>OZ007560.1:230424853-230955498 GCA_963931875.1 Pollenia griseotomentosa
TGTATTTATAAACTCCGGATAGCTGGCAAATTGAACTTCGGCCAGTTCGGCCACAAATGTCTGAGATATCCGCAACAAATTACGACTGCCTTTAATTTTTACCCATAAAACTTAATTTTTAAAAGTCTTGTTATACACTAAGAACTTTTTTTTCAACTTTCGCAATAAATAAACATAAAATAAACGGTCTATAATTGATCTAGTTATAGACAAATAACTACCACTTTCAGCTAGAAATCACGGTTTGGCGAAGGACTTAATTTTACTCCGATACTTCGGATAATATCTGTAAATCTAAAATTGCTTTCTAAGGACAATATTGATGCTACAAACGAATGGATTATGGTATAAGTGAAAAACAGAATATAGTCTGATAGTCCTGCTATACATTCTTCTTCTAAAAATTCAAAATTCCTTGAAATACAAATTCCCACATCTCTTTTCGACAAAATACATTATAACTGCAGCCAAAAAATACCAAATAGATCAAAAATTGTTATTGTTTTTGATTTTCTTAACAATTTAATGGAATAATTTTTAAAATTCCGGTTTAGCTTGGCAAATGATATTTTTCTTGATTCTTGACACACAATCAAGCCAAATCAAGCCCGTCTGGCAACCCTAAAGCACACGCATGCATACACAAACGTGCACAAGAAAACAAAAGTTGAAGAAAAAATACTAAATTACATGTTCGACATGCCCCATTCAAAAAAATACGGGTTGAGGAAAGAAAAAAAGAATTTCCATTAATTTTTTATGGTGTCTACGTTTGTAGACTACCGGCCAGGAGATGCTCATTTTGAAAAGTAGGATCTGGGGGGTGCTGTAAATTACTTTCTTAATGCATCAGTAGCCAAAACTGCTAAGAATTGATTTTTAGGAAGCTTTCGGACCCTCTTGTTGTGGAAATTTATTTTTATTCAACTTTTTCTGCAAAAATGTCACAAATGTAGACTACCGAGCACATAAAGATTAATGTTACTAGAAACTGCATATGGGTAATTCCAAAGTGTTGAACGTGACAGTCGTACGCATCAAAAATGCAATAGCATTTTAAACAACAAATATTTCTACGTTCTTTTAACCCTTAAATTATAGCACTTAGAAAGCACTATTATCTATGCTAAAGTTTATGGGGGGGGGGGGGGGCGCGATTCTAGGTCAAAGATAATGGCAAAAGAAGTAGCGGTTCGAACGTGAAAAAAATAGAAGTAGTTTTTATGGCCATGTATAAAAAGGCGTAATTCAACGAAACCTGTCGCAATTTTTTAGTCAAACTACTTTCAGAATTTTACGTAGCAATGTAACATTATAATGTCTTTGGTTTGATTCGAAAATCTTCTGTATTTTTCTTTGTTTAAGCCAAATTCTGGTTCGATACGTGACATTTCGAACGTGACATTTTTTCCATAATAACTTAACTAAATAATGATTAAAAAAAATAACAATTTACCGTTAATCCGAATAACATATTATTCTTCGAACTCATCCTTTTATTACAGACCATGTAAGAAAATTTTTTTGGAATAATTTTTATCCAACATCACCTTTTTTAAGGAAGATAATATTAAAGAAAACATGCAATAAAAGATTCTCACAAATAAGAAATTACGTTTGCACAACTTTGCAGTCTGATTGTTTATCTAAGTGAACAAATTTATGGGTAAATTAATAAAATTAGTAAAATCTAAATATTTTTCAATAACAATATCTTAAAATAATAAGCTCTTAATAACTTTTAAATTTTCGGTCACGGTGGACCTTTTGACGGAAATGCCCATATTGTAATAATCGTAGGTTTTTTTCAAAAATTCTAAATACAAAAATTGCAACTTAAGCCTAGTACTCTGTTCAAATATGTGAAAAATGTTGAGCAACATTAATTATTTCACACGAAAATTTTGGCATGTACCAATGCTACCTATCATGCGAGCTTGTACAATTTGACGTTTTTATTCCTGCAAGGTATGCGACATTGTTTTGCGTATGTATTTTACTAAAAATATTTTGTTTTAGTAAAAAATTAAATAAAAAAGAAAGTAAATATGGATAAAAAACTGTTACCGGTTGTGTTGTTTTAATTTTTTATTTCGTATTTAATAATCACTTCATACTTTTTTGCTTTTTTTAAAAATTCCACGTGAAATAAGTGCAGCTTACATTATTTCGCAGTTGTAAAAAAATGTTGCTAGAAACATTTCGGAACTTTTCACAAAATGAACAGAGTACAACTCTATCAACATTATTTCATAGATATTCCGCACAAGTTTTTTTCATATGCGTTTTGACAGCATTTCACGTGAAATGTTGAACAGAGTACCAGGCTTTATAATATAAACATACTCTTCTGATTAAACATTCAAGAAGTAAATTTGTATTTCTAATCAACAATATTTGTAAAAGTAAAAATCCTAAGCAATCTAATTTGACTGAATTACACTACCCACCATTTATGTGGTCTGCAATCTTCATGTTTGCTTTGTTCATATTTTATTAAAAATTTACATAAAATTTGATTAAGTTGTAGAATGTCAAATATAAAAATACACTTAATAAGGCACTGGAAATTTATTCAAGTTATTAGAATTAACAGCTTTTTTAAAGTGTGCATCTGAAGAAAACCCCTTAAGAGTATAACTTAATAGCATTGAGTTTACTTTTTGACAAACTTAGTTGTAGTTAATTTACAATTAACAAAAGACTAAACAAAAGACTTAGCAAAAGACCTACTGCTTGCATTTATTTAAACCTCTTAAAATTTCTGCTGTTTATACTTCTTTTCATCTTATTGGTTGTACTTCGAAGGAAGTGAAAAAAAAATCATGGGATGCAAAAATAATTATAAAAGGTATCCCAAGTAATTTTATTCAAAACTAAAAACTTAAACTGCATAAACATATAACTAAGGAGATATAACAAGCAAGAAAACTACAATCGGCAATAATGTCTTCCGCCACCTGTTCGACCAGCACGACAGAAAATAATTAGTGCACATTTCAATATTTCTTTGGCTTAAAGTTAGTTCGTTAGTTTTATTTTATTATGTTTGTTCCCAAAAAAATTATCAGTAGTTTTTAATCAATTAAACAGATTGTGTAAAAAGTATTTTAATATAATAAAGGTGATAATTGAATCAATTATTTTTTTAGTTGAAAGAAAATTAAAAATATAATATTGATCTAATTAACTTTTGAAATCCCTTTTTCATAAAACAATTGAATTACTAACAAAAAATCTAAATTGATTTATTCGTTTAAAATAAAATAATTTAAACTTGCAGAATTATTGTCAAAACTGTATCGAAGCCTGAGCTATATTTATTTAAATCAATTTACACATTGTTTGAAACGGCAAAGTTTTTTGATTATTTTTTACATTAAAATTAAAAATACCATTTATTGAAAAAAAAAAAAAAAAATTTTCAATTTTAAATTTTTAGTAATCTATATAATCATTTTGGTAATAGTTGCAAAATCCACAATTTGTTTGCTTGATTCTATGAACTTGGTGATTAAAGATTTTTAATAATTTTCTGTGGTTGCAACCTAAATAATGTTACAAAATTATTTAACATTAATTTTACAGATAATACTATCTTATAAACGTTGTTATAGAGATAAAATTTTTTACAAATTACCCTAAGAATTCATAAAAATTTTGTGACCTAGATTGAGAAATTACTATAAGTCGATTATAAACCAGCTTTGGAAATTCAACTTAGTATACAAAATGAAGCTTAACCCTGGATGGTTACTGTTCGTCTAATCGACGATGCTCGTTAACTCTTTATCATATAACTTTTTTATGTGTATTCAAATAACGCTTTGTTTTTCAGCAACGTTAGCCGATGACGAAAGCTTAAAAAAGTTAACGTATTTGAAAATACAAAGCAGTTACGAATTTGAATCGTATCGAATTTTGAGAGAAAAAAAAACTTTATTTTTTAAGACTTATTTTATTATTATTTTTTTAATAAAATGCAAAAATAAAAAAGTTTTTGTTGATTTTTTGCTTTAAAAATCGTTCCCCAAAAATATTTTAAATTGTTCGTCGATTTGATGAAGAGTTACGAGTTAGAGTACTAAAATAAAGAGTTGCCCTCCAGGGTTAAATGAGAATATCTATTTATGCAAAAAAAAAAAAAATAAATAATTAAATACCTCTTATCTTCTACGGTGACCATATTTTTGACACCAAAATACAGAATTATAACTCCAATTCTAGTCAAAGTCACAGATGTGAAGAAGATCAACATGGATAACTGCTATGCGGGCCTAGTACGGTATGGATCTTATCCATTTGGTGACAAACAATGTGTTAACCAACCGCCCTGAGTAACGAAGCAACCAGCACTCTTACAGCCAGGTGACAGCCATTCAGTTTCAGGATATCCCTTCCCGCGACTTTTCAATCAAACCACAATCCCCATTTTTTTTTTTTTTTTTTTTTTCCACAATAGAGCGGGGAGGTTTCCCACAGTGACAGGTACCGCGACCAAGTCAGGTCTATTGTACCCACTCCCCTTAGCTGGCCAAAAGTCCCTCCGCTTCCCATAGGAACCCAACCAGGGCCTTTGCCGATATATTACCGATTCGGGACGCACACATCATACCATGCCCCAAGTGCCTCCTCCTGGCCCATGCCAGCGCCGGGCAGTCACACAGTACATGCTCCGTCGTCTCGTCCCCGTCCAGACATAGTCTGCATTCCTGATCCTCAGCCAGGCCCATCCGATAAAGGTGGTATTTGATCGTGTGGTGACCAGTCAGATAGGCCACCAGCAGTCGCAGATCCCGTCTGCCGAGACCATTCGTCCTCATCACATTCCCGGGAGAGATAAATCTTCTTGCCTGACGCATTCCCGGAAGCGATACCCAGTATCTCCTATGTTCGTCCAGAGCCCAGTCCTCCATGACGGACTGGACCCCTGCCCAACTTAGTCCACAGAAGGGCTCGGGACCCATCATCCGCGCGTTAGAACCAGCCCTGGCCAGCTCATCAGCCATTTTGTTACCCGGGATCCCTGAGTGCCCTGGCACCCAGCAGAGCGTCAATCTGCCCCTTGTTCCCAGCTCCTGTAGCTTTTCACGGCACTCCGCCACCAGCCTCGAGGACATTCTCCAAGAAGAGAGTGCTTTAATGGCCGCTTGGCTATCAGTGAAAATCACATTACTGCCGCCAACCATTCCCGTATCCAGAATGTTGCCGCAACACACATCAATGGCGCAAATCTCGGCCTGAAAAACACTCGGCGATTCGCCCATTGCCATCGAGAGTCGTGTATTAGGTCCAAAAACCCCTGCACCCACTCCGTGCTCCGATTTTGACCCGTCAGTATACCAGTGCAATTCATGGTTTCCCCGACATGGATTCCCATCACTCCAGGACCTCTCGTCCGGAACGATTGCCCTGAACCTTCTGTTGAAGACCAGTTCCGTGGTCATTATGTCTGCCCTCGTACAGACAGATAGACCCGGAGCCATGTCCATCAAGCCAGCATGCCCCTGGACCTCAGCAAGTCCCGATGTTAGCTTGATCCTAAGGAGACCGGACATAGCAGTCTTCCTTATATGGATGTGTAGTGGCAATATGCCCACTATAACCTCAAGTGCTGCCGTTGGACATGTGCGCATTACCCCCGTCAGGGCAAGACACACCATCCGCTGCAGCCTGTTGCACTTCCTCCTTGCAGTCTCCTGCCGAATCTTAGGCCACCATACCAATGATCCGTAGGTAATTATAGGTCTGACCATCATAAAGTATAGCCACCTTACCATACTTGGACTAAAACCCCAAGTTCTCCCAAAGAAGCCCCTGCATGCCCAGAAGGCCCTTACCGCCTTTCCGAGGGTTTGATCCAAGTGCGAGTTCCAATTGAGCCGTCTGTCCAGAATTATTCCCAGATATTTGACCTCATTGGAATACTCAACCTCAATTCCGTCCACTACTAGCTTCTCAAGCCTGTAGTTGTACCTCCTCGTGAACGGTATCACGACTGCCTTGTTAGGGTTGATATTCAACCCCCTTTTATGGCACCATCCAAGAACCCTATTGAGAGCACCCTGCATCACCTCAGTGATGGTGCTCTCAAATTTTCCAGTCACCACTATTGCCAGGTCGTCCGCATAGCCAATGGCCCGAAGGCCATATCCCTCGAGCCTGACCAGCAGATCATCAATTACCAGGCACCACAATAAAGGTGATAGCACCCCCCCCTGTGGACAACCCTTAACAGCACTGATGCTGACACTAGTGTCATTCCAGGAGGCAGTGATTTTCCTCCCCCTCAACATCGCCCCGATCCAGTTGATCGTGGGCTCGTCTATCCGCTTCCGCGCCAGAGCATCCGTGATAGAACCGTAGCTCGTATTGTCAAAGGCACCCTCCACGTCAAGAAATGCACACAATGCGATCTCCCCATTACGTTGTGCCTTTTCTATCTGCGCAACCAAATGATGCAATGCCACCTCAGTTGACTTACCCTTTTGATAAGCAAACTGCGTTCGGTGCAGTGGCGTAGAAGCCTGCAGTTTCTCCCTGATGTGCAGGTCCAGTAGCCGCTCAACAGTCTTGAGCAAAAATGATGTAAGGCTGATAGGTCTATAGGATTTCGGCTTCTCCAGCGGCCTGTTGCCAGCTTTGGGAATAAATACAACCCTGACCGTACGCCAAGTGGTCGGAATGTATCCCCAGGTGAAGCTTGCCCTAAAAAGACCAATCAGAGGCCCTACTATCATATCAAGACTCTCCTGTAACAATACAGGAAAGATTCCGTCACCTCCTGGTGACTTGAATGGGCCGAACGAGCCAACTGCCCACCGTACCCTATCCTCATCAAAAATCCTACCGGCTAACCCATTTGCCCGGCGAGTCCCCGGAATTGCCGCCTCGACATTTGTGTGTCCAGTATCATCCACAATAGTCGAGCCCGGAAAGTGTACTTTTAGCAAGGTTTCCAATGTCTCCCTGCGGTTTGTCGTGAAGGAACCATCTGTTCCCTCCACCAGACCCACTTCATTTGAGTGTCCCTTGGTCATTACCCTGTGAAGTCTTGCCGCGCTAGGAAGGCCCGCGACACTACTGCAAAAGTTCCTCCATGAATCCCGTTTAGATTTACGTAAGGATTTGTTATATTCCGTTAGGGCACCTTTGTACTCCTGCCAGTTTTTGGTCCGTTTTGCCTTGTTGAATAACCTTCTGACATGCCTCCGCTTCTGCTCGAGCGTCTCATTCCACCATGGAGTCCTACGACTGGAGCTTAAGGGTCGCAATGTCGTACTCCCTCGAAAGGAGGAGAGCAATGTTTCTTCAACAAGGTTGGCTGCTAGCTCAATCTCATCAACAGACCTGATATCTGTCATAAGGAGCCCAGCCTTCCGGTTCACAAGGGACCTGAACTCATTCCAGTCCGTTCGTCTGGGATTGTAAGCGCCTCTGCGCAAATCCTCCCCCCCCGGTATGTCAAACCTAATATGTTGATGGTCCGACAGCGAGGCCTCATCCGTAACCCTCCAGTTACGAATTGAATCGCGCAAAGCGCCGCTAACCAGTGTAAGGTCTAATACCTCCTCTCTGATCGCATTTATAAAGGTCGGCTTACAGCCGACATTGGCTATGTCTAAGTTCGTACCTACCAGATATTCCAGTAGTAACTCACCTCTTTTGTTGATGTTGCTGCTACCCCAAACGGTGTGATGGGCGTTGGCATCGCAGCCCAGGATAAGCTGCTTTCCATGCATGCCGCAGTACATCACCAGGTCCGCCACCTCTTTTGGTGGGGCTAAATCTTCTTCGCCGGGGAAATAGGCCGTCGCAACGACGATCTCCGACGACCCCCGTTCAGTGGGTATAATCATCTGTGCTGCCACCAGATCTCTGAAAATAAAATTAGTCAATGGAATTATGTCAACACAATTGTCGACAAGCAACGCTGCGCGCGGCTTGTCCACTGACCGATCATAAATCAGCTTACTTGATTGGGATTGTAGTCCCCGGATCCGGCCACTATTGATCCATGGCTCCTGCAAAAGCGCAAGACCGATGTTTTCTTCGGCAAAGATCCTGCACAGCGTGGCCGACGCCCCTTTGGCGTGGTGCAGGTTTGCCTGTAGCACCCTAATGGTGCCCATCGCTATCCCTAATGGACCGCTGCACTAAATCCCCCAACCGGTTACGTCGGGGTCCCTTCCCTCGCGACCCTTTGGTCGGTTTCTCTAATCTTTCCCCAGGGTTGGGTGTGCTGCTTTTGGCCGGGGGTTGAGGCCTTCGGACGATTTTCGCCACACTTTCCTTGTCTGCCCGTTTATTCCCGCGAGCATAAGCTGCCCTGCTGGTAGACGGGCCATCATCAAGGGCGGGTTCCTTTCCTCTGATTGGCGACGATTTGCCAGCTTTTTTCGCCGCATCCTCCGCCGGCTTTTCGTCTTTTTCCTTGCCACCATCCTTTGAACCATTGTTCTTAAGGTGCAGTCTCACCTGCCCAAAGCAGTAGCTGACCTTACCTCCCATCTTCACAAGCTTCTGGTAGGAGCAAGTATCCACTGCCAGACGAAGATGGAGGAATTCGCCATGTACTTGTCTCTGAGCCACTGCCCAATGAGTTGCAGCCAAGTCATTCTGAGCTGCTATGAAGGCCAGGACCCTTTCATTGGGCAGCTCAAGACTATGTGGGAAGTATCCTCTCACAAAGTGCGTGCGGGGGAATTCTTCTTCAAGGACGATCTTACATTCCACCCCTGATTTCTCCTTGATGTAAGCAAGGTTGGACTTAGTCCATTCCGCCGTCTCATTGTTGACGCACACAAGCATCAACCAGTCGGTGCGCCGTAGACAGCTTTCAAACTGTGGTTTGAAAGTTCCCGCTTTCTCAATAACCGCCTGAAGAATCGTATTTTTGATCCTTTCAATCTGGTCGGCAGTTAGTGATGGAGCCTCAGTTGCTGAGACAAAACCCAGTCTAACGCCCTTTGGCGTCTGGACCTTTTGGGCATATGTCTGTCTCGCACATGCACGCTTTGCCGGAGCTCCAGTAGAGGGAGAGTTTTCTGATCGTTCCCTCTTTAGTGTTGCGACTGCCGGAGCCCTTGTGGCGTCCCTTAAGGCGTCTTCCCTCGACAGTCCTCTTTTTAAAGCAGCTTTAAATAACCGCCGCTCCCTAGAGTTGAGCTTAACGAATCCCATTCCGGATTCCAGGCTGAGCCCCTGTAAATTTACGCCTCGCACTGTGCTGCCAGACTTCACCGAGTTCAAGCTGCAAGCATCATCCTGCTCAGCGACTTCGGTGTCAGAGCTAGAGGACATTATCTCCTCTTGGGTTGTTCTAGGCATTTCGGTCGCGGCACCCGTTGCCGCCTCCTTGGACCTTTTGTCCTCCGCCTCCAGGTTGGTACCTTCAACTGCTTGCCCAGTGGCGCTGCCATTGTTGTCGGTTGTCAGGTTGCTTGTTGGGTTCACCGAGCTAGGAGACAGTACCCCTTGCTGTGGATTTCCAACTGCTGAGGTCATTTCCTCAGCTCCTTCATTCACGAACCATCTGTTCGCTTCTTGAAGTTTGGTACCAGCGTTAACGTGCCCAATGGCTCCGCTAATGTTGGTGGTTGATGGTTTTAGAGTCTCATCCAACTCATTTTTTTTGTTAAAAGTTGTATCCATTAATATTTTTTTTATAATGAAGGGATGGATATGGTCACCCATGGCAGAGCCCGTGTACCATGGGAAGTCTAAGTTTAAACTGGAGGTCGACCTGTATCCAGAGTCCGCTTACTAACGACCAAACTCCCCTCTGGCCATGCATCCATCGGCGTAAGCTGTTCCACCTTGGATTGGGGTGATTTTTTTGTAGAGTTGTCTTCTCTCCGCCCGACTACCATTAGCCAGCATCCAGAGCAGAGACATGACCGTGCTGAGGATCTGTTACCAGCCGTCCCCACGTGGAGGGTATAGTCGCACTTCCAGAAGTGAGACACAGTTACGGCACGATCACAAAGATGCGTGTTAGTCCCCCTGTGTCTCCATCTGGCTGACGGCTGACGGCTGACAATCCCCATGTGATCGCTCAAATTATATCTTTGCCGAAAAAAGCATTTTTCTTTTGCACACCATTCGTAAAAGCAAGCATTCATCGGATGAAAGTGCAACATTGGAATTACCCACTTTATCAGAAAAGTTTAACTTCCGCAAAGACAACCTTTCTTAAAGACATTAAGTATTTCCAGCAAGAAGTATACTAACGGAGGCCTAAAGAAATAGTCAGTGAGTGGCCGTGCCACCGGGTACTACTGACTTTCGTAGTACGAGATATAAAATCTGACCTTTCGCGTTCGCAAAAAATTGGGAAGATCTTCAGTAATCTGTCAACTTTGGAATTGCCGAATTGAAATAAATTTTGGGCATATGGGCACCACAACAGTTCTTGACGGAGCGCATTATGGACGTCCAATTGTAGGCCAAGTTTCAAGCGTTACAGGTCATATATCTCGAATAACACAAACAATATTTTCCTCCAAGGCGTAAACTGTTGCTGGGTTATCAGCATAAAGTAGTGACTTTACGTAGCCCCGCATCAATTAACCAAGAGGTGTCAAATTTAACGACCTTAGAGGCCAACTGAGCTCCATTCCTAGAAATCAACTTATCAGAAAATGTTGGTTTTAATAAGTCGATGGCACGTGGCGCCATCCTCTTTAAACCACATTTCGCCCGGAGCAATGTCATTGACATTTTTAAGCAAAAACGTTTTTTTTACTGTGCGTGATGCATGATCCAGCTTCATTCTTGAAGATGTCACCAGGGGAGTATTTTTTTTGGATTTAATAGAGTCTGAAGAATCGTAACATTTCAAATGTCTGAACACAATTTTGCGATAGATGATTTTCAAATTCATTTTGGATAAACTGAAAATTCATGATGATTTGCCAGATTATAGTCATGATAAATTTAAAAAAGTGGGCCAAGTTACATAGTTTGTTTGACAGCTAACGCCTTCGTAAGTTATATTGGGCCTATAAAAATACCATTTTCTATAAGAACTAAGGCATTATTATTATAACAAAACACATATTTCATAGTCTTTATGATCTTCAACTTATTTTTTTGTCAATTTCAAATTCTGGTTAACTCTATTTTAATTACTCGCAAGAACTTGGAAACAGGATACAATCAAGTTGCGTTGTGGGAATAATATGGACCTTGAAGAACAATATTAATATGCTTTTTTCAAATGTCAGGCGATTGATTGTGTAGGAAATTTTTTTTCAAAAGCACTCAGTGTTTTGAAACGTAACAATCAATAGCCTGTGACTTGGAAACAGCACATAAATTATTGTATAACATTATATAAATTGGCTCTGCCCAGATTTGGCAACCAAGGATTTGCTCTTCCAACTTCTATCGTCTGAAAACTTAAGCTATTTCTAAAAACTTGCGGCAATGGCAATTTGTTTTTTCTATATTATTTAATGCAGAAAAAATACAAAATATTTCATTAAATGTAAACAAATTTAAGATTTTTAAATAAAAAATAAATAACCGCGAACGAATATTCTGTATAATACAGGAATCACTCCCGCAAGCCAATTTTTTTTTTCAATAGAGGTTCATATAGATTTTTGAAAACTATTTTCATTTAAACCGCAAAAGTTGTAGGGTATTAAACGTTGGGGCTGGACCAATTATCCTTGTTTTTTACTTTTATTATATCCTTATGCTTACCGTTTTCTTTTTTGCAATTAAAATACCTCCTGCAATTATGCAAATTAACTTTAGTTTCAATGACGTACTAAGCGCTGAATATTTCATGGTAAACTTTTGACACATTTTGCAAATAAAATATGTATTTACTTTTTTTGTAAATTCACACGACGGAGCTAGACATGTTTAATTATTCTCGATTGCACCAGAATTTGTGCGACAATCAACGTCATTTTGTTAATTACACAAAAAGAAGGTAACACGTTCTTCAACAAGTCAAAAAAGAAAATGTCAAGCAAAATTTTGAATATTTAAAATAATTTGTTTTAATATTGCCAAAAATTGTGCTACCAAAAGGCACTAAAAAAATAAAGTTTTTATTTCTTGATATTAAAAATGTTGACAAAATAATATAAATATAAAATAATATGGTGTTAAACGAAAAAATTTTTTTAAAGAAGATAAGTAAGAAAAGATAAACTCACTGTTTATTGTCGGTGTTTTGTTTAAGCTTTGATATTGTTACTTACAAGTAAGACTTTGAGTGTATAAAATTCTTATTCGCTTTAGGGTTTTATTCGTATAATATTTTTAGCTTTTCTAAAATCTTAGGAAAAGGTTTCCTGATGAGCTGGCCTAAGCAGTGAAATGCGCATAGAAGCTAGCTTTCCCTCAGCAATAAATTTCAGTGTATTTATCAAATATGGAAAATTGGGAATTTAGCACGTCATACGGAAATCGTATTAATTTTTATATCATTTTTTTCTCTTATACAAAATTAAAAAAAAACATCTTTAACACAAGGGAACAAGGTTTTTGTTGATTAAGAACTGAATGTCGTTTTGATGGTAATTTGTGATGCTGAATCCAAATCTGCGCTGAGTTTTTTTTATCAGGTCGACTTTTCAAGATATACCATTCATTATATCAAATTTTAAGGCACTTCCGCTTCATACACATATTGAAATAATCTTTAAGCCGTACATACATTGGTTTTTAATTTGCCCAGTAGTTTCAGGGATATCGTTGAAGTTAGGAAAAAAAACAATTTAAGAAAAAAAAAAATTTTTTTTTGTTCATAAAAAATAAAAGTGCGACAAAAATCACAGTTTTGGCTTAAAAGCATTTAGTTTAACCTAGATTGGTACACTTAAATTTACCGCTTTATTGGTAAACTTCTTCGAATCGGCGAACATCAAATTCAAATTTACAAAACCATGCATATTTTGTTAAAGGATACGAATTTATTTTCTTCCTAATGCTGTTTTCAATGATAATGATAAACTGTGACAATGTTTTTTTGTTTTATTTATCAAATTTTATACGACGAGTTCTTTAAATAAGTGACACGGAATTCCATACAAACAATATAACAAAAATAACGAATATTTTAACCATGATTGACTTCCCAATAAGGACAATTAAAAATCTTATAAAACTTGCAAAAAACAACAGGTATAAAAAGTTTATCATATGTTTCTGAACTCTCAGAAAGATGAAAAAACTCAGATATGTATGACGAAGAAAAATTTGAACTAGCATTTAGAACGGACAACACCAATCTAGGGTTAAACATATTTCGGATCAAATGAGCTTTATATCATTGTAATCGGTGCACAAATTTTGGTTTTCACATACAAAAATAACAGTTTTTTATGTGTGTGTTTGCTGCTGTTCTATTTATGGACGTTTTTTTCTTCACTTTAAAATAAGGTACCTTTACTTAATTGTAAGTAACAACGAAACGCGTTCATCGATATTTATGATCTATGTCTCATTCTGTTAATAGGTTATGTAACTTTACGTGAAAGTAATAAGACTTCAACTTTTTCTTGTTTTGGATTTTTTGTGATTTTTTTTAATATACGAAATTTGTTTTTTTTTTACGTAAACATCTATTTCTCAGATATTTTTTGGTTTTTATTTTATTGATTTTCAAAAATTTGATTGTTTTTTAAGCTAACAATTAAAACTTTAAACCTTCCATGTTCTAAATATAACCTTAGTACCACTAAGTGCACCACACAGAAAAAATTCTCCTAATTTGTTCACTAATTAAAGCATTAATCAAAATAAAAAAATAAGTTTTAATTAAAAATGTAATCAAGTGAACTAAATGTTTAATCAGATGAATTAAACATTTAATCAAGTGAATTAAACGTTTAATTATTACTATTAATTTGTTTACTGGTGCAAATTTAATTAATTTTTTAATTATTATCACAAATTTTTTAATTAAAATCAACTTTTATTTTTTTCTGTGCACATGGTCAAGCCAGACCACGGTTGAAACTTCAGTCAAATTAGTAAACTAAACAAAATTTTGTATTTATTTTGTATTAGTTTAAAATAAATCAGTTTTTTGTAATATAATTGTAAAAAATTTAAATTATTCTGTTAAGCAATCATTGCAAATATACGTTGTTGTTTCTCTGCCATGATGAAGGCACATCGCTTTGTTGCAGTTACTACAGCAAAAACGAGTTTTTCTCTGAGCTTTGATTGTTGTTTAACAAATAACGCACAACGGGTTCTTGTGCCCTAAATGTGATCCAAATGATTCCAAATTTGTTTTATCCAATTCAGGACAACTTACTTGTGTAACGTGACGTTACAAGCCAACTCTACATGTACAGTATTTACTAACATCATGAAGTATAAGTAACCCAACACCTTGAATACCCTTATTATTTTACTTACTACCATGAATACCCTTACTATTTACCGAAATTACTTTTTCACGATATAAGTCTCATTTAGTTTATTTTATTTTTGAATAAATAGACAAGGTTTTGCTCAGAACGAGGAGAGTAGATATTAGTCTTGGGCTTAATCGTTCATTTAGGTGACCGGTCATTATCGTTCAGTTAAAAAAAATTAACTAGTTCGTTCTTTTCGTTCACCCGGTCTTTTGTGTCAGTCGGTCTTTTGTGTCAGTTGGCATTTTGTGTCACTTGGTCTTTTGTGTCTTTCGTTCAGTCATTCACATTTGATTGAATAAGGCAATGTGTTAAAAGAAACAAGTATAGCATACTTGTATGATGTTACACTCAAAATATTATGTAGGTAAATTCAAAAGAATATTAAGTTTGAATAACTGAAAATTTAATAAGAAAATAAAGGAATTTTAGGGCTATTTTTTAATGTTTATTTTAAAACGGAGAAATTCTTTAAAAATAAATTAATTTTTCTGTTATTTAAAATTTAAAATATACAAACTACACAAAATACATGCAAAGTTTTTTTCAGTTAAATTTAACTCAATTTAAATTACATACTAAGAAAGCTAAAACAGTATATTTACCTGCCATTATTACCTACCAAATCAGCGAAACATTTTTGTTTTTTATTTATGTGCACATGTATGTGCGTATGTAATACTGGGTACACACAATGCAATGCATTTACGCAATCTAGCAAATTAAATTCATTTTCGTTCATTTTTCATTCATTCCAGATTGCATCAACATCAAAACGTATTGATATTTTGAGATTGCATTGATGTAGATTGCACTGTGGGTACCCAGCATAAATAATAAAATAATTTAAAATTTTTTAAATTATTTTATTATGCATAAAAAATAGCTGAACATATTTGTTTTTGGAACAACATGTAGTAACAGTTAAAGAATTAGTTTAATTATAAAATAACAAAATTTTCATTAATTTTAAACTTTACGGAAAATGATTTTAGTAAATTACACTCAGTTTCTGTACAAATTTTTGAGTGTACCCAAGAATAGAAAACAATAAACGCAAATCAAATTCGCAGTTGTTTTCAGCGTTGCCACGACCAAAAAAAATTTGTAACCAAAATGTAAAAATAAAGTAACCAAAAGGGAAAAAATGTAACCAAAATTATTAGGTATCAAAAGTGCTATTTTGTTTGCGCTTCAGTTAAAAAATTGTTTGTCTAAAGAAGAAATAGTGTTTGTTTGTATCTTGTAGGCTCATAAACCGCTGGGCCGATTTTTTTTTAAGTTTTGACAGGGGTGGAAAGAACAATAGACTATATAATTTTTTGAAATTTTTAGTGAAAGTGGCACATCCTACTCAAAGTTAAAACTTATTTTTGTTAATTTTAAAAACTTTTTGAGCTAGAGCTTTCAAACTTTTTTAAAAAGAGCTCTTACAAGTAAAACGTTCAAAGTCTTGCTGTAAAATTGAGCTTTTATATATAAATGCTTTTTGTCCGGTGGAAAATATAATCATATTATATATACGAGATGGGATCGGAAGGGCTTTTGATCTTATTGTTTATCTAGAAAAGTGTTTTAGTTAGACCTATGAAAAATTAAGAGTAGCAGATAAGGGCCATCTACACTTCAAAGTATATAAATTATATGGTTAAAGTTGATAGTCTTTTGAAAGTTCAAGCTTCTAAAAGAATAATTTTTAAGTAGATAAAAAAAAGTATTGGTTTTAGATGCACAAATACCACACACAATTTTAAGGATCAAAATCGGAGCGGGTAGTTCTTGTTCCAAAACAAAAAATTGGTTATTTTTGTGTTGTAAAAAGGTAACCAAAATGGAATAAAAGTACACAAGTACACATTGGAAAGTAACCAATTTTGGTTAAAAGTAACCAAAACGGCAACGCTGGTTGTTTTTCGTTTACTAAACAACTGATTAAAAAGAAACAATACTTTTATAGTGTTTATGTTATACCAATATACTATACTTGTTTCTTTTAACACATTGCCAGTGGCAATCTGCCACATTGTTTTAAAAATTTCATAGTACAATCTGAGCTGCCATATGTAGTGATTTCTCGCTTAACGTGGCGATTTCAATACTTTTTTTGTGTACTTAATTTCTATTTGCTTAGGTAACTTTATTTACCTGGGGCTTACACGTGAAAGTACTTTCGTGCAAGTAGACTATAGGTATTATCAACGAAAAATTTAAGAAACAGCCGATTGGCTAAAAGTACAAAAATTAGGGTGTGTTAGTAAAAAAGTGTGAGTGTATTGCAACTTTCAAGAAATTTACTTTCATGTGCAAATGCTAGGTTAAAGAGAAAAAACAACATTTTTTGCGAGGGCTTATTGAAAGTAAGACGTTGTAATAAGTCCGAAGTATTTTCATATATGTCGTTACCTAACTACAGCAAATGTTGAGCGCAAGTTTTCAAAAATTTAAACAAAAATAATGTAAGAAAATAATTAAAAATTTTAAATTTATATGGTATTTTAAGTACAGAAGACTTTTAAAAATAAACAAAAAATAACAGCGATTGCACAAACTTTTAGCTATTAAAAGAATATTACAAAAACAATAAACGAATAGCAGATGTGATTATTAATATTCATATGAGTTATTTTTTCAAAAGATATGATAATAAGAATTTTAATTTTGGTTTTTATTTTATAAAAATTAGAAGTAAAAAACCTTTAAAAAAAATTACTTAAAAACTTTTACTGCCTGATTTTAGAACTTATACAGTTCTGTCACAGAAATCAATTCCGATCGAAAGTGATTTCGTTTTATATGAAGCAAAATACGAAATCACTTCGACTTTCGATCAGAATTGATTTCTGTGACAGGCCTGATAATGGTATTAATCAATTTATATGATATAAAAGCATGTTGCTTGTCAATACATTTTAAATATGAAAGCTTGTCGCGAGATGTAAGTACTCGTATTTACTTCGTTTGAGAATTTTAATAGTTAAAATCAATCACATCAACTGTCAATTCCACCAAGTTCAGTTATAATTAACTGTCAGCTATAACTGTCAAAAACATATTGTTAACTGGTAGTTAAAGTAAAAGTTAGTTGTAACTGAACTTGGTGAAATTGGGCGCAAGTTATTTAATTTACTTGTTTTTCTACACAAGTAAATCTCGCGACAAGCTTTAAATCATATAAATTGCGTAACGACGTTATAAGATGATAGTAAAAGTTTTCAAGTAAAATTATATTTTTTCTTTTTAGAGCATTTAAATAAGAGATTGTTTTTCAAATATTATTTACTTTTAATGTATTCCAAAACTCGCATTCCTATTCTCAGTAAGTCCTTTCAGTTAATACCCATGTTGAAGGCAAACATTAAAAACTTAGTCCGTCATATTGGATTTAGAGATTTAGAGTCACTTAATTTTTAGACTTATTCTCAGCAAGCCCTCCTATTTGATACTCATATTGTAGGAACGCATTAAAAATAAAAAGTCCACCATCTTGGGTGTTTTACCATGTTGAATTTAGAATAACTTTACACAGTTAACCATGCATTGTCATCCAAACTGAACGTGTTTACAAAAGTCATCTTAATCTGTTCGAGGTATCTGCTTTAAAATTGAGTTGCAACATTTCACCCACAATTATATGTACATTGCAAGTTAAATAAAAGCTTTTAAAATTCATAAGTTATTTCTTATAAACTATTTTTTTTTTATATTTTAACAGTCTTATTCATAAACGAATGCTTAAGTAATGTATACATTAAAAATAGGTTTTCCATTCTAATTTCGTGCTCTAAAACTTGACTAACGGCCATTTTCACCAAGTTCGGTTATAACTAACCATTACTTAAAGTTCTGGTTACCCATATGTTTTGACAGCTATAACCGATAGTTAATTATAACCGAACTTGGTGAAAATGGCCGTAAGCCTTAATAAATAGAGCTGTCGAATATTGAATTTGGTTATTTATTTAAAGGTCTTATTTGAAAAATAAATTAAAAAAATATGTATAAAATTTTTTGCGCAAATGAAAAAATTTGCGTTTGGCGGGTTTTATATTAAGAACAACTGGCAACGCTCATGTAAATTGTAGAAAAATTGTGAACAGCAGCCAGGGTTGTCGGATTTATTTTGATCTTTTTTTGCCAAATTGATTGTCCAAAATCGCCAAAGCCTTTTTTGCGTTTTTGACAATATAAAATATATTTAAAAAATTTTTAAAAATACTTTCTATTAATTCTTAAAACTAAATGTCTTCATGATTGCTAAAATATGCCAAACATGGGAAAAAGTCGCCATGATATATATTCTGTTTAATTAAAGTAAAATGATTGGTGAAAACAAAAAAGGTACAATAGTTAACAATAGTCTAATTAAAGCAGCAAAACGTTTTTTTTTTGTGGTTAGTATTAAAGAAATATTGGATATATGTCTTAAACGCTATACACTTCACCGGAGAGGCAATTCTAACTGTTTTTTTTTTAACAATGTATATGATTCAGTTTATTTAACATATCGTGTGAAGGTACAAAAGTGATATTTAAATATATATAATTTATAACTCGTAATAACGTGTCAAGAAGTTTGTATTGCACTCTATTTTGAAGGCAAATTTAAGTGGAGTTAATTTTTAAAAAGAACTCTTTCAACACAGACATTAGCAGTTGGAATTATGTGCACATAAAGACAGTAAAAGCAAGTTCTTTAAAATGGTACGTACCGGACGTATCCTTATAGCTATAAACTTTTTTCAAAAACTGATTTAAATTAGATGGAATACCATCATTGAAATAGTCTTTCCAAATAACGAATGTTAAAGCAATTCGAACGTGATAAAGCTCTAATCACATTAAAATCGAGATAGTTAACCATACATTGAAGTGATTTGTTAATCACTTCAGATTGACATGATAACAACTAAATCACTTCATTAATCACATAGAATTCTCTGAACATACCTCAAACTAAGTATAATGTAGAATCGGCTAACATGAACGTGTACCACCGGCCACGATTTCTGCTTAATGTTTTATTTTTTTTCCTTAAATATTTTATAAATTTTCACAATTTCATCATTAATATGTTTAAAATAATCTTTTGATAACTTTATTAAAGTACTTTTATCCATTTTTAATACTTAAAAGAAATATAAATTTGATTGTTGGGGTTTTTTCTTAATCATCAGTCATCTTAATCATCTCAAATGTAATAACATTTTGCTTAATCGCCATATTTTTTAAGAGCCGGCAAAAAAATCGCCATATCGCCGAATTGAAAATTAGCTCGCCAAGAAACTTGACAACCCTAATCGCATTATAAAAATGTGTAAAGCAAAGTGACAATGAGTAAATGAAATAAGTATATTTTTCTAGCATCACATATACACCACAATAGTATTGTTGTTTCTTTTCAACCAGTTGTTCGGTAAGCCAGTGACCGACTGACAAAAAAGACCCAAGCAAGGCGAATTTATTACAGGTGGTCTTAAAAGCCCTGCTGATATTAGCTAAAATCACTGTTGGATGTCAAAATTTTGTTTATTCTCTTTTATTATCTTTGTTTCTGTTTTGTTTTATTTCTGTCTTTGACATTGTACAATGATTTTACAAAAACAAATTGCTTGTTGTTTTTGTACGAGTTGTACTTGTTGTAGTACCGAGATTACCTGGGATGAATTCGCCTTGGACCCAAGTGAGCGATTGAACGGAATTGAACGATGAAACTGAACGGCCGTTCATCGTTCATCTGACTGATCCGTTCAATTGAACTAGTTCGTTCATGACCGACACAACTCTAGTAGATATTGCCATTAACCCCAGTATTTACTCTTGGTAGTTAGTATTAACAAGTAGTTTTACGTATCTAGCCGAACACTAGAGCTTCCGAATTCTTCTAGTGTCCGAAGTATTAAATTATAAACCGTAGTTAATCGAACGCCAAGGCTTCCGAATTCTCTTGGGGTCCGAAGTATTTACGAAGTAGTTAGTCGAACGCCACGGCCTCCGAATTCTCGTGGTGTCCGAAGTAGTTAGCCGAACGCCAAGGCTTCCGAATTCCCTTGGGGTCCGAAGTATTTACGAAGTAGTTAGCCGAACGCCACGGCCTCCGAATTCTCGTGGTGTCCGAAGTAGTTAGCCGAACGCCAAGGCTTCCGAATTCTCTTGGGGTCCGAAGTATTTACGAAGTAGTTAGCCGAACGCCACGGCCTCCGAATTCTCGTGGTGTCCGAAGTAGTTAGCCGAACGCCAAGGCTTCCGATTTCTCTTGGGGTTCGAAGTATTTACGAAGTAGTTAGCCGAACGCCACGGCCTCCGAATTCTCGTGGTGTCCGAAGTAGTTAGCCGAACGCCAAGGCTTCCGAATTCTCTTGGTGTCCGAAGTATTAACGAAGTAGTTAACCGAACGCCACGGCCTCCGAATTCTCGTGGTGTTAGAAGTATTTAGCCCAGTATTTAATACAAACCGTATTTAACCGAACCAGATTAACCCAAACCGTATTTAACCGAACCAGATTAACCCGAACCGTATTTAGCCGATTTAGCAGCACCCATAGCTTGACCCACACATACTAATTAAACCCGTTTGTTTACTGATGTTTTTACCAGATAAGGTCCTGGGCTACAACCTGAACCCCGCACATTAGCTGCCTCCGCCGTCCAGCTCCTTAAACGTCACCCGACCGGTCGTTCCCGTATTCATTCCCGCCGGCAGCTGAACATAATCCCCAGAGGATCATCGTAGTTCTAAGTATTTAGCGTAGATTAAGATTTCGTAAATAAAGCTTTGTTGAAATTATTGTAAGCGAACATACACGAAAACATCCCGTGTTTCATTTCAAAGGAAGCAGACCTTCGAATTGACCCTGGACAGACTGAGTTATACCTCAGCTGGGAAATTAAACTGCGTTACAATGGCGCCCGAGCAGGGACCCGATTCCAAAACCGCAACCTGTGGTAAAACCCCAACCCAAACCATCAACGGCACTGGATCGGGTCAAGAACAAGAACAAAGCACAGAAATCATGTCTACCTACTCAGAAAAGACAAACTTCTAGAAATTTGTCGGCAGCACGGCATCTCTATCACCGACAGAGTAACGGTGGACCAGCTTCGTCGTCAGCTAAGCGAACTGGTGAAATTAAAGCGGCAGCGGACTTCGTCGGAAAATCTGCTGCGTGCGCTAGAAGAGGAAGTCCTGGAGGAAGAAAGAAGACCACTATACGCTCCAGTTAGCATGGAGGTACCTCGTGTCGAAGACCGGAAATGCCCCCCGAACGTCCCCAGTGATTCAGAAGTCATGGCCACCATCCGGCGGTGGGATCTGACATACGACGGGGGCGGACAGCTGATGGAATTCATCGAGCGTCTAGAGGAATTAGCAGAATGCTACGGCTTCGAGCGTCGTCGGTTGCTATTCTCACTATTGGAAATACTGAAGGGGAAGGCGTTGCAGTGGTATCGGGTCAAAAGAGAACAAATCCGCAGTTGGGACGACTTCAAGGAGGAAGCCAGTCGGTTCTTTTTGACGAGACGATACCTCGCCCACCTGGGAGAAACCATCTACCATCGTAAGCAAGGCAATCAGGAGAGGGCGAAGGACTATGTCATGAGCCTCCAAGCCCTCATACGGCAGCATCCCGACCTACGAAAAGTCGACCACACTGACCGCATCTATGACGGCCTACGCTGCGAATATAAACTGTACGTCCGCCGCACTGATTTCCGCTCGCTGGATGAACTCATGGCGCTGACCGACGAATACGAGTGGCTCCGAAAAGAAGAGGCCAAACAAGGAAGACCGCAGCCCACCCACTACATCGACACCTTTGCTTACCAGCGTAACACCCACTGCTGGCGTTGCAGGCAACCTGGCCATATCCGAGGAAATTGTCCGAACCCACTAGTGCGGTTCTGCTCATGGTGCGGTCAGAGGGGCAGGCTCACTCGAGAATGCTCCTGCAGGAGCGAACCCCTCTCGGATGGACGGTACTACCTTAACGTCACCGTTTGTGGCAGCCCCATTAGAGCCCTGGTCGACACCGGATCGACACTTACGTATTTCGGGAAAAGTGTACGCCAACTTCTAGAAGCCAATAACATCCGACCCCGAGGCCACCAACGGGCCATACAGTTGGCCGACGGTTCCTGTAGAACTAGTCTAAAGGTATATCCCCTGCGCGTTGATACCAACGGAGGGATTACTCAGCTGCTAGCATCTGCTCTCGATAGCTTGGCCGAACCGATTATCCTTGGCATGGATTTCCTGCTTCGACGCAAAGCTTCTCTTGTAATTGATGGTGTGGAATTGCAGGCTTCTCGTCAGTCTACAGTTAACCAGGTACCTGCCATGCACTCTATGAACGTTTCGCCAGCAATAAAAAAAACGTCTCCCCGGCAAACAACCAGGGTACGACATGTGCCAGAAGCGCCGCACACTTTTGAGGCATGTCCCAAAATAAGACCGGTGAAGAAGCACCCGGTTAGCCAATCGGGGAGAAAGATATTGAAAGCGTTGACACGAAACATAGGACACAGCTGTAGGCTCGAACCCCTACACACGTTAGGACATATGTCCTCGACCTTAGCACCCGTTACTCATGACCCGCCAGTTAAGGGCCGAGGTAGGGCCACCCCACAACCGTCGGAGGAGAGTGACAACCCTACTCCATCCACCGGCCACAGGGGGAAGTTCCAACAGGATGAGGGTGACTTAGTAAAAGAAGTCCCTAACTTGATGTCTATCGATATTAGCGAACTAGAGAAGTCCGAAGACCCCTTTAGGGGAATCACTATCCAGAATCATCATGCACGAAAGGTAAAGCGTTGGATAATATATCCAAAGGGAAGGCCCAAAGTAGAAGTAAGGATGAAAAACGGACAAGCTCGACTAAGGTGCCAGGGGATGGAAAAGATTATAACCCTGAAAGAGGAACAAGGCTTGAAACTCTCCGCCGGCTAGCTAATGCACCAACAAATTTTTTTTTCTTTTCTCTTTTTCTTTTTTTTCCGAAAGTAGGAAGGGACTGTAACGTGACGTTACAAGCTAACTCTACATATACAGTATTTACTAACATCATGAAGTATAAGTAACCCAACACCTTGAATACCCTTATTATTTTACTTACTACCATGAATACCCTTACTATTTACCGAAATTACTTTTTCACGATATAAGTCTCATTTAGTTTATTTTATTTTTGAATAAATAGACAAGGTTTTGCTCAGAACGAGGAGAGTAGATATTGCCATTAACCCCAGTATTTACTCTTGGTAGTTAGTATTAACAAGTAGTTTTACGTATCTAGCCGAACACTAGAGCTTCCGAATTCTTCTAGTGTCCGAAGTATTAAATTATAAACCGTAGTTAATCGAACGCCAAGGCTTCCGAATTCTCTTGGGGTCCGAAGTATTTACGAAGTAGTTAGTCGAACGCCACGGCCTCCGAATTCTCGTGGTGTCCGAAGTAGTTAGCCGAACGCCAAGGCTTCCGAATTCCCTTGGGGTCCAAAGTATTTACGAAGTAGTTAGCCGAACGCCACGGCCTCCGAATTCTCGTGGTGTCCGAAGTAGTTAGCCGAACGCCAAGGCTTCCGATTTCTCTTGGGGTTCGAAGTATTTACGAAGTAGTTAGCCGAACGCCACGGCCTCCGAATTCTCGTGGTGTCCGAAGTAGTTAGCCGAACGCCAAGGCTTCCGAATTCTCTTGGTGTCCGAAGTATTAACGAAGTAGTTAACCGAACGCCACGGCCTCCGAATTCTCGTGGTGTTAGAAGTATTTAGCCCAGTATTTAATACAAACCGTATTTAACCGAACCAGATTAACCCAAACCGTATTTAACCGAACCAGATTAACCCGAACCGTATTTAGCCGATTTAGCAGCACCCATAGCTTGACCCACACATACTAATTAAACCCGTTTGTTTACTGATGTTTTTACCAGATAAGGTCCTGGGCTACAACCTGAACCCCGCACATTAGCTGCCTCCGCCGTCCAGCTCCTTAAACGTCACCCGACCGGTCGTTCCCGTATTCATTCCCGCCGGCAGCTGCACATAATCCCCAGAGGATCATCGTAGTTCTAAGTATTTAGCGTAGATTAAGATTTCGTAAATAAAGCTTTGTTGAAATTATTGTAAGCGAACATACACGAAAACATCCCGTGTTTCATTTCAAAGGAAGCAGACCTTCGAATTGACCCTGGACAGACTGAGTTATACCTCAGCTGGGAAATTAAACTGCGTTACACTTGTAGAATTCAAAGTTTTAATTTCTTAAAACTTTTGCTACGAAAAAGATATTGCGGATAAAAATATGGTCTGGCCAGAACTTGTAGGACAAATAAGGGTTACAAAAAAAAATTGTTTAAATCTCTCAATGAAGAGTAAATTTATGATTTTTTGAACTTTTAATTTTTGGAAAAAAGCTTAAAATACGATAAGTACCTTTAACTTAAAATTGCGAGCTGATGGAGAAAAACAGTGACCTCAAATTAATAAAAAATCAAACTTCCAATCAACACAAAAAAAGTCCCTTGTGTAATGGGCCGGAAAACTTGATATGGAAAGCAAAATATATGTATGTACCTTGTTTGGTTTTATAATGACAAGCTTAACCCAGTGTGCTTCGAAGATAATTGTGCCAAAATTGGATATTTTTATACCCTTCACCACAGGTGGAAATGGTACCTATATATGTTAATTTATCATGCCGCTTGTAATTTCTACAATATTATTCTTAGACCCTATAAAGTATTAAGATTCTGGGTTCTTATGAGTAGAGAAGTTGATTTAACGTTATCCGTCTATCCGTGTGTCTGTTGGAGTTTTTTTTTTTTTTTTTGTCGAAGACCCCAGATATAACAGAGACTACGTATATAAATATTTGAACATCACACGTAGTCTCGAAAATTTAGCTGTAAAAATTCTGCCAGATCGGTCCGCAAATGGCTGAGATATGAACAACAAACTGCCTCATAATTTACCCACAAATCACTTGCAAGAGCCAAAGTTTTCAAGTTAGAAACATCTTGGTGCCACACACACCCATACACTTCCTCCCACTTTTTGAAAGATGTTGTGCATTGATGACCACGCTATGTGTACCAAATTTTAATAGATTTTTTCTACACTGTTTTAGATATAATGTAATAGAAAGTTATTTTTATCCCACGCGCACTTCTCTAATTCCTCCCAGATCCTGTTAAATGTTGTGTATTGCCAACCAAGATCCTTGCACCTAATTTGGAAACTTTGGGTTAAGCCGTTCTCTATGTATACAAAAATCTATAATGTCTTTGTATGGTAGGTGTCACTCCTACTACCGCCATCAAAAACCCATTTTTTCCATAGAGGTTTTGTATTGACAATCCAGTTATGTGATTTAAATTTGTACAATTTTTTTCCTATCGCTCTGCAGATTTAAAGAAATCTATATTCTGCCACGCCCACTACTACCCACCACAAATCTCGCCTACTTTTCAAAGTTAAAATTTTTTACCAACGATTCTCCAAATATACAGAAATCTATTTTGTTTTTGCCAGTCAAACCTCTCCAATACCGCCCACGTCTTGTTGGCTATATTGTATTGATAGCCAAGATGCTTGTAAATAACTTCGAAACTGGCTCTTGCCGTTTTCCAGATAAACAGATATCTATAATGTCTTTGTTTGGGAGGTGCCACGCCCACTCTTCTAGCCAGATATATGTACCAATTTAGAAAATTTTTTTCTTCCCGTTCTTTTGATATAAATTAATCAAATTTGTGCCCCGCCTACTCTAAGCCCGCCCACACTTTGAACGATGTTGTGTATGTTCCAAATTGTAAACTTTACTTTTGCCGTTCTCAGTATATAAAAGTATATATATTGTCTTTTTATTGCAAGTGCCATGCCCAATTCAAAGAAATATATTACCTATAGCATCTTTCATACTGTAGAATTTTCATAAGGATCGGTTCATCTGTCTGGGCAACTATAAGGTACAAGCCAATAAACAAACATACGAGTACATTGATTTTTATATATAAAGATACATGCTCGATATATCAAAGAATATTCCCAAAAAAGCCTTGAAAAATAATTTTGCATATCCTAAATTTTGCAGGTCCATACAAACTCACCTGAATCGGCAACACTTCAGAACCATTTAAAAGTCAGCCGTTTTAAGGTTGCTAGAAAGGTATGAAAGGTTTGTGTGATTTGTGATTTTGCGAAATTAAATTTCTAATTTCCCTACATTATTGTTATTTACATTAACGTTAATTTATTTTAAAAAAAACTTCGTCCAAAAACGAATCTTGTTATAATCTCAGGACAAGTTGTTAAGCTGTTTGATTGAAAATTAAGTTTATACACATTTTGTAAAATTTCTGGAGTAATGCTTTTATTACATAAAAGTTCAAATTTTGCAATTCAGTAAACAATTTGTTAACACAAAAATGTGGTTTTTAATTAAATAATTATATTTGGATCTTACGAGCAATAAAAGATTTATTATATACTTTATAAACTTGTGTGATAATTGATCAATTAAACGTAAAAAACTTTAAAAAAGTGTTTTTTTTATAGTTTTGGAAAATAATTTTATTGCATATTCAAGATATTTTAAGGATATTTCTTTGATTTTGTTTAAAGAATTTTTACTTGCACATTTGTTTTTTTTTGTGCTTATAAAACTTGCCCTGCTGAAAATTACCATAAATACAAAAAGTTTTAAATACAAACAAACCACATTTTTTGTTTAAAAAAAAAAAATTAAAAACTGTTAAAAACTTTGACTGCATATAGTTATAGTTTTGTTTGTTTGGTCTAACTTTTTGATTTTATGTTTGCCAACCATAAAAATTAGTTTTTGCTTGTGTAATTTTGTTACAAACCATCCCCCCACCCCATCACACATAAAGTCCACTGTAATTAAACCATGTTTTATTTAGAAGGGAGAAATAAATTATAAAAAATTAAAGAAGAGTTTAAAAAAAAACAATTATAAAGTGTGCTTGAAGCAATTTAACATTCTTATGGCCGATTTCACCAACTTAAGTTATAATAAACATTTTTTTTTAACTCTCAGTACAATATGTTATCCGACAGTCAGGCCTGTTCGTCGATTTCGAACGAAGACTGCGCTCTCTAAACTAAGATGTAAAACAAAATCAATTTTTTATAATTTGCTTTTGTTCTAAATGTAAGTGAAGCGAACGAAGTCTTCGTTCGAAATCGACGAACAGGCCATTATAGTAATAGTTAATTTAACTGAACTTGATGAAATTGACTGTTTAATATGAATTAAAAGTGTATTTACATTTTTTTAAATTTTATTAAAGAGGTTTAATGTTTTAACCAAGAAATAATAACAAAAAAAAGGTATATAGTTTATAAAGGGTGGTTAAATTGTAAGGGCCGATGTTGAATGTGAACCACACCTAAACGCCAAGTTTTTTTCCGAATTTTATTTGACATTTCTCTATTTCAGACTTACTCAATTTGAACCATGGAGAGATACACAATCCAACAACGTGTTAAAGTTATCCAGACTTATTATGAAAATGGATGATAAATTTCGAAGAAAATCATCTTCAGTGATGAGGCACATTTTCACCTCAGTGGATTTGTCGATAAGCAGAATTTCCGCATTTGGGCGAATAATAATCCAAGAGTGATTGTCGAAAAACCAATGCACCCACAAAGAGTGACTGTTTGGTGCAGTTTATGGGCTGGCGGCATCATCGGGCCGTATTTTTTCCAAAATGAGGCCGGTCAGGCAGTTACTGTGAATGGTGTTCGCTATCGTGAGATGATAACGAACTTTTTATGGCCCGAATTGGAAGATATGGATGTGGACGATATGTGGTTTCAGCAGGACGGTGCCACTTGCCACACAGCTAACGAAACAATGGCTCTTTTGCGCAACAAATTCAATGGCCGTGTTATCTCACGTAATGGCGATGTCAATTGGCCGCCAAGATCATGTGATTTAACACCGTTGGACTTTTTTCTTTGGGGTTATTTGAAAGAAAAGGTGTACGTCGATAAGCCAGCAACAATTCAAGAGCTAAAGGATGAGATCATTCGGCACATTAACGGCATAGAACCTCCATTATACCTCAGGGTCATCGAAAATTTGGACCATCGGATGGAGGTGTGCGCCGTGGTCGCGGCGCCCATTTGGCCGATATTTTGTTCCATACATAATTGAGTAATACCAATATATCATAATAAAATAAAATTACAATAATTTCCTAGATAGTTTGTGTTTTATTCAAAATCAACATCGGCCCTTGAAATTTAACCACCCTTTATGAGAGCTTGGGTCTCTAATTTCATGCACTTTATCCATTCCCGAAAGCTCAAACAACTTTTCTCATTTCAAGAAATTCCCGGGAAATTTTCGTGAAGAATAATATGAAAATATATTTATATTAGATATAATAAATTGTTGACAATTAATGGTAGCGATAAAATGTGCTGTAGCGGGGAAAACTGAATCGTTTGAATCGCTTGGACGTTTAGTGCAAAAAAATCGCTTTGGTTGTCCTTGGCTCCAAACTGCCTGGCATCGTCTTTAAGTCTCCTTATCGCATCACAAAGATTTCACAAAAAAAAAAAAAAACATTATACAAATTTCTTTTGCGTAAAAACGGCCAAGCCAGGAATGTCAACCTGTACAATTTTAGTATAAATTTTATAAAGAAACTGTCGGAAACTAAGTCAAAAATTATGCCGGCGCCCCAAATTCGTTTAAATAATTTTATGATTTTTTTAAAGCTATATGATTTTAATTATTTACCCTTCCGGAAAGGAAAATTTTTTAGCCATATATAGAACAAACTCGCTTATACTTTGATATATCTAATCGACCGATCTGGCGGAATTTCAAAAGCATTATTCAAATGAACATACCTGACATAAATATATACCAACTAACTCCCCATCACATCTGTGGTCATCGGAAAACCTTTTTCAACAGACGGACGGACATATGGTCAATCTGATTTGAACTTCTTTTTGCATGAGGATCTAGAGTATATACTTTATAGGATCTAACATCAACATTGTGTAATTTACACAGAAAAAAATAATTTTCATATTTGAGTACGAAAATCGCATATTTGATTAAAATGCTGTTTAAATTTTCTGCGATGAAGATTTTTGCTGTATTGATAAAAAATATTGAATTTTGAGTCAACAATCAAGTTTATTGAGTCAATAAAAAAAGTTGTTGCCCAAAATAATTTATGCAACGATATCGAAGCTATAAAAAATGGGCATGAGTTGTAAAAATACTGTCTTTACTTTGATTCAAATATTTTTTTTTTTTTATTGAATATGAAGAAATGTTTAATTATTTCATTATAAAATATTTTTTATTAAGTGCTATTTTTTGCTATTTTGATAAATTTTTTTATTGAATCAAATAAAAAGTTTGTTGACCTAAAATTTTAATTTTACCAAACTGTGTTGTTAAAAATTTTTCTTGAGATATTTGTTTCTGTGTACAAACGGAATAACAAGCTTATATATACCCTTTTTCCTTTAATGAAGGGTAAAACGGGTTAATTAATATGTTCAAGTAACTAAAGTTGAAAAAATGACCCCATAATCAACTACAATAATCATATGTTTGGGCTTGTTTCAGTTTACTTTTAATAACCAGTACAAGATAAAATAATAAAAAAAATCCAGCTATTGAGATTTTTTATGGGAAGTAAAAATGCTCACAAATAATCATCTTTGTTTGTTTAAAATTTAATGTCTTCTTTTAAAATAATATTTTTTTAAGAATAATGTTGGAAAAAAATACGTATTTATTTAACGTTAAATAATAATACAAAAAATTAATTAATATATTTTTTTTTTCTATTTTATTAGGCTGTAAAGAACATAATGTTATTTTTAGATATTCTTTTTCTCTAGGCTTTAAGAAGAAAATAAATAAAATAGAAATAATCGATAGACTAAATAATATATATCTACTAGTATTTTACCTTTAAAATTTATGTTTATAAAATCTTATGAATGTGTATGTATGATAAAACATTTCTTGAACTGGAAAATATCTTTATTCATACAAGCATTTGTAAATCCTACAAATACAGAATAATGCATTTAAATAAACATAAAATTCAAGTGGATTTCATGTTATGACGTCATTGTTATCAACTCCCTAAGGAATAATCAACAAATCTCAATAATACTTATACACAAATTTTTTTATGTTGAAATGTACCAATGATACCCACAAACTAAATTTGCATATTATGAGAATCTCGATGTTTATATTGTATCTATCAAGAACAAAGATTGTTTGTAAAAAATATAATGTAACAAATATTATTTCTCACAAAATTCTTAAGCCGTAGACTTTTTATACCCTAGACCACTTGAGATAAATGAATGTATAGATAGATACAAGGTTTGTTATACCGTGTGAAACTTTTTTAATATTCATTTAAGACCCCATTAAGTATTTATGTATATATTCCGAGTCCTTTAGTAACCCTAAGTCCATTGCGTCATGTCTGTCTATCTGTTTGTCTGTTGGTCTGTTGTGAAGACGCTCACTTTCGAAATACTCACAAGAAAAGAAGAATATTGGTGTCAAAGTGTTTCTTTTTCTCTTTAGCAGTTTCGTTTTGAAATCCAGCACAATCGAGACAGTAAAATTTGCTCGTTAGAATTTGCAAAAATTCGTTCTTTATTACTGGAATTAACCATACTTAATTTTGTGAAGATCATCCCATAATTTACCACAGTCCTTATATAAAGCCCACTCTCTGAAAACACTTTAGTAGGCCCAAAATCGTAGGGGAAAACGCTATCGTAGCAACATTTAGGGCCTGTTTTTAGAAAACGTAAACAAGTGAGTGAGTGAGAAATTATATTGAAAACAAAAACAAATTTTCGTTTTTTATTGTTGTTTTCAATATAACTTCTCACTCACTCACTTGTTTACGTTTTCTAAAAACAGGCAGTTAGTTTGGCATGGTTTCTTTAGATAAGAAATTACATTGCCAAATTTCGTCAAGATCAGTCTACAATTTACTATTTTTCAGCGTTTAAAAAACTGCAGTCAATAAAGAAAAGCTGCCATTTCTTCATTTGTCATTGGCGAAAAAAAACTGTTGCTTTTACTTCTGATTCGTTAAATGTAAACAGTCGCTGTCAAACCAATTAATAAAGCGAAAAGTTGTACACAAATTTTCGTTTTTTGTTCGACAGTTTTTGGTTTCGACTACAGTTTTTAAAACCCTGCTATTTTTTTCTCTCCACTACACCTTTAGAATCACAAAAAATCTTCATCTTACAAGTAGATGATTGGTCTGCTGTAGCTGGTCTGTCGTTGCCTAGAAACAACGCCCTCCATCTATTTTGGTACAGTGGTGTGGAACCTTGCTAATTTTTGTTTCTTACCTTTTTTCTCAAGGGATGGCGGCTGCCTGACCTTTGCCATAATGTTATCCTCTTTTCCTGGCGAAAGGGAAGTCAGGTTGCTTCTTCGATGGATTGTTTGAAGGGAAATTAAAGCCACTTAATTTTTTAAACTCAAAAACTCTGACGAAAATAGCTCGTCCTATGCTCGTCCTAACTGGTGTGCTTGGTTTTGTAGGCAAGCACTTTAATTTACCAAAGGGCTTATATAAAACCCAACCTCAGTAAATACTTTAGTACGCCTTAAGTCATAAAAATAACTTCTAATGCAGTAAAATTTAGTCTGCCATAATTTAAAAATATTAGAAATAACTCTGCAACATTTTGCGAAGGTCTAAAGCGGCCTTTCCGGAAGGCACTTTTATACTCCTAAAACTAAGAAACTTCACTTCTCATTTAGGTTTTTTAAATACTAGAAATAACTGCGCCGATTTTTGTGATGAACGATGCATACTTTACACTACCCCTATGCCTTATAATATTTCTGATTTGAATAAAGATATTTTATTTATATAAGGTGAAATGCTTAAGTCTTTTTTGCATTAATACGCCTAAAACCTCAACGAATTATAACACTGAAATGCTATAGATATAAGGTCAGTTTTTAATAAGATTTAATTATAATTTATAGATCCTATATTAAGCCCACTCTTGAAATATTCAAACTCTCGGTAGAGGGTATCAAAGGTTCGGCACAGCCGAATCAGCCCTCTTACATGTTATATAAACAAAGTTAATAGATCATTGACATTGCATTGGTACAAAATATCCTGCGTCAATCTGTAGACGTACCAAAGGATAATTTATGCTAGTAAATATTTATCATCTTTTGAAATATAAATAAACAAAATTTTTATTTATCTTTATATCGTCACCTAAAATTTAAAAGGCAGTAAGCGATCAAAATCAAAATAGAATTGTTTATTTATAAGGATGCAATTAACATTAAAAACGCATCTTTACAAAACAAGTTTTATGAGACTTTTGTTAGATAATGGGCCTATTATTACAAAGATTTATGATCTTGTTTTTAGTCATAGAATTGTATCTAACTCCAATAATTGTATTAAAGTGATTACGAGAAGGGTTTTTTTTATATTCAACCTATTGTTCTTAAAAAATGTATCCCGTAACCAGTGAATGTATTATATTATAATAAAAAGGAACGCATTGTGAAACATTCTAGGTGGTTCTGATAATTTATATGAAGAAATACTGTCATATTTATTTGGTTCAGTTGGGACAATATCTGCCACAGGCATTATATTAACCTAAATTGAATGTGTCAATTTATGTTCTTTCAGTGAACTATAACAAAGTGTCAAATAACTCCTACTACGATATTGCCATCTTAACCCATTAGAGGTCAAACAAAAACTGGCCATCATTTTTTAAGTTCAACTTTATTTATTATTTAATGGAAAAAATAATTAAAAAACTATATTTTTCTTGTAAAAAATAAAAAAATACAACAAAGTTGACATTGGTTTTTCTTTCAAATATTATAAGCTTAGTTTGAATCTACGCATTAATAAAAACATATTGTATGTTTCAAAAATATCAAAAGGAATTAAATTTATTTTAAATGTTTTTTGTTTCTCCTTTAAAAAAAAATCTAGAAAGTTTAGGGCATCTTTTATTTGAGATAACGATAGTTTTCTTATTTTCAAGGAAATTTTTTGGTTTCCCAAAATTATTTAAAATAAATATCTTTATACAAATATTTATCATACAAAAACTATTGCTTATACATATGTACATACACTCATAAAATTATTACAGTAACTGATTGTGGGTTATTAAATTCGTTTTCCGTACTGTTAGAATTGAATAAAAATATAGTTATTTTATGAATAATTTTATTATATCAGAAAACAAATAACCAAAAAATATGGTTTTTCCGTATTTATTTTCTTAGGTAGTTTGATTTTTGTCGGTTAAAATGTATTTTTTTAAAGTAAAAACTATTCAATTTTAAGGAATATGCTGTTCAATAAATAAAATTTGTTTGTTTTAAATAAAATGTAAATGATCCGTTTTTAAAAGAATTTTAAGTTGTTTAAATTGAATTTTCGTTTGAATTTAACTACATAATATTTTGAGTGTACACATGTATGTATGTTTATATAAGCATATGTATGTAGATGTGTGTAAATATATATATATTTATGAAACAAAACAGGTCAGTTGTAAGATATTGTAATATAACCAAAGAAACGGATTATGTACGAACGTATGTACATATATATACATATATATTTTTGTAAATAAATCAATTTGGTTGAAAATTCGTTTTATATTAAAAATTATTAAAGATGTTTTTGGTTACACATGATTCATTTACAAATAGTCTAGGGCGATTTCCGTATACATTAGGGTGGGTCAATTTTTTTGTAAGAAGGCGTATAGCAAAAACGTAATCTACAATAAATTCTAAGAAAACTTGACTATGAAAGTGTGGGTCTAAAATCAAAACCAAGCTCCAGCCAACAGACCTAATGGAATCCTGAAAATTGGTTTAAAAAAATAACAGGTAATGAGAGCAAAATAATATTTTATGCAAAAATTACACATTTTTATTGTTCCGTACTCAAAGAAATAAAATGGGACCTTATTACTGAGACTTCTTTGTCCGTGCGTCCGTCCATCCCTCTGTCAGTCCGTCCATCACTGTGCTCATTCTCCGGAGCGGTGAGGAAACGGTAAGGGCTAAAGAGCTAAAATTTAGACAGGATATGTAGTTAGGTGGCCGCTACTACAGCAAACACTGAAAACAACACAAATAGGAAGTCAAACAGGTGTCCGCATAGAAGAAACTCTATTTTGGCTTTAACTTCCAAACCGTTAGAGGTTGAAACTTCACAGAATATGTAGTTGCATGGGTGGTACAAGAAATACTATAAAATGGAGGGTGCCCCAAAACAGAAAAACGTATCTTCAAATATCATTTAATCCATTTTGTAAATTTTCCATACATAAATACATATATTGCACGGTACTCGTAGTACAGAACCTTACATATGCGAGCCATATACTTGGCTGGAAATTCGCTGTACAGTTGGTCTACTATATTTAACACGCATTCAGGAATTGTATTCTTTCTGCTGCTGTGTTGGTTTATCATGAATGCTTTGAGAGTAAGTTTTCTTAAAATATGCTTTTTCTATTTATCAGTGCAATAATAATTTTTTCCCAAATTTCAATTATTTTGTTTGCAATTATCGTAGAAAATCTTGAATACGATTGTTATTTTTATTTTGATTTTTCATTTTCGCGTTCACTTAAGAAAAAATAATACTTTTAATTATCACGATAACTTGGCAAATTTAATCCACTAAGTTCACTTGGCATGCCAATGATACACTGAAAGAATTTTCTTCAGAATACCAAAGAATTTTGACCTTAATCCCATGAAAACTTGCATTAGAAAGGAACCTATGCAGCGCTGCGTTGGATCAATGAAACCAGTTTCATTAAAATGTATTTAATGAAACATAACATTAGCTCTATGAATGTTATTCATTGGATGAATACTTTCAAAAAAGTAAAAAAAAAAATTTTTTTATTTTTTTTTATTAAAGTTGTTCTTATTCAACTTTTTTTTTTACCAGAGTCGCTGGCGGGAATCGATCCCGCAACCTCGGCGCTGATAGACTAGCTCACTACCAGCTTGCCTACTGGGGCAGTGTAGTTTTTGAATAAAAAAACTATGTTTTTTGCCAACAAGAGAACAAGCTTTTTCGTGTACATCATTTGGTTGACAACAGTTTGAAAAAAGGGTGTGTTTTTTTTAAAGGAGAACATTTATTTGTTCATTACTTAGTACAATACTATATGTATTTATACATATTAAAGAAAACTAAAACCATACGTATTTATGGATTGAAAGTTTTTGTTTCATTACTATAATGACATTTTTCTTTGTCATAATGAAAATTTAAATTTATGAAGGCATGCTTTTTCGAAATATTTTTATACTTTTAATTATTGAGACTATAGAGTTATTTGAATGTTAAAAATAATTTTTTTTATTCATTTATGAATATAGTTATGTTTGTATATTGTTTTTTATGTTCCCAATTAAAATTTTTTGTTTAAGTTGGACAAACTTTAATTTTCATATATCCAATGAAAATTTTTAACGTAATTACGAAATCCAATGAATCGATTTTAACGAAAATACTTCATTATAACTACGAAATTCCATTTGGACAATGAAAATATTCATTTAACCAGTGAAATTTTTTTATGAAAACGATTCATTAAATATATGAAGCATTTTTCTTTCAGTATACTAGCGTTCTAATTAGTCAGAAAACTTGCCCTGCAAGAGTCAATCGTCATCGCTGATGATTCCATAATTTAATGGTTAGTTTTTTAAAAAATAAATTAACACACGCTTACTTTTTAAAGTAAACTATCAAGTACATAAGTCAATCAAAACAAATGTTTAACACCCCGTTTTCATAAAATGCATTAACGGTAAATTTCTACAATTACTAGAACTATTAATTCTAATTACTATTTGCTAATAACTTGCATAGCAGATTATTAACAAATTTCTCCTGTATTTCATTTTTTATTTTTATTTAGAAAATCCCGAGCAGCGCCGGGACCAAACAGCTAGTTTACTATATAAAGACATTCTTAACACAAAAATTTTGATCAGAGATATCAAGTATTTAAAAACACGATAATATTGCGTTTAATTACATATATGGATGTACATTAATAGAAAAAATATTAAAAAACAATTAATTGATTTTTCGCAATAAATTCGTGATGATCAAAGGAAGGATATCTTTATAAAGTTTAACGTCAGTAATGTTATCATTATATCATTAAAAGTTGGCATTTTATAGGAACATATTAAGAGTTTTCACCGTTAAAATAAATGTGTAAAAATATTTCTTAAATGATAAGTTTTTGACACTTCTTTGCACTATTACACAGAACAAGAATCAAATTACTGTAAAATTGTGAAAACATTTTGTTTCATTCCACTTCTTCTTTTCATATGAAAACATTGAATTTTATTTATCATTTTTTCACTAAACCAAAATCAGAAACTCTATGAAAATGTGAAAAAAGTTTTCATTTCACAGTTTCACAGAACAAAAATCGACCCCCAGTTGTCTTAAAACGTTACCGCAAGATAGCGCTTATTCAGTTTTTGCTAAAAAAAAAAAAACTATACCAATTTGCCGAGGTTTGTTTGTCTGCAAAAAATAAAGAAACGACCGTTCTAAACAAAATTGTAGAATATTGTTAAATCATATTTTGAGGATTTGAGGGCTAATTGGCGATTTTCTCTAACAACAGAAAAATAATGGTTAATTTTCGGACAGGCCAAAAATGAAAAAGGTGTAAAAAAGCTATTGTTTTCGAGGCCACAAGGAACCATTTTTAACAATAAAAAAGTTATTTTTTGCGAAAAGTCGATTTTGATATATTGCTATGTATGTATGTATGTAGGTTAGGTTAGGTTCCATTGGCAGTCGTGATCAAGCACAGCTCACGTGGTTCCATTAATTAGTTCCCGTTGTGTTACCATGTCACACCGTCTCCCATGGGTCCTAAGTTATCTGGCTGCTAGTATTACCACGCAGCCATCCGGTCGATTCAGTAAAGGAGTGGATCCTGTTTACATCAACATCAGATAGACAAGTTTTGTCCCCAAGGGCTCTTCGACCAAACATTTCGAGTCTTAGATCTCCGAATGCCGGGCAATTACAGAGAAGATGTTCCGTTGACTCTTCCTCCTCCTCGCCGCAACTTCTACATAAGTCATTGTAAGGGAGCCCCAGCCTCTGGGCGTGGCCAGTTATAACCGCAATCAGGTTTCTAAGATGATGTCTGGACAGCTGTAATGCCCGCAGTGTCCTTTTCTCATCTATGATGGGCCAGATTTTCCTGGTTTCCCCACAGGTAGTTTCATCGTGCCACCTCTGACTGGCGATAATATGAAACTTGTATGTATGTTCAAAGCTTTTTTAAAATTTTTCACACGATTTTGTTTTTGTTCAATTAATGAGAAAAAAAAGAGATAAAATATTGGTAGAAATAAAACATAAATAATTTGTCTTGTTCGCGGTATTACAGGGATGTATATTTCTAATTGTTTGTTGTGCTCACACCCCACACAGAAAAAAATATTTTTCCAATTCAAACAAAAAATTTGTAGAATCAAACAATTTTTTGTCTGAAATCGGTCCTACAAACAAATTTGCATATTCAAACAATTTATTTGCATTTTGTTTACTGAAAAAAAACACTAATTTTTTCAAACAAATAATTTAACTGAATCAAACAAAAAGTTTACTGAAATTCAAAATCAAAAAAAAAAAAAAAGTTTTTGCACAAGCAATGACGCGCACACAAGTAAGCACTGTATGAGAAGGTGACGGCAAAGCAGAGCCGCCGACTGGCTTTGAAACACATTTTTTTGTTGGAATAATTTTTGAACGAAGTCTTATTTATACACACAACACAATGTTTTTCTTTATCACTCTCTGTTGCTGTATCCTTTCCTTTGCTAAAGAAGAAATGTAACCAAAAACGGCAGCAGACCGACTCGATATGTTTTTCGTCATCATTCTATTTTTGTATTTGATGTATTTAACCAAACAGTTTTAAAAAATTGAATACGGGATTTTGTTTCTTATAATGTCGTGTCTGCTATTGTTTTTCTTATAGTTGCACTTTTTTAAAGCGTCCAAAAATAGACTGTGTGTGTTTTTTGTTGTTGTTCTTATATTTCACATAAAGAAGTGTTGCTTACGATCAAATAAAAAAATGCAAAAAGACGACAACATTAAAGAGCGTTAAATATTTCATACAAAATTATGAAAACTTGACACCAATAACGCGTTTATTTTATTTTTGAAGAGTTGTCCACATTTTTGTTGGTTAAATAAAAATCAAACAAAAATATTGATTGAATCAGTAAAAATATTTATAGAAATTAAAAAAAATTTCAAACAAGCGGTTGTTTGAAAATAATTCGGCAATAATTTTTTCTGTGCAATAGGTGACTGGGTATTATGCGTTTGCGCTGATGTACATATAACCTTAAAAAATTGAGTGTGAGTACACCCAACTAGCAATGTAGCGAAAAGGGTTTCGTTCGCAAAGTAACGGTCGAAAGCCAAGTTTATATCTCCAGAAATTAATGGCAGTTCAAAAACTGAAAATATTTTCGAATTGTCTTTATTGACTTGGTTCGCTTCTGCTCTGAGCCATTCATGTGATTAAAGGCGATGAACAAGTGTATGTCACATACATATTAATTCTGTAGTTCCTCAGTTTATTTACTTATATTTTTTTTTTTTTTATTGAAGAACATAACATTTTGTTCGCTGAGTAAAAATTTCCTTTTAACTGAGGCAAATTTAAGTAACATTTTAAAGAAATAAAACCGAAATGGTCGCCTGTGTTGGTTTAAGTAAAGCCAAGGTAAAACTGACTGTTTCCTGTGTGTTTTATAATTATCCGTCATTTTATTTATACTAGTTGTGGTGGGTATAACTGATTCCGGGCAGCCGTATATAGCCTTCACACTTGTTTAAGTTTAAGTTATTTTTTGAGTGCTGTTTAAAAATTAAAGAAAAGGTTTAATTTGCATTTATAACGAAGTGGCAATTTGGCATGAAAAACATTTTTGAATAAATAAACAACTTGACGGTTTTATGTTTAGTTTAACATGAAAATAGTTTTTACCAGTAAAATATTTATGCATTGTTTTCACAGTCATTTACATATTTTAACATTATTTGTAAAAAAATTTAGGATACAAAGTTACACAAATTCTTAGTTTTATACAATAATTTTTAGAAAAGTAAATTTTATGGTCATTTGCCTGGTATTCAAGGAACTAAATGTTCAAGCAATTATTTAGATTTTTTTTAAGTATGCAACGGAAAGGTAGTAAGTTTTAAGCTACTATATTAATGTGGGAGTTGCGGGTTTGATTTCTTTTAAATATTCTGGTTCAGTGCAAGCGGCTGAAGGTCTGCGTTAATTTTGTTTCATAAACTAAGGTAGACTATAATTTGTTTTGTAACATATAGTAAATTAAAGAATATTTTTTTTAAGGAAAATTCAAGTTTAAAATGCCAAAATTTTTAACAATTGGACTGATTTGATCAATTTTTAATATTAAATAGTTCTCTTAAATTTCGTGGCTTTACCACATTTGGTCTGGCGCTTTGGACCAAAAAGTATTTTTCTAGGTAACATTTGTTGATGATCTGTAAAAAACAAAGGCCAATTTTTTATACCAAAGAATCTGTAAAATAACAAGTTAGAGTGTTATATTCAGCTGTGGCGAATCTTTGATACCCTCCACCGACAATTTGAAGATTTCAGGAGTGATGTGTATTTATTATTAATTTATCTTTATAAAAACAGACATCAGAATTAAAATTGGTTGCGGCTTAGACTTATATTAAATTATTGACCGACAATCTTGAGTAAAATATCTTGATTCGTAACAGTTTAAGCCGAACTTAAGTGATTTTCAGGAGGGGGATTTATATTGGAGCCATGGTAAGTTATGAACCAATCATCCCAAAATTCCGCAAGGGTATTTCTTTTATTAAAAAACGAAAGTGTAGTCGAGTATACGGGAGGCTTCAGTGTACGTTCTGTACCTTCTTCATTCAATGTTCATATCGTCATATGATTTTAAAAAAGTCCTAAGTTACATTGGAAAAATTTTACAGATGAAGAAAAAAATTAAAAAATTTTTTTTATGGAAAAAATAACACAACCTGATAGTTATTAAAACCAGTTTTCGATAATAAACAGAACATTATTAAGCGTTCGGGTCACACTTCCAGGAACGATGTCTGCGCAGACGAACACAATCATTAATATCGTTCGTAATTATTTTTTTAAGAAAGAGCCGAACATTATTTAGTGTTCCTTTCTTCGTTAAAAAACCGAACAATTGTAGTGATACTGTAGACAAACATTATATTTTAATGTTCTGTAATGTTTCTTTTTTATATTGATAAAGATATGAACAAAAAAAAAATTTGGCAACGACCGCACCACGAACAGCTTATGTGTGTATTGTGTATATGTTTTGTTTGTGTAAAAAATTTTGCTGGCTTTTTGTTTTTTTCGTATGTGTATGTGTATTTTATTTTTTTTTTTTTTGTAAAAAATTTTTGGTTTTTTTTATCTGCCAAAAGGGCGCTACGCACAACAGTAACAAACGAACATTAATGGGCTGAACCGTTCAGAATTAAAAGTTTTCATCTTTTTGTTGAGTTGGATAAGAACAGTATTATTTTTGTGTTCGAAAGATGACAAACAGCGTTTGTGTTTCCACAAATCTACTGAACGGAGCACTAAGGAGCGATATTTAGTGTTTATTTACAAACACTGATTAAAACACAATAAAAAAAATTAACTGTTGCTAAACAAAAATACAAAATTTCCTTTTTCTTATTTATTATTTATCGAAAGGCCTTTAAGAATCTTGTTGACAACAGCATTTTTTTTTAATTATAGGAGTGTAACATCTGTATTAAAGAAATATGTTTCTTTGATAGGATGCATCATAATCGATCAAAAAGTCGGTACAAAATATTGTAGCTCATCGAGTTTGGCCGCTATAATGCGAAAAGTCTTTTGAAGATTGAATTTTCTATAACGGCTAGAGGAAATAATGAAATCACTTAACCAAGTTTTCAATACTAAACAAGTCTAACGCTTTAATATTATTGTTTCCGAATTTCCTCATTCCAAGTCTTCTATTTCATGAAAGAATTTCAAAAAAAGTGTCTAGTGTGCATATGTACGTATATAATTCCATGTCAAGCACGTCAAGATAAATTTCGAACACTATTTAATTATATCTGGATGATTGAAATTTTAAGAAATTCTGAAAATTTTTGTACATACAATATCTGTGGCATTTTAACAAAACATCTTATGCTATGCTCACATTTGGCTTCTTAAACGCGTATAAGCAGTACGAACGTGATTAAGCTCTTATCACTTTAAAATCGAGATGATTACCCATACATTGAAGTGATTTGTTAATCACTTCAAATCAGTGTTATCAGAAGTAGTGGAAAAATAATATTGATTAAAACAATTTTAGGAGTATTTAATAGTATTTGGTATTTAAAATGGAAAAAAATTGGTCATTATTTTAATTAGCCGGTGAAAATTTTTGACATTATAGCAGCTACACGGCGGATATAATTTGTCGCTCCCGTAACTGCTTCTAGGGGATAATTTTTTGTAAAAACCGCCTTAACAGCAAATCATCTTTTCAGGTCACTCTTGATTAAATACTGATTTATCACTTGAGCGATTGAAAAAGGATTCACATATGATTTATTCATATCATCAAAAAGGAATCAGCAAATGTTATCACAAATTTTTCTTTGAGGTGAGTCATCGGTAGGGCACCATTTTCTCACAAGGAGAGTATCTTTTATGATTGAAAATTTAGCCTATATGAGTTGATTTTGAATTTGTAATGCTTTGAATAAAAAACCATCGAACAAAATTTCAACGTTTCTTTAAGAAACATTTAGGAAATTTAATAATAAAAACTCCTTCCTAAAATCATAAATAAATTGGTTCTTATGTTTTGTTTAACTAATGTGAACTTTAGTTGAAATGGTTTTCTATAAGCAATTGATGTAAACAATTTAAGTAGTAGGTTCTCAAATAAACTCAAATAAATTTTCTTAAAAATTCAAATATTTTCTTCAGGCGTAGGTGTATGTAGCGGGTATCTGAAATGCAGCACTACCGATTTAAGCATTTTAAACTGTTTTTTCTCTGCTTTCATAAAAATCTTTAACAGCACTTTTCCAAACAAATATTTTTTTCTGAAGTTCGATGTGTGCACTTGGCACGTTTTTTTTTTATAATGGACGCAAGTATTAGCGGCTTTACAATTTAATTCAATTTTCTTTTATTAGTCGCAACTTTATTTATTGACTTCAACCGTTTTAGTTTTTCTATTGTTTTCCAATTCAATGCACAAAAGGATTTTTTTTTTATTTTCTGCACTTTCCTTTATATCTGTTTGTTATTTTTCTATTGGGCCCTTTCAACTCTTGCTTGGAAAAAGTTGTAATAAATCATTTGTAAATCCTTTGGTCTGTGTTACAGTTTCTATTACTTCCTTCTATTTTCACAAGCTCAATATTTAAACGGAATCAATTTTTCTAGGTTATGCAAACTTAACAATAAAGAAAATTGATTAACCATGCAAAATGTTTTTTTTTCAAATTATGCAAATGAAACAAATATTTAAACCTTCAATTTTTAAAGAGTTAGCCGTAAATAATGTTCGTGAAGCATTTTTTATAAAAAAATAAATAATTTGAGTATTAAATAAGAGTATTAAGAGTTTTAAACCATATTTTTATGAAGTATATGGATAAATTTACAATTTAACTTATCTCACCATCAACATTTTCGAACAAGCTATAGTAATCGGCTATGTTCTAATAATCGCACGATTTTAAATCGAACAAATTTTAATTCTTGTAGAATGGAAACTTACATATCAACCTTAAAGTAAGAGAAATTCGCCAAACTAAAAATGAGCTAACGATTTGCTGTTCAAATTTCAAGTCGAATCCTTCACAGCTCAGAGCATCACTTGCTTTTTATACCCACACCACAATAGTGGAGAGGGTATAATGCATTTGTGCTGATGCTTGTAATACATTAACATAATGGTAATACGCCTACCTTTGTTAACCGATTGGCTCAGAATCACTGAGTTAAAAATACTTGATCTATTTAAGTAATTATTCTCTATTAATTTTATCATAGTATATCTGGCAAGTTCTTAAGATCAAGTCACTACAAAATTCTTTGATTCTTTTCTTCGAAAATGGAATTGATTAACCGTGCTCCATGACATGTAGACATTAGTATGTTTAAGTTTGACCAATTCAATTTTCAAATGCATACAAAAATGTTGGTATATTGCACGGATTGATATAATATTTTGCACAAATATTCGTTTTATATGACTAGAAATCATACTGTTTAATTTCGTAAAGATCGGTCAATAATTTACAATAGACCCCATATTAAGCCCACTCTAGTACAATACTTAAGCACGAGTAAAACCGTAACGAAAAATACTTTTGTATTAGGTATTGGTCTGTCACAGTTTCATATGACTAAGATCATACAAAATCATCGGTGGAGGATATCAAAGATTAGGCACAGCCGAATATAGCACCTTACTTGTTTTGGAATATCTTTAAGTTTATTGGTGTAAGTTGTAAGTCAATTGGAACACGGAATACATGCCGAAAATCACATAAGTAAACATCATAAATTCTAGCAGACTGCACGAAGTAATTTTCAAATACTACACCTTTTCCAGTTGTAATTCAGAAAGCGTCAATTGTAATTCAGATTAGTCAATTGTAAATCAGAAAGCGTCAATTGTAATTCAGATTAGTCAGTTGAAATTCAGAAAGCGTCAATTGTAATTCTGATTAGTCAATTGTAATTCATAAAGCGTCAATTGAAATTCAGATTAGTCAGTTGTAATTCAGAAAGCGTCAATTGTAAATCAGAAATTGTCAATTGTAATTCAGAAAACGTCAATTGTAAATCAGCAATTGTCAATTGTAATTCAAAAGGCGTCAATTGTAATTCAGAATAAAATAAATGTAAAAAAGAAAAATCACTAAAAGTTTTGTGAGGAAAAGTTATAAACATAGTAGCCCGTGATTTTTTTTTTTTTTTGCAATAAAATTTCTGAATCCATTTAAATATATGTAAATACATAGTCTATTTAAAACTTTAAACAGTTTAAAACGTAATATTGACATAAATAAAAAAAAAATGGAATTTAAGGATAATTGTGCAATTTGCCAATCTGTTATGACAAGGAATTCAGTTATACGCTTGCTACCATGCCTGCATATCTTTCACAAGAAGTGCGCACAGCCCATAACGGATGTTGAAGATAATGCTTGTCCAATCTGCAGAGCAATAGTGACTGGAAAAGATGAAATTGAAAGAAAAAAATATAAAAAACATTGTGCAAAAGACCGTGAAAGAATAGTTAATTGTGCTAACAGAGGTGAAGATTGGATAGGTTTGGCTACATCACTAGGAATTAAATATAAGACCGCATATTTTTGGATCCAATTTGGTTAAACCGAAATGTTGCCAAAAGGTGGTACAAAGCCAAAAATCCTTTCTAATGATGAAATTGATTTTAAGCTTTCGTGGGTAGAAGAAGACTCTACCATAACATTAATGCAGCTTAAAGAAAAGGTTATAAGTCATTGCAACAAATCGTTATCTGTGTCAACAATAGGTAATTATTTAGAAGGCAGAATGTTCACTACAAAACAAGTACGCTTTGAACCTGTTACAATGAACTCTGAGGCAAATAAAAGGAAAAGAACTGAATATGTTCAATCCTTGAACCACTACATACAGCATGGAAAGCAAATTGTTTGGATGGATGAAACCAATTTTAATTTGATGCCGTGCAAGAGCTGGGGATAGAGCAGTACAACACCTCCCAGCATCAAGAGGTTCTAACATACATTTAATAGGAGCAATTTCAACTACAGGAATCGTACACGTGGAACGTAGAAGGGGTTCATTTACTGCACATTTAGCAAATTACTGGGTGATTACATTAATGCAAAAGTGGCAAGATATGGGTAATCTGCTGGAAGATTTGGTGATTGTTGCTGACAACGCACCTTGTCATTCAAACCTTGAAAGAGTAATCAATAGTACGCCAGCATCTCTTTTGCGGCTCGGACCCTACTCTCCAATGCTAAATCCCATTGAAAATATTTGTTCCAAAGTTAAAGCCTATGCCAAAAGCAACATTCGTGTTCCAAACGTTGCAGGTCCTGGCGTGATAGAACAAAGATTGATCTACTTGGAGGAAATTATAGATCGTGCAACAAATACCATAACTGGGGGTAATTGCGCTCGTGCTGTGCAGCACTGTACAGTTCACCAAGCTTCTGCGTCCTCAATGAATGACATGGCGGTCGGTCGATAATCATAAATATATGAATTGAAAAATACAACCAAATATTAGCTCTTTAGTGTACATTTTTTTCTTTTGTTATAAAAAAATAAAAATAAATAGTTAATGCAAGTTTTTTGCTTTCTGAATTACAATTGACAATTTCTGATTTACAATTGATGTTTTCTGAATTACAATTGACAATTTCTGATTTACAATTGACGCTTTCTGAATTGCAACTGACTAATCTGAATTACAATTGACGCTTTCTGAATTACAACTGACTAATCTGAATTACAATTGACGCTTTCTGAATTACAATTGACTAATCTGAATTACAATTGACGCTTTCTGAATTACAACTGACTAATCTGAATTACAATTGACGCTTTCTGAATTACAGTTGACGCTTTCTGAATTACAATTGGAAAAGGTGTAGTGGCAAAAATATTTTACTGTACTGTTTTGAGTGAACTTTTTTGAGTTCATATACTCTCACAACACTGTATTTAAATTGTTTTACCCAGCGCTAACTAGCATGAGTAAAGAGGCCTAATAAAAGGCCTTATTTAGCAGACACATGCCCTCCTCGCCGCATTCCGTACTTATTTGTATTTTACAGGTTGTCATTGGCCGCAAGCCCTTCCATACTCCCTTTAAAAACACTTAAAATACAAAATTAATAAAAATGAACAACTTTCTTTCTCCCTTCTCAAAGAAGGGAGTAGCGAATGTGTACTGAATATTTTGAAAGGCCTTTCAAAAAAAAATTTATACCTTCTAGAAGGCATACTTCGGAAGCCAGGATACCATGCGAAGCGAATCTTTTATAAAGAAGTATAGAGGCCTTCAAAAAACCCTGCCACTTGCGGTTCTTCCAATATTAACCGCTGGGTACGAACAGTACCGCATAGTATTTGTCATTGTGGTTGTACACATATTTTATTTTGTGTTCAATTTTCTAATATATTTATGCAGTTTTAAATAAGTAAATTAAACCGAGTTAGGAAACAGAAAACATTTTTGTTAAGGTTTGGTCTAATAAAAATACAATTTGTAGCAAAACACATTCGTAGATAAACTTAAAGTAAAACTAAATATTTTGTTATTGATGTTGTCAAATTGTTAAGAGGACTTTTTAAAATTTCTTGTTTTATAACAGAAATTGTTGTAATACATTAAACACAATAAGTATGTACATATTTTTTATTTTAAGCACTTGCTCAGTGTTGCCAGAAATTTTGTCGAAAATATTGTGAAAAAATCTTTAGCAAATCCCAACAAATGTTTTTCAAAAAAAATTTAATTTCCCAAAACAATTTCTATTTTTTAAGTTAGAAATATCAGAAAAAAAAAAATACAATTAAAAATGTTTACAAATATTTTAGAGATTTGCCCTACTTTGGCAATACCGTTGTAGTTATTCGAGCTAGTGTTGTTTATATTTGTAATTGTTTGTAATTATTCTAGTAACAAAATCTACTAGAAAAGACAAAAATAATAAATTTGGAGAATTAAAGTTGTTATTTAATTTGAAAAATATTTTATTTTAGTTATTGATGTTTTTATATCTTGTCAAACAAATATTTCTTTTTAGGAAATAAATTTACTCATTTGTCTGTATCAACATATAAATATTTATTTATTTATTTATTTATTTATTTATTTATTTATTTATTGTCTATGGATTAATCCTTACAGACATTTTAGACATTTAAAATTACACTTAAATAAAATAGACTATAACTAACATTTGATTACATTACACAAATTTTATGATCAATTAAGAAAAGCAATTATTAATCTACTTATTAACTTTGGATCCAACGAATAATCAATAAATCTATATAATTGATTGAAAGTGTTACACATTCTTCTAAGAGGGTCAGCATCACCATAATAAGCTCTAAAGAATTTAATGGATAATGGTATGCAATTTCGAGATGGTCGTTGAGGAATATTAAATGAAATCTCATTAATTAAAAATCCAGCGCAGATATCACCATTAATAATGTTCAGAATAAACGATACATTCAGCATTGTTCTACGACTTTTTAAAGTAGGGAGCTTTATCAGAGCCAGTCGAGATGTGTATGAGGGCAACATTAGTGGGTTAAAATGTAAACCGCGAAGACAGAAGAGCAGAAATTGTTTCTGTACAGATTCAATTAAATTTGAATAAGTTTGGTAAATGGGGTCCCATATAATCGATCCATATTCAAGAATCGGCCTTACAAGTGCCATATATAAGGTTTTTGTAATATACGGATCATCGAACTCTCTTGCCCAGCGTTTTATGTATCCAAGTGTTCCTCTAGCTTTATTTATCATAAACGTAATATGCGAATTAAAGCTAAGTTTAGGGTCAAGTAGTATTCCAAGGTCAAGGAAATTTTCAACTGCATCAACTTGAATACCACCTAGGAAGTAATATACTATAGCTGGATTATTTCTTGAAAAACGCATTAGTTTACACTTCTTTAAATTAAGCTCCATTAAGTTTGCTTTACACCATTCATGAAAACAACTTAGATCATCTTGTAGACGTTGGTGATCTAACACATGGTTATAAATTAAAAATATCTTAACATCGTCAGCATACATCAGAACATTTGAAAACTTTATAACTCCAGGTAAATCGTTTATAAAAAGCAAGAATAATACAGGTCCAAGGTGGCTGCCTTGGGGTACACCTGATGGCACATTTATTTTCTAGAAAACGTTTTATTAAAAAGGACAGTTTGGACCCTATTCGATAAATAAGAGTAAATCCACTTTAAGGTAAGATCAGTAAATCCCATTATTTGAAGCTTCTTAACCAAAAGAGCATGATTGACTTTGTCAAAAGCTTTGCTGAAATCGGTGTAGATAACATCTGTTTGATTCCCTGCGAAAAAACCACGATTGATAGCAATTGTGAGCTGAAGAAGGTTTGTAGTGGTAGAGCAACCTTTTTTAAATCAGTGTTGATATGGAGATATTATGTTTGAGATTTGGTAATATAAATTTTCCGTTATTAATTTTTCAAAAAATTTAGGTATGATACTAAGCTTTGCAATACCACGGTAATTTTTAATATCAGATCTAGTGCCAGACTTAAACAAAGGAACAATAAAAGATTCCTTCCAAATTTTCGGAAAATACCCAAATTTAATTGACGTATTGAACAATATCGTTAAAGGGATAGATAAGGCTTCAGCACACATAATCAAAATATTACTCGGGATCTTATCAGGACCATATTTGTAAGAGAATTTTAGCTTTTTTAGACCATTTGCGACAGTTTGGGTATCAAAAAACGAAATTGATATAGCTGGATTTTCTGCTATCGAAAACGGATAATTACCATTTTTATCATAGGTAGCATCTGAATAAGTGGTAGAAAAAAAATCAGCGAACAAATCACTTATACAGGTTGCATCACATGATTCATTTTGATTAAATTTCATCACTGTAGGATAACCAGTTGTTCTTTTTTTTGAATTTATAAAATTGTAGAATGATTTCGGATCATATTTTATATTATTTTGGATTTTATTCAAGTAAAGTGCATAGCATAACTTATTTGTTCTTGTATATTCAGCTCGACTTACAGCATATCTTGAATAATCAACAGAAGATCCAGAACGTTTGAATTTTTTGTAGCATTTATTTTTATTATTTTTAGCGCGAGATAATTGCCCATTATTCCAAGGTGGGCCAGATTCAGATTTCATTCTATATTTTGGAATACATAAATCCATAAAATTAAAAAGTTTATTGTAAAGCACCTTAAATATGTGATCAATATGTGTATTTTTTTCAGAAGGAAATGCCAAAATGCTATTCCAGTCTACATTTACGATTAATTCATTTAGTGCATTGTAGTTTGTTTGTTTAAATGCAAAAACTTTTTCGTGTATGGTAGGCAGTATATAATTGTGTTCCAATGGGAGGTTTATGATTAACTCAATAGCAGGATGAAATCGATCTTCAGGAGTAGTTACAGGGATTGTGCGATTAACATTACAGTCATCTTTATCAGTTACCAAAATTAAATCAAGAATTTTCGAAAAATCATTTATTACTCCGTTTATTTGAAAAAGACCCATGTCTTGTAACATGTTGATAAAATCCATTGAACTGTCACTAAGTTTAATCGGAACGTAATATTTATCCTCTGGGACAAATTTCCAAGATAATGAAGGTAAATTAAAGTCACCCATAACTATAAGGGTATCCAATTCATTAGAAAATTGAGCAATATGTTTAATAGCCTCAGCGTGTTGAATGTAAAGAGACTGCGGGGATGATGGAGGAATGTACGAACATGTTACTAAGAACCTTTTATGCTTTAGCTTGATTACAACAGCGATGAATTCAATATCCACAAATGAATCAATATTTACACGTTCCGCATATAAACTATTTGCAACCGCAATAATTTGCAATTGACTTTGTCATTTGCATTGTGGAGCAACTTAAAAATTGTTTAGAAGAAAATTTAGTTATATCGCTTTGTATGTTGGTTGTTTATTCTATTGCAAATAAAGAATATATAGTACTGGGCTTATATAATACTTTCTGTATAACACACTTTGGAATAAAACATTGACTTACTTAAACAGTCCCTCCATAATAAGATAAATAACACAAGGCAACAAAATCGAAAAAATTTTAAAGGTTTAAAAAACCACTATACAATTTTGATGTATTGTGGTTCCAGTAGTACAAATATGGTCCAAATTTTAAATTCAAGGGAGAGGCTTTTTTTAAAAAAATTTTTTAGTAAAAATCGAGATTTTTGAAAAGGCTGCTCCTTACATCTTATCGTAACTTTGGAACGACGAACTCGATTTTGTTTTGAAATCCGTCAAAACATTTTAAATTACGCCTGATTTAAGTTTTTCTAATTTCATTTTTTAATTAAGCCATTACTTTTGGAGTTATTAAGGCCGAAGTAGCAAAAAAAAATTCTTTTTTTTGTTTTTTTTATAAAATTTTTGATTTCAAAAAATTCATAAAAAATTGAAATCAACAAATACTTACCAGTTTTAGTACTTAAGCTTAAAGCTGTATGCATTAAAAGTAAAATACATTTTATTTCATAAAATTCCATGGATAAATACCTGTTTTATTCCCGATAAACTGAAAGTACCTAGTTTTGACCTTTTTTATTGTAAATTTATGCAGAGCTAAAACTCACAAAGTTTTACCTTTGTATTACACAATATTTTTTTTAATCCTTTACTTAAATTATTTTTTCATAAAGCTGCATATAATAGAAATAAAATAAATTTTGTTTCATGAAAATCCATGGATAAATTCGTGCTTTATTCCCGATTAAGTGAAAGTACCTAGTTTTGACATTTTTTATCGCAAATCTGTGTTGAGCAACATGTTTATTTTATGTTTGCAACATGCTGATCAACACAAATTTTGCGATAAAAAAAATATCAAAACTAGGTACCTTCACTTTATCGGGAATAAAACACGAATTTATCCATGGATTTTTATGAAACAAAATTTATTTCATTTCTATTATATGCAGCTTTATGAAAAAATAATTAAAGTAAAGGATTCGAAAAAAATAATGTGTAATAAAATGGTAAAACTTTGTGATTTTTAGCTCTACACAAATTAGCGATAAAAAAGGTAAAAACTAGGCACTTTCAGTTTATCGAGAATAAAACAGGTATTTATCCATGGATTTTATGAAATAAAATGTATTTTACTTCTAATGCATGCAGCTTTAAGCTCAAGTACTAAAACTGGTAAGTATTTGTTGATTTCAATTTTTGATGAATTTTTTGGAATCAAAAATTTTATAAAAAAACAAAAAAAGAATTTTTTTTTGCCACTTCGGCCTTAATAACTCCAAAACTAATGGCTAAATTAAAAAATAATATTAGAAAAACTTAAATCAGGCGAAATTTAAAATGTTTTGACGGATTTCATAACAAAATCGGGTACGTCGTTCCAAAGTAACGATAAGATGTATGGAGCAGCCTCTTCAAAAACCTCAAATTTTAGAAAAAAAAATTTTTAAAAAAAACCTTACCATAGAATTTTAAAAAATTATGTTTTTTGCAGTTAGGTGACTATAGCGGATCAAAAAAATATAGCGGTTATTCAAGCCCTTTTTTGCTGTTGACTTGTGTAATCAAATTTGTCCGTATGTTTGTAGCTGATCTAAATTACCATCGAATTATAATTTTAAAAAAGAAATAAAAAAAAAATGTCGGGCAACCCTTGTTACTTTACCATTTCGAGAGAAGTTTAAAGACCATTTTCGTATATATCCTTTGTTGCCCCACTGTTATATATATTTTTATGCTGGCAGTGAGCTAAAAATTAAAACAAGTAACATTACTACATTAGCCTTTATGTCATGACAATTTCATATGGTTATTGGTCAAGATTTGACCGCGATTCCTATGTGGATTACCTGATCTCATATAATGTTTATAACTGTAAAAATATCGACAAAAATAAATTTTTTTTGGCGTTTAGTCTATATTTCTCATCTGAGACATATTTCCGTATATTAAATTAAAAAAAAATCTGCTATACAGCCTAAAGGTCCAAAATTAGATACCCTCTCTTCAATTATTCTGTTTATAGGGTGTCATATTGTCGGGTAAGCTCTTTTATACTTATTCACTTCTTTTCAATATGATATACAGAATTTAATTTGAGGTAAACTGAATTAAGAACTGAATTAAATAATTGACTGACATGTTGCTTTATTTAAATTTATAATATGTGTAAGCATAAAAAAAATTCTTAATAGATAAATTATAAATGGGTTGAAATTTTTTTATTTTGTCTTTATTTCATAATCGAAAATAAATGGTCATTAAAATATATTTTCTAATAAATGTTATTTGAATATATTACTTTATTTAATAAAATTTGTTTTGTAATAATATTAAGTTTTATAGCTATTGCAATCATAATTTATATGCATTTTAATTGTCTTCCAGTAAATCATATGATGATGAATTTTTACAAATGACAGAGCACATGATTGTTTTTGAATTTATCAAAGTGCAATTAAATTTCAAATTTTATATATTATTATAATTTTTTTTTTTTTGGAAATAAAATGATATTGGAAAAATTTTCATGAAAGAAAAAATAGAATTTATTCCAAAAAACTATTTGAATATGCCCATTTCAACGTATACAGCTGGAAAATATAGGGGTGTATTATTTTGTTGTTTTGTTTGTAACACAACGTAACAATCATCAGAGATTACACAAATTTTGTATTGTCATATATTCTGCGAATTTGTAAAATTCTTAGAATAAGTCGCAGCTACGCTAGATCTAGCCATCGCCCGTCCGTTCGTCCATCTCTCCACTCCTCTTATGTTGAATTTATGCTATTATTTTACAAATATCTTAACCCAGCGGAAAAAGAAGGAAGGAGTGTACCCCTTCTTTTGGATGTACAAGGCCTTCTTGCCCATTCCATACTCATATCTTTTTTCACACACGTTGTCATTGCGGAGAAGGCCTTCCGCTCTCGCTTCTTCAGCCTGTACATAAGAAGGGTAACGGGACCACAAAAAATTTTTTTTGCTTTTGCTTGTGCAAAAAAAAACAATACAAAAAATGTTACTCCTTCTTTACTCCCTTCTCAAAGAAGCGAGTGTGGAAGGTGTATCTTATCTTTTATACGAAAGAGCCGAGGCCTTCTAAGAGGCCTTCTTTAGCAGTTAGATAAGAATAGTAATTGAATCAAAAAATCTTTTAAGCAGGCTTTTAAAAAGGCCTGAAGTAAGAAGGTCTTCTGAGTTTTCCCGCTGGGAAGTTACAAAAGCAACTACAAATACATATTTATGTTAAAAGCAATAACAACAAAATTTGTCCTAAATACTTTCTTTATATAAAAAAGAGTTGGTAACAAAAATTAGCTAAATCGGCTTATTATTCCATTATATTACATTATTTAGCTCCTAAAGAAATGTGCATCCCGAAAAGTCTTTTGGGGAAAATGCGGTGAAACTGGATAAGCTCAAGCAGCATATTTTGAAATTTGCATCCGAAAATAAAAAAAATTAGAGCATATACAATGGTCCTCCTTGAAACAAACTTTTGGTACGATACGCGTCATAGGGATTACGAAAGGCTGAGATTTAAGATTCGTTATTTGATTTTAACTAATGTTTATATGAAATGTATATTCGAAAAGGCAAATTGTATCGTCGTAGTCTTTGCTTATGTCCCAGCAATTTATAATGATATTTGAATGCCTTAAAATCACCTCAAAAAGTAAATCTGAGGTAATCCTATATACCCAGTAAACACTTCGCTTAATTTTTCAAAATGAATAGCTTCTATCACTCATTATTTGGTAGCTTTCTTCTTTAACTACTTCTACAACAACTTCTATAACTTCTTTTTTCTGGATGTTTGTAGTTAAAAAAAATAATGACTCACTTTTAAATGTGTTCATTTTGGGACATCCCATGTAAAATGCATTGGTTCTGTCAGTAGAATTGCAAGTAGTGCTTTTATGTTTTTCTGTTTACTCAACACATTATTTTGAAGGCGAAGTTTTTACTGGGTATTATATTATATTCACACAGATAGCAAATATCAAAGTTCGCTCTTTCATTCAATAAGTTATTCTATAGGTTTCGTCGTGATTGTGCTTTAATTAAGAGTTCTGTACTCATGTTCGAAAACTACCATAAAGAGATTAAGTCGTTACGTTATAAATGTCATAATATTCCACTCGAATCCGATGTGAAAATGCAAACGTTGAGATCGCCAGTCAGAAATATCATTGACGGCGACCAAAATTTACTAATTAACAACCGTCGGCTACACCAAACAATGTAAAGTGCGACTTTAATATTTGTTGTTTACAAAGTAGCTTTGAAAACGTTCGTAAATTTTTCAAAAATATTAAAAGCAAAAAAATTAAACAATGGCAACATCTGCCAAGAACAAAATACTTACTGTGTTATTATTCATTGCATTTTGATTTTAAATATATTTTTTAATATTAAAATTTTTCTCACCCTTTTTTATTCGTGAGATTATTTGAAAGCTCAAAGCGGCAACCTTCTCACAAAAACTTTACAGACACACATTTTCTGTAAATTGCTCGCCAAAAATCTTACCGACACACTTAAGTGGGAAAAACAGTTGTATGCTTCAATTTATGGCATTTTTGTTTAATTTCTTACATTTAAATCGAAAAGTTTCTCGAGCATCAAAAATAAATATAAAATAGACAGTTACACGCAATACATAATGTATCGAATTTAATCGAAAAAGTGCAAATATGTATGTAATTCTCTAAAAATTTTTTCAATTTGCTTTCTGTAAATGCAAAAATATTTTAAATAAAACCAAATACAACAGTCAATTGAAAGACACAGCTAATTCACTTATGACTGGATTTTAATTGAATATGGGTAATTTTCTTTGTAAGATATAGAGGTATCAAAATTAAAATCTTAGGAAAAGGTTTCCTGATGAGCTGGCCTAAGCAACCAGTGAAATGCGCATAGAAGCTAGCTTTCCCTCAACAATAAATTTCAGTGTATTTATCATATATGAAAAATTGGGAATTTAGCACGTCATACAGAAATCGTATTAATGATAAGAACATATAAATATTATATTGTGTTTAATTCGACCTTTAAAATGTATAAATAAAAGAACTTTTTTTCCTTTTGAGCTCGAGGTCCTGGTTTTATTGTTAATTATTCTAATTTTACAATTTTTAATTTGCCAATATTTCGTTTTTTTTCTATATTAGAGCCCAGAAGATGTTTTTCAATGAAAAACGAAATATTGGCAAATTAAAAATTGTAAAATTAGAATAATTAACAATAAAACCAGGACCTCGAGCTCAAAAGGAAAAAAAGTTCTTTTATAAGAACATATATTTATTAAGATTTTGTTTATTTTATATTTTTTAATATTTTAAAATTTTCTTGAAAAAAAGTGTTTTTACCCAAAACTTTTTGAATATTTCCTTAACTGTAAAGATTGGTAAAATAAAATATAATAACACAATTTTAAGTTTATATCACTCCAGATCTTTAAGTGTTATTGCTAGTGCAAATGAAAGGCTAATACTCGAGTAATTGCAAATTATGTGGTGCAACCTTCTCTTTTTTCTATAACACGGTAAATCTCGGGAACCGGTGTCAATCCAAAAAAGTGTTTTTTTTTTTGGTATGAGAGCTAAGTCTCATATGTGTAAAAAAGTTCAGGCCACAAATTTAATGTTGACTTGTGTTGACAAATTAATTAATTTTATTAACAACACTTAAAATTTTAATGAAAAATTTGTTCATAGTGTATGTTTGCATTTATTTGCACATTTGCATGGTTATAAATTAAATATTTGCAGAGCGTTTATTTAATTGTCATTGTATATATTAATTGTATAATGTTTCTTTACGTTATTAATGAAATGGATATCACAATGAAAAACAAATGATTTTAACTCCAAGGATTAAATAATAATAATAAGCAGTATATACATAAGTCGTACTACTTGTTTTTAATGTGAAATATTGTTCGTTTTGACACCCTACATCATTATATGATGCATTTGTGCTGATGTGTAAAGAACATACAAACTTTTTTCTAAGCTTTTTTCTTGATGTCCGTCCGGTTGTCATCTAACTAAGAGATAATTTGATGAAATTCGGTAAGTGTGTTCTCATTTTCACAAAAACAAATCCTATAAATAGTTTTAGAGGATCTCAATACAAGCTTTTCTTTGGAATAGATTCTTTGTGTCCATAAAATGAAAAATTAATCGATTTCGAAACGATTTTTTTCCCCCAGAATTTAATGTGATGAATTTCGAGCATTTTCAAAATTAATTTTTAAATTATAGTCTTTATTATTCTGTTTAAGCTACCGTTATATTATCATATTACACTTTATCAACAAGATGCTATTACTTCAAAATTTTATTTTTATTTCTTTTTGAAAAAAATCAACACGTAATATTCATATCTGCACGCTGCAAAAATATCGTGCTATTTCGTCTTTTTTTGGTTATGAAACAGTTGATTTAAAAATTCTTTTTCATACGCGTTTAACCTTTGCCAATACCCACCCGATTGGTACTATTCATTAGACCGACTGACTCACCTTGTATGGAGCTGAAAAAAGTGATTTTGTTACACCTCTGAAAATAAAGCTTGATATGTTTTATGATGATTTCCAAAATATTTTGGTTCTAGCGTTGACCATCCGTGAGCAGGACCATTTTTAAAAAAGGTATTTTTCAGTTTTTGGATTTTTTTTTCACTTTGCTCCAAGACGACATAATAACTTTAAATGCAATATTTTCCTTATAAATAATCGTATTGATATAAAATTTGGCGGCGATAACTTTTAGAGTGGCAAGTCATACATCATGGCAATATTTTGTGCCTATGCGCTTTAAGAAAAAAATATCTCATATACATGCAGATATCTAGATAGCGCTCCTCATATTATAACTTTATTTTTCTGGGTCCATGATTGGCCATGGGTCCCAAATAGGGTTCAATCCTGAAAATTTGTCTGTATATACTGTGGTGTAGGGTATTAAAGAGTTGGGTTTGCCATACTTTACTTTTTACTTGTCACCTTTGAAAAACGTTTGCTTATTTCATTCAAACTAACCGGGATTCTTTTTAATTGGAATTGAAAAAAAAACACAACAAAAATGTTTACTATTACATTTTTATTTATATATTTGAATAGCAACTAGTTGGTTTATACTCTGTATTCACCTTGGTAAAACTTATCTTATAATAAAACCTACTTTACTTAAACATTTATTTACTGCTGTCTGTTTAGAATCATCAACGAGACTAAATTCTAACGCAATCGTTGCTGTATCTTTGCACTCCTCTCCCAATCACTAAAAACCCCTTTAAGCTATCACTTTGAATATTTATAATAGCATTCTTAAATGAAAATTGTAGCAATATTTAATTTCTGATGTTTCAAGAAAAGAGGAAATAATATGTTGAAGTTTAAAAAAAATATATAAACTCTTACAAAAACTTGTTCTGTAATTGAATCGTGTGTTTCAGATACCCCCAAAGTCTTCTTTATTGGATTTTTTTTTTTTGCATTTTCGTGTTCGTCTTATTGTACAGAAAACAAAACTTTTCCTAGCATTTTTTTTTTGGCGATTCGATAGCATTTGGGTAGCTGTATGTTTAGTGCAAAAGATGGATTTCATCGAGTTTAAGCTTTCATAATGATAGTTATTAACATGTGGTCACGAATGTACGCAAAATAGAAGTCAACTTTGGCTGACCGTAGTTAAATGTAAAAATCTGCGTAATGGAACAAAATCTTCAAAAGTGATTAATTTATTTTAAAAGTGTATTAAAGTCGGTATCCATCCAGTATAACTTATGTACCGGTCGCAAACGTACGGGTTGCGAACTTTTGATATTTCCATATGTTTCTTTTTTTTATTCTCACTTTGCAGTTTCCCATAAATATCTTCAAATTTCCTTAAAAAAACTTAATACTCAATTTACAATTGATTGTAATGAAGAGATTATGAAGAAAGAGTGTAAACATAACATATTTTTTGCATGTATAATAAGTATATAAAAATGTTTTTAAAAGTAAAAAATATAAGAATATATAAAATTTTCCAGTTTCCAGTGCAATTTCCTCAAGTAAAACAGCTGAGATATGCTATGAAACCATTCTTTTATAACAACATAGACTTTTTTATAATAATAAACAATAAAAGACGATGATTATCAACATTTTACTTTTTCATCCTGGTAGACCATTCTGGGGAAATGCCCATATCTAATATTTTATTACTTTTTTTAAATTGTGCACTCTTCGAACAAAACGCAAAGACTGAAAACTTTAAAAAATAATACAAAATTTATGCTCGTGTCAAATAACGGCACATCATTATCAAAAACACTTACAAAACTATAGCGGGAATAAGTCATTTGCAATCCTATTTGTTTTCGTGTTGTAGAAAATCTCTTATGATAAGCTTATTCTACAACTCATTACCATTTTTACCTGTTTTGGTCTTTTGGGTTATGTCAAAGTTTTTTTTTTTATGTTTAGAGACTGTCCATGTTTTGTGCTGTGATAAGTGTTTTGTATAAAAGTTTTTTATTATGTTGATTAAAAATAAATAAGATATTAAAACTTAATGTTGTATTTGTTGCCGTAGCGATTACACCAGTATTATTTCTCCATGCTACAAGTCTACGTAAAAGTTCATGCATCAGTGCAAAAACAAAGAAATGGAGGATTGGCAAAAATTGCATATATTTAAGAGAGTCCGTAAGTCATTGACTTATGGAGTTTCATTAGTACATATAGGTAGTATGTTTTAGCAGCACTGAACTGAGTGTTTAATGTTGTCCACATCGTTCGGCAAGTTTTATTATTGAAACATTTTTTACTGGGGGCTATGTAAAACAATGGGCGATTTTCGGGTTGTATCAAGAAATATGAATAGGAAGGATGTAGTTACGTTAAGGTACGTTAATGTAGCTCATAACGGGTAGGCTACTAGATAAAAATTTATCTAAACAATTAGTAAAATTAATGTCTCATTTTGGTTTTTCTGTCATTTAGTAAGACTTAATTGTTGTGTTTACCTAAGATTGCTGTTTTTATGAATTCAAACAAACCCAGTAAAAACTTCGACTACAAAATAATGTGTTGAGTAATCAGAAAAACATATAAGCACTACTTACAATTTTGCCGAAAGAACCAATGAATTTTACAAGGGACGTCCCAAAATGAACGCATTCAAAAGTAAGACATTATTGTTTTACCTATAAACATCCAAAAAAAGGTAGTTATAGAAGTTGTTATAGAAGGAAGCTACAAATAAATGAGTGAAATAAGCTATTCATTTTGAGAAAGTAAGCGAAGTTTTTACTGGGAATTTTATAAACAGATTTTTTCCAATTGTTAAATATAAATTTATGGCAATCTACTCAGCGAAATTTTTTTACACTGAACAACATAAATGGCGCTAAATAAATCTGTGTATCGTGACTTAAAATGCAAAAGGGCGTAACAAAACTTATTATTATTTTTTTTTTAGTTTTATAGGGACAAGTAATTAATTTAGTCTAGTGCATCATTATCAAACAAATACTTGATTTGGAATTTTTTTGTTGTTACGCCCTTTTCCATTTTAGGTGACGATATGTATACTACTAGTTGTATTAGAGAACGCTGTAAAAATTAACCCTTTCGCGGACACCCTTTCCTAAGTATTAAATTTTTACAGTAACTGACATTTATGCATACAAAATTAATTTTTCTTTATTTTTGGAAACATTGCGAATTGAAATACCCAGTAAAAACTTCGCTTACCTTTTCAAAATTAATAGATTCCTTAACTCATTATTAAGTTGCTTTGTTTGAAAACTACATCCGTAACAACTTCTATAACTAATTTTTTGTGGATATATGTAGATAAAAAAATATATTATATTTATTAATATAAATTATTTCTGATTTTTTAAATGTATATTATTTTGTTTAATTTGTATTAAATTTAATTTTTTGGTTTAAATAAAATTTATATTTTCATATAAAAAAGAACTCAAGCTTAAACAAATTAATATAAATTAAAAAATAATAATCGAATAAGAAAAAAATTATATTAATAAAAATAATTTTTACAATTTTATTTTAGTGTTTATTTAATTATTTTACTACAATTATAATTTGCTACAATTCCACAAACTTAATTTCTTTCCCACACAATTTGCTTCTATTTTTTTTTCCTTTTTGCTTCTTTTTTTCAATTGACAACCAAATTTGACGTTTTATGTTAGCAGTAATTGTCAACAAAAATTTACTTACAATTATTGCAACATAAATTGAAGATAACGTAATTTTGACATTTACTGCAATCTATGTCGCAATATTTATCTCTCGTATAGACGGGCAGTAAGAATATGAAATTCTTATAACTCATACGTCTGGATACCCAGGTTACCCAGCAAGCAACTCAGTTAACTTTAAGCTAACTTAAAGGCCCTAATTGTGTAAAACGCAACGCCAAAAATTACATTGAAAGCAAAAACAAAGCAAAAAAATATTTTATAATTTTGTTCTTGTTTTCTTCAGAAATTCATATTGAATTTTCAAAATTTGAAACGATGCATATCTAGTGGCGTTGAAATTTAAATTTTTGGCGTTGCGTTGCGTTTTACACAATTAGGGCCCAAATTTTTTTTTTTTTAAATAAGTTGTGGTTTATGCATGGATTATTTTAAATGGAGCCTAATTGCTATTTTAAAATTTTCATGTTATAGGAGGTAGTCAATTATCGCCTTACTTACCGCCTCAGCTTTAAAAAAAATTTATTTATAAAAGGTTTACGAAACGGATTTTCTATGATTTTTTTTTTTTTGTTCAGTTAGTTATTAAAATTTAACCATTATATGGAAACTAAATAGTTTTAATAAAAGCATTTAACAGAGAGTAATTTAAGTTTTTTTCACATTAGCAACGTATTAGCTATACGGAAGCTTTGGTAAATATGTTTAGATTATAAAAAACATGATATAATGCATTGATACCCTCCATTGAAAGTAAGAATATAAGTGGACTTATTATACATCAACATGTAGGGAATTTTGTCTAGATTTCAAAAAAGTCCGTGACACACACTTTTACTTTTTACATTTGTACTACACATATAAATGTTAATGTATTTGCATTAGTTAACATTATTTTTTTTATGTAAATAGTTTTAAAAACGGTTTAAATTGCATCAAATGTAATTAAAATTGCTGGTGGCTTATTAATTTAATTTCTAATTTTATTTTTATAAAGTTTTTAATTCATAAAGAAATAGAATCAGAGTACATTTAATAAAAATTTGTTATATTATTAATCTAAGCAACTAAAACATATATATTCTACTTTGGAGTGTTGCTGAAATACAGCATTTGAATATTTTGAACAAAAGAATCGAGTCTTTCTGCGAATTTTTTCACTTCCCGTTGCGCATTCTACACAAGATTTCTTTACGTCTAGGGTATCAGCACCGCTTTTGGCAGTTATTATTTTGTTTATCTGAAATGAAAAAAGAAATTCACAAAGTGGATGTTAAATAGAACCAAAATGGAATAAATTCGTTTATTTTATTCAACTTACTTTTATGGGTTTTCCAAGAACAGATTCTATAGCCGAACGAGTACAAAATTGACCAATAACATAAGTATTATTCATTCGGTTTTCGATATTTGGAAAAACTTAAGAATAAGATAACGTATTCAAAAAATTGCGTCTTGCATCATTTCTTTTATTGTCATCGACTTTCTTACAAATACAATATGCTGCCAGTGCCATAATATCTAACATATTGCAGAAAAATTAGAAAATAAATTAGAAAAATTATGTTGACGAGTACGTACACCACTGTTCGGGTGGTTTTTTTTTCCATATAGTACCATCTTTTCCAATGAAACAATTACTATTCTCTTCACCTATTACAGAACCACAGTCTTCCTCCTCTTCATCACTGTCATCTTCTACATTTGGTTCGATGAGCAAATCATTTTCAACGTCTGATGCTTCGTCTTCGTTTGGCAAATAATCTTCATCATTTTCATTCAAAAATAGATCATCTTCTTCATGCTGTCCGGCTTCCTCATTAGCTCTTTCACGCTCCAAGTCATTTGCCAAAGCCTCGGCAATTCTGGTATAAAAATCCGTATCGGAGTTACTAGAATGTCGCGTATTGAAAATAAATTCTAACTCATCATTCATTTTCCCAAAGTTTACAATTTTACCACTTTTTTAGAAAAAATTTCTCAAAAACACTATGAAAGTTCGCGTCAAACTAAAACAAAACACTCAAAGACTGCTTCAGTGAAAAAATATAACCGTTAATAAGTGATGGCTACTTAGCGGTTATCTGGGCGTAAATATAAAACTTTATTACTGAACACCTGTTTTAGTCAATTGATTTAGAAATTTTGATGGCTTTCAACGTATTTTATGGAAAAAAATTCAAGTGACGGAGGTTTAAATAAGAATGTACTGCCATTTTTCATACAAAATATATGTGGGTCTGGCCAGACCCACTGTGGTTCTAATACGACATAGGTTTCAAAATATCCTTCTAACTCCTTTTTTGTTTACTTTTTTCGTCCCGTTTTTCCACCACCAGAAAGCCAAGAAAATTTCAGAAGGGTACCTGAAAATTCAAATCTCTACCCATATTGCAAACACGTTTAAAATGCAAAACAAATTGGAAAAGGTCTGGCCAGACCCATGACTGTAATTTTTTTTTTAGCCTTTGTCAATTTTTATTTATGCAAAAAAACCTTTATTAACTATAATTTTTAATGACATTTTAATCTTTCCAAACGACTCCCACAATTCCCAAAAAAATTCCGAAATTAGAGTTCAAAAATGATGTTCTGACGAGCAAACTATTATATTAGGTTAGTACGAAAACATTAAATTTTCACGCATAATGTTACTAATCATATTAGTTAATATTGTTAGCTCTAAATGTTCGCTTTTAGCAGAATTTTTTTAACGCAAAATGTTTAAACGTATTTCCCCGTATTCATAAACCATTAGTAAATTTGGAAAAAGTTTTTTAAGGAAAATTTTCATAGAAAATATGTCTGGTTAAACTTAAATTTTTTTTATGAATTATGTTTATTTTATCCATATTATTTAACTCGCAACCACATATTAGTTATATTTGTCGTCCATCAAAAAGCGACAACATGTTGTTGTTTCTTCCGAACATGTAATGGGTTATAATTACAAGAGTATGTTTACCAATTTTAATGGAAAATGTTTTTATTATTTAAAGTCATAAAATTTTTAGTGGTTGTATTAACCACAACGTGTTCGGAGGCAAATATATTATATAGAAAATGTATTTTCTTATCGCGTCCACCTGCAACGTTTTTAAAAATGTTTAAAAAAAAAATTTGTAAATATTTAATAAATTTATTGGAAAACTGGATATTTTTTATAATTACTAGTTTGGTCAATTTTTTTTTTCAAATACTCTAAATAGTTTATATTAGTTTTCAAAAATAAATAGAACATTATTAAGCGTTCGGATCACACACCCAGGAACGATATCTGTTTTTTTTTTAAGTGTTTGTGTAGACGAACACAAGCCTTAATACCGTCCGTAAATATTTTCAAGAAAGAGCCTTAAAAAAAACAGAATAATTGTAGTGATTCTGTAGACAAACATTAAGGGTTTTAATGATCTCGCTTAAAATTTCCATTTGTGCAAATGGGCAAACTTGCGAGACTCGTTTCATGAAGAACCTTTTTAATTTTTGTGTAATTTTAAACAATTAATGTCAGTTTGTAAGAAACGTCAATACAAAAATTAATTAAAAAGAAAAGTCAAAAATATAAAAATAAAAGTTGAAGTTTGTGATAAATATGTGAGATTTTCTTTTAAAAATGTTAAAAGAAAGCCAAAGTCTAATTTGCTCAAATTATTGCTAGATTTGTTGTTTGTGATTTATAAACACCTAGATTTTTCATTGAAAACGGCGTTAAAAGCACTAAAAATCTGTTTGTATAAATGCACAATTGAACAGCGCAAGTTTACGAGTCAAAATTGTTAGGCAAATTTACGAAGTTTGTGTAAATGAATATTCATACAATTTTTGACAGTTCATTTGCGAGGGCGTAAAAATGCACAGATTGCGAGACTTTTAAGCGATTAAATGAAAACGCTTATTATATTTTAACCCATTTCTTACCGCCGTGTATTTGAACACACGTTTATCATTTCTTAACTTTGAGTAAATATAAATCAAAGACAAATATAAAAAACTAAATGTATGTGGCGTTTGTATTAAAGTTTGGTCCCTTATCAACAAAAAAATATTTTTGAAAATTTTTGAGGGGGTTTAAAAGTGTCCAAAAATAGACTCTTTTTAAATCAATTATATTTTATATATAAAAAAATCTGAATTCTTATATATGTATTACCGTGTGTTACGAAATCTCCAAAAAGCAACCTAAGGCCATTTGCCCATCGCACTGGTATATAAGTATATATGCGCCGCTAGGTGGCAGTAAATACCAGCGTGTGTTTCACCTCACGTTGGTACTGATAGTGAAATTCATTCGACAGATATTTTCTTATATTTTCTTTGTGTGACTGCATTCTATGTTGTTTTTTTTCAATTGTCCATAATGCTTATTCTTCTAATTTGAAATTATTTTATTGTTATTGTAACTAAGAATCAGATTGGCTAAAATGTCACGCAGACAAGAACAGTATTATTTTTGTGTTTGACAGATGACAAAGAGGGAAACGTTATGATTTACTACAAACACACTACTAGCGTTTGTTTGTTCCACAAATCTACCGAACCGAACACTAAGGAGCGATATTTAGTGTTTATTTTCGAACACTGGTTCATATAGTTTCCTATATGCAGGCTTTCAAGGTTATTAATTAAATGTTAATTAAATTAAATATTTTTTATTTATTAATAAATGCAAATTTTTATTTATTTATGACTTAAAATTATTTTCAAAATCGTTATGAAGTTTTATGAGTATTACTCAGTTTTTTTTTCTAACTAATGATGAATTGTAAGACCACTTTTTCAATACTTGCTTTAGTAGACTATTATTATTTCTTTACTTCTTGTGGAAATCAAAATTAAGTTAAAGCTTAATTTTGTTAAAAAAAAACTTCAAAGTCAACTATAATTATGGGGTTTATAATTCTTATTCGCTTAACATTTTTATTTGTATAATATCTTTAGTTTTTCTAAAATCTTTGGATGAAGATTCCTGACGATCTGGACAAAGCAACCAGTGAAATGCGCATAGGAAGAGCTTATCCCATCAACAATTAATTTCAGTTTATCAATAGTATGAAATGGGAATTTAGCAAAGTAAAACCAAACCTAGTTAATTAATTTTTTGAATCCCAAGAAAAACTTTGTCAACTAATTCAATTTGTACAATGTAAACTTTATAAATTAATCTTGTTTTGTATATTATTCTAAATGTAAAGGCAAATGAAAGTTTCTTTCCTGAGTATGTGATTCAAAATTGTTAGTCACTACCTCCCATTTTTCCACCACTATTTTTTTAGTTGCCTACTGTTTTGAAAGAAATACATAAACAAACAAGTCACAAGTTTAAGTCTATAAATATAATCCAAACAGCTTCAACAATTAACAAATAATGAAAGTCACGCTCGTATTAGAAAATCGTTACGTTGACAATAATTGTCTTTAAAATATGCCCCTAATGTCAAATGTCAATCAATTTTAATCGTCTTTAATGCTATCGATGACAACATTTATTAAATGTTGTTTATATAAATAGATTACAATTAATCTTCAGTTGATTTGAAATTTATAACAGGATTAGTACTCATCCCTACAAACACATTAGATAAGCCAACAACACAATATAAACAAGTAAGAAGGCTATTCAGCTATCTTCTAGTCAAATCTAGGGATTTTTAATCAAACATTGAGGGAACAATTGTAGCTGAGCTATTAGTTTTATGTGTTTTTAATACATTTTATTTTAGCGAAAAATATGTTAAAAGTGGCATATGTTTTTTGAGAGAACTAACAACTTAAGCAACAATAAAAACAACATGGAGCTTGAAGATTGTTGTAGATTGCCCCCCACCTGATATTTGAGTTCGCCGTGCCAAAAACTTAAAATATTTACCACCCCAAGCAATTTATACGCCATATCCTTTTTTCAAAAAAAAAAAAAAAAAATATCTATTAAATTCAAAGCATTATTCACAATAGAAGCAACAATCTCGTTTTTCATATGTCTTATTCTTTTCCAAGGTGTTTCATGTAAGTTCTTTTCAGGCTTGGTATTAATAAAAAAGTATTAAATTCAACATTTTTTATTTTTCGAATTTTTATTCTATGAGTTAAATTTCAGTTATGTATTTTATAAAGCTTTTTTGTAATAGTCTTATTCCTTCAATTTTTCAGGAATGAAAATATAAAGTAACCTACGAAAGGAAATAATTCCCAGTTCCTATTTGTTAAAATAGTTGAGTTAAATACATTCAATTTATAAAGTATCACTATCCAGTGTGACACAAAGAATGCTGACGAAGGCCGTAGCGGGCCAGAAAATGCATTACATTCTGCTGGTGTCTAATAATTGTACATTTTTTCTGTGCATACCATATACTTAATTGCTATCCAAAGGATAGCGTAGGTAAAATGTAACAAGAAGATACAATATAATAGTCTGGTAGTGTATAAAGTCATTCCTGAAAAATTGAAGGAATAAGACTATTACAAAAAAGATTTATAAAACACATAACTGAAATTTAACTCATAGAATAAATTCGAAAAATAAAAAATGTTGAATATAATATAAAGTAACCTACGAAGGTTAATAATTCCCAGTTTCTATTTGTTAAAAAAATATTAATATAATTCACTGAAAACTTTTTGTTTTATGTGCAATTAAAATCGTGCGGTCTTGCTGGACCACCCTTTATATACAACGAAAACTTTCCATTCGGTTCTAATTGATGAAAGATGTTTAATTTCTACTTTGCATCTCCAGGTGTGCGAAGGGCGTCCAACTTAACGTGTATTATCCTGGGGATTCCAATCTAAAGCAGCTTTTGTAGTGTCGCCCACTGTAGTGTGGAGCGTGTGACAAAACCAACGCCACTTACGGTTAATTATCCCGCTTTGGATTGGTCGTTGGTATGTCTGCTCTTTTAGTTTTTTGTTGCAGATTAATTAATTTTATGTTGTAAAATTCCTTCTCTCATTAAAATAATTTAATGGACATTAAATTTGATGAGCTAAAGCCCAAGTTAAAAAATATCAATAATATATGTATTACAAATATTCTATTGAACATAACGTCTTCGTTAAAAAAAGTTATATATAGATTTGAAATTTTTGCAAAGTTAGACGCTGGTTTTTAAGCTTAAATTTTTATCTCAGAAAATTCCTACGAATTCTTTTTTGTATAGGAACCCTAATTGTGTTGAAACAAAAAAAAAAAAAAAAAAGAAAAAGAAAAAGAAAAAAAAAACATATTTTGTTGTAGTTATAAAAAATAATTCTATTTCTTTTCTGCTAAGATAAAACAAAATAAAACATCTTCATTTTTATTGATTTAACTAAACGCCTTAACAATTTTCCCTTCTATTTTAGGACGTTGGAGTGGTTTTTAGCAAACGCCTTTATATAATATAAAGAATTTTCTCTAAGGTCAAATAATTTTTTAAACTTGCTACAAATAACTGCTGTGGGCCTTTCCGTTTTGCTTGAAGAAAATAAATATTAAACGACTTTGTGGCAAACTTAAATGTTAATTTAGATACTTGGCTGTGGCATATTGGCAGACATTAATTTTAATAGTGTAAGATAAAAAAAAAGAAATATTGGCTTTATTATTGACATAGTTGAAGAGCAAAAAAAAAAAAAAAAAAAAAAAAAAAGAGAAAAATAATAATGATAATAATTAACAACGAAAAAGCCTTTAAGGAAAATTTAAAAACATTAGTTAAAAGCCTTTTAAACTATTTCCCTTGAATGTAAGATTTGATGTTCAGTATTTGTTTTTATTATTATTAGTATATATTTTTAACCCAAATGTAAATAGAAATTTCCCAGGAATCTTTATCCTTCTTCTGTGCCCATGTTCTGTTACTCTCGCGTCGAGAAACTTTTCGATTCCAATGTGAGAAATGAAACAAAAATGCCATAAATTTAAACGAAAAACACTTTTTCGCACTTAACTGCGTCTGTAACATTTTTGGCGAGCATAAGTTGTCACGTAGGGAAATTACTCGCCAATTTATAGAAAAAGTGTGTCTGTAATATTTATGTGAGAAAGTTCGCGCTTTAAACTGGCAAATAAGCTCACGAATAAAAACGGGGCAAGAAAAAATTTTTATACTAAAAAAAAAACATATTAAAAATGCAAAATGCAAGGAATAATAACATTTCATTCTTGGCACATTTTTTCATTGTTTAATTATTTCGATTTAAACATTTTAACAAAATATACGAAAGTTTTTAAAGCTCGTTATCAAATAACAAACATTAAAGTCGCACTGGTATAGCCGACGGTTGTATTTTCGCCCCACTCTTTGAAAATTTTTCAATTTTAGTAAATTTTGGTCGCCGTCAATGATATGTGTGACTGGCTGTTTCAACGTCTGCAATGTCACATTGGCTTCGAGAAGAATATTATGACATTTATAACGTAACGACGTAATCTCTTTTAATAGTTTTCGACATGAGTTACAGGCCCACTTTTTTCTGACTTATTGGGAAACAGTGGAATATTTTGTTTCACATCTTTTTGATGCGAGAAGTTCTCACTTAAGTTACAGAACCTGGGTACTGTTTGCTAAATGTTAGAAATGGTTAAATTTCTTACTGCAATTTTTTCAAATTCTGCTTTAAAATTTCAATTGTGTAAAGATTATGAAATTCTACTTCTACTTCTACTTCTACTTCTTTTTATTCTTATTTATATCTTATCTTATTTTCTCTTGTCCTTTTTTATTTTATATATAAATCGAGCTCTATTTGCGATTATATCGTAATCGAAAATTTATCGAAATTTTGTTTTTTTTTTCTTGCAAATAGTTTAAAAGTACACGTTACAATGACGAAAAAGTTCAAAAACTTTGAATTTTTGTTGTTGCGGAGAAAAAGCCCATCTAAATCCAAATATAATAAAAACCCTTCTTCTGTAAAATATGCTTTTGTCGCTTACAATGTAATCGTAAAAATGGCTCGAAGTTCAAATACACCTACTGCCAACTTCAAGTCAAAAAAGTGAGAATTAAAAAACCAAGCAGACTTTCAGAGTACTTGAAAAATAAACGTTTCGCTTACCAATGCGCTTACGGAAGACATGAATTTTATTGAAGCAATAAATTTTTGACACATAAAGCGCATTATTCAGCGCATATAAAAATTGTTGGATGTAACGATCAGCCTTACACACTGAATTTTTTGATACAGTTATTTTTTCGTATTCTCTCTTACAAACCAGCTTCATAGTAAGGGAATGCCGTAGCTTATTTTTTTAAATGTACCATTAGTGCTTCGCAAAATGATAAAATTTTTTATTGGGATAGTACCCCTTCCAATTCTTCTCTCTCCTCTTACCGATAAGCCCAGAAGAGCTGCAACAAAAATTGCAAATCTGTACGATGACTTAGAGACTTCCGAATATTGACAGTTAATAACTGAAATTAAACAAATTTTAAACTGAGGCCTATATAAATCGAAAAATCAAATTTAGCGATAACGTTTTTTTCTGAATCAGTGGCCTAATTTGTCATATTTGAGATGATACAAATGTATGCACATGAAATCCAAAATAGTCATATGCATCCCAAAAAAGTTACTTATTAGTAGCAATTTGAGGGTATAATCCGGCAGGAGTATACTCGCTCTATGTTTCGAAGCTGGAATTATCTTCCTTGTTGTGTTAATCAAGCCGAATATTTTGAACAGCAACAGTATCTGGGGAGATCAGCCAACAAGCTGAACATCCCTCAATGGTGAAAATATGCCTTTAAAGGCGGCTTTTTAAGATCTCGCTTCCTACGACTTTAAGCTTAAACTCAACCACCTCGCAATACACGAAAAGACCCCAAAATTAGTCAGTCTAGAACCATACTCTGGTCAGCCGCTATCAATAACTAAAATATCCTTAAGATTTACATTACCCCACAGGAGGACGGCTTTAGGTCTGACGCAGGTCATGCAATATTAGACATTTTGTACAAGCTATTCGAAGGTATGCTTAACTCACATATAAGTGTTTTGAACTGACTTGAACCGTAAGACTACATATTTCTTGAGCAGTTTTCTTAAATTGCAGGTGTAAGCGAAAAAGCCACAGCTACCCTTGAAGCAAACAACGGTCAAATTCAGCCTGAATTATGGGCCAGGGTAACCATAAGTTGGGCATATTAAATGCGCGCCTCCCAATGAAGCATTGTTGTTGTTACAGGTAAAACTGGTGTTTGTAATTCTTATTCGCTCAACAGTTTTACTTGTATAATATCTTTAGTTTTTCTAAAATCTATCGATGAAGTTTCCTGACGATCTGGCCTAAGCAACAAGATAAATGCGCATAGGAATAGCTTATCCCATCAACAATAAATTTCAGTTTATCAATGGTATGAAATGGGAATTTAGCACATTAAAGCGAAACCTTGTTAATTAATTTTTTGAATCCCAGGAAAAACTTTCAAGCACGATGTTATTTGCTATTCATAAATTATTGTATTGATAGGCATTTCTTACGTATAAAACAGTTTCGATGATTTTTTACAATTAATTTCACATGATGTCCTTTCTTCCCCTTTAATTTATTCATAAATATTTCATTTTTTACCGTTCTCTTTTTCTCTCTCACTATAATTATAATTAAAATTTTGAATGGAAAGAAGTTCATGGCTTGGCATTCGAACACTGGTGTTAGTTGTTGCGCTGTAATATTATTTAGAACAGGGACGTTAAATTGATTCTGATTGCTATTTAATAATAATCAAGCACGAAAAGAGATACATAAAATTTTAAAAAGTTATTATGGTAATTTGGCCTTATTAGCCTAACATTTATTTCCAAATATATTAAAAGGCCGTGCTTTGCATCCAGACACTTATAACTAAAATTTTGAGTCTAACTAAGGTTTGTTAGGAGTCTTGTCACCTAAGTATGCCATTACCATAAATTAGATTAGACCTGATGTTGTCTTAGATCTGGCCCATATTAAGATTTTGACTAGTTGTTCATTCTTGTACTAAAAATTAAGTTTCTTAGGGCCCAAATTTACTGTCATTAGTAAGCTTATAACCACAGTTTAACAAATAAAATATTATTTCTTTTTCTTCTTAACCATTAGTTAAACCCCCAAATTGTATTGGTAAACTACTTTTATTTTTTATTATTTTAATAGAGTTACCATTTTTTTGGTCTGATTAAAATTTTTACTTAATTAATTATTGTAAATATGATACTTAAGTAAAACAAAAGTTAACATTTTACTTAACTAATAATTAACTAATGGCTGTAAATTTGAGCCTAACTGATCAAATTCCACAAAAAATAATTTGTGTAATTTTTAAGGATTTTATTCTATAAAATTTATATCGAAAAAGCCATCTTTAAGCCCTTATGACACTACATTTTTAATGCATTTTTCAAGTTTTGGTGAACAGTACAAATATAATGTAATACAAAAATGTACCAAGTGCAAAGAGTTAAGCTGTTTTAAGATAAATGGCAAACTGTCAAAAATTTTTCTAAAGTTATCGATAAAAAATGAAGTTATGTCAAAAAAAATGTAAAATTGTTTAACTTAAAATTGACATTTCAAGCTTGAAATATTAAAAGTGTTGCTAAATAAAATATTAAATGTGTTCTTAGATTTATAATAGCTTTTTGTGGTATTTTTCATAAACATAAATAAAATTGATTTCAACTAAAAAAATCTTTTAGTACAATTAGGGTAAAAAAGTACAATTTTTAAAGGTTGTTGGTACAATTTTAAAAATTCTCAACGCCATCCCTGAAACAAAACCATAACAAGAGAAAAAAAACTAAAAACTTTGTTTACATTTTTTATAGTTTGCTCTTTCTAACATTTACTGTTTCTTTCTATCAATTCTATATCAATTAATGAATAAAAAATGTAGTGTCATAAGGGCTTTTGTCTTATTGTCATAACTTCATTTTAATCAATATTAGTTAGTGCAATTTTCTTGTAGTTTGCCTTTTGATTTTGTCTTTTTGTCAACTGACTCTTAATTAAACCATAATAAAGTGAAAAACATATTTATCGCACCACTTAATTATTTTGCACTTTGGAAATTTGCACACAGCTTTAAGGCAAACTATACAATATTATTGCTCAACAGACTATGTATTGTGTTAACTCTAACCATAATTAGTTGGTAAGTTGCTTAACACAATACACATTCACATAGGAAAAGACTAACTAGTGAACACAACCATTTATCACAAACACACATTGTATCAGACTTTGAAATTAAACCGATAATTTGTAGTAGTGGTTGTTTAGGAAAATGTTTAATATACATATACACGTGTATATGTAGGACAATGCTTATGGTTGTATATAAATTCGGATATTAAATGTAATTGCCAGCGTTGCCAGAAAATTTGGAAGGAAAATCTTCATTTGGCGAAAAATAAATCTTATTTTGACGAGAAAAATCCTGAAATTTTTAAAAACAATGGCAAAGAAGTAAAAATTATTATTTTTTTAAAAGGAAATACATACTTCTTATTCTGGAGACTATTTAAATTAAAATACATAATTGCGGTATTTATACAAAATTAGATTGTAGGTTTAAATTGTGTTTTTAGGTCTGTTTTCCATAAAATTCTTTCTAAAAATATATTTTAAATCCATTTGTTTTCTAATAAATAAGAACGTAAAAAAGTCCATCTAAATAAAGAAGTTTCTTCGGAAGTAATTAATTTCTAAAATTAGAGATATATAAATTTTGGGTAAGAAGATTTTAGCTTGGTAGCTATGAAGCACATACATCATATGAAATCTTAAGGGTTCTCAATTTAGTATCATATTTTTTGATACCGTTCGAAGGCATTTGGAGAAAATTGCATTTAAAAAAGCTCATTGAAAATATATGAATTTTCCTATAGGTATTCCTAATAAAATTGTTATTAAAGTAATGCTGATACACCTTTTAAAATACATTGTAAACCACTAAAGTATATATATGTACTTTGTTTAAAAATTATCATAAACATGGAATGTGGAATTTTCAAACTAAAAACTTTTTAGCCCTTCGTAACTTTTTATCAATAAGTTTTCCTCTTGGTCAGGCCAGACCCCAATTAGAACAGTTTAAAAACCCAATTAAATAAAAAGTAAATAAATTTATTTATTATTGAATGTATGCCTATTAATTTAGATTATACGAATTTATTATACAGTAATTTTACTTATCTGCACAATCTCCTTTGCACAATTTTTTGTGCAGATAAATCAAAAGTGCTGTTATCTTAAATGTATTTATCTGCATAAATGTGTAGGTACACAATTGTGGTTACCTGATTAAAAGTGCGGCTTAAGTAAAGTGTTTAAAAAAAGAATAAAATCGTTTTTATTTATTAATTGATATTTTATTAAAATTTTATGAAATTGGATATTTATATGAAAAAGTGGCCAAATATATGATAAATATGCAGGCATACAAAATGCCCTTAAGCAAGGATTTTGAAGAATAATTACGAAGAATATGTATTTTTAGCAGTTAAGTCAAAGTGCAGCTAACTTTGATTTTTTGTATGAAAATAATTTTAAAATGCCAAAAATTTTTGAGATACAAATGTGCAGGTGTAGACAGTGCACTTAAAAAAGTTTCGTCAAAGCTACTGTATAATTTTATTATTTAATTTTACATGCAAGTCATAGAATATGAAGTCCCTTATTTTTCACATTGCTTTTTCGCATCTAAGTGAAACGAGTTTTCCGCTTGGTTAAATTGAACTTTGAACATAACGGGTCGTAGTTTTCTGACCTGATTCAAACTTGATTCATTCAATTCAGAACATATCATTTATATAATTAACGTCTCTGTTTTTTTGATATTTTGTCCTATTTGAAAAATATTGCAAGAAAAAAATTTGGTCTGGCCAAGAGGGTAATTTCATAGACTTTTACCAAAAAATAAATTTTCACCTCACTAATTTAATATTGAAAACAAAACCCAAATTTGGTCTGGCCACACTAAGACGGTAATCCTAGGGCTAAGTTCCATCAGTTTTACCTTTTGGTACTTAATTCATGAACTTTTTGTGCTTTAATATATTTAACTTTATAAAAATACAGTTTTTCTTTTTACAAATAATTTCATCAATATTCCCAAAATGAACAACCGCTTATCTGCGATGCATTTTTAAAATTTTGTGTGCCCAGAAATAATGTTGCATTTTTGTGTATGCTAGACAATGGGTACAAAAGTGTGCAAATTCAATAGACAACAAGCTGATACAAAACCTCATTGTTTTAAAAATTTACTGTTTAAAAAACTGCAAAAAGTATGTTTGTTGTAGAAATTTTAAGTTAAGACTTTTTATTTTAAAAAAAAATAAAAGATCTTCAAATCTTATTTTGGTCTAAAAATCTTTAAAAAAAAGATTAAAACTTCATTCTGGCAACGGTGGTAATTGCTGAAATATTAAGCAAACACTCTATTAAATAGTAAAATTTTTATTATTATTTTCTTAGATTTAATCTAAATAGGCTTTCAAGGTCATTTGTATTTAAATAAAAGATTTTTTATTTATATTTTCATCCTACGTTTCGTTGGTATTTTCCAACTTCATCAGGGATTTTCAGTTTATTAAATCTGGCAACGACACAAAACAAAAATAAAATAATATTTAGAAACAACTATAATAAAGTTCCACATTACAACAACCAAACTTACATTTAATCTTTGTTAAATTTACATTTTATAATAAAAACACACAAGTTTTACAACATAAAACACGAAGTTGCTTAAAATTAATAAAAAATAAAAATAAAAAAGTAATTTAATATCACAGGTTATTTGTTGATGTATCACAGTTGAACGAAAACTAAATTATTGCGATTGTGTAATTTTCATTTGTGCCGTCTTTATCCTCCTTTCTATTTATTGCATTGTTTGATTTTTCCCATATTCGAAGACTTTCAAGAGTGTATCGTTTGTTTGTGTTTTTCTCTCTGTTTAACATTTTAACTCTTTCAATATCAATATAGTGTCTAGTATCAAAACAATGCGTTGACAATGCTGTTGTTAATTTCTGTTTGTTTATATTTCATATAGTTTCATGCTCTGCTATTCTCGTGCCTTAGCTTCGTTTAGTTGTCCCTATGTATATTTTCTCACACTTTTCGTCTTCTTTCCCACACATGTAATTTCATACACTACGTTGCTTAGTTCGTTTTTATCAATTTTGGTTTTTGTTTTTGTAAATAATGTAGAAATTGTTTTGTTGGGTCTGTGTGCTAATTTTACTTGTTCATCTTCTATAATTTTTATTTTTTGATGAAGAGCCTAATCAAAAACAGTGTTTAAATATAAAGCAACCTGCAAAATTAAAGTTTTTTTACCAACTTATAAAGAAAAACTTTCAAAAGAACTGTCATTGCCTAATTAAAATCATTTGTTTTCAAATAACTTTATTAAATTTAAAATTTATTTGATTTGACCTTTTTCTTGAATGTATAATTAAAAATTTGTTAAATTTTGTTAAACAGTCAAGAAAAAACCACTGAACAAAGCACAGAAATAAGACCTCAATTCAATTATACATTTGTAATTTAATTTATTAATTATTTTAAAATTTTTATTATTTATTTAAGATAAGGCAAAAACGTCTTAAGTCACAAAGTCAAGTGATTACAATTCGAAGCAGTTCTGCTGAACTTAGATTATTGATACCAAATTCATGAGAAAAAAAATTTGACTCAAAATGCACTTTTTCACTTTAGAATTTTTTGTCTAGCGTCAAAGATTACTACACAAAGAATTATATCATTTTTGGTATATGTATACAAGAGCGACTCACAAAAAAACAGCTCGATATACCCTCCTAAAAATAAACCTTGGACTTTTTTAAGATGAGATTTAAAATATTTTGGCTCCAGCTTTGACCTCTCTTAAGCTGGATCATTTTGAAAAAGGGTCTATTTTTGCATGATTTTTTAATTTTTGAATCTGTTTGCTTACTAAAATATACAATATGGTTATCATAAGAAAGGTTTTTTTTAAGGTGCGTCCAACTGTATATACAATTTGTCCAAGGACGATCATCCATGTCCTTTTTTAAGGATATTCTGTAAAAATAACGGTTTTTGAATTTTTTGTTTGGGGTTGTTTGTAATAAAAATGTCAAATTAACATATTTTAATCTTTAGTCGATTTAATTAAAAATGCAGTGGGGTGGTAACCCTTAGTTTCAAATAGGGCAATATGGGTATCAAATTTTTTCTTTTGCCAAGTACATCCTCTTTGTATGTAAATAATTAAGATTTTTGCAAATAAGATGCAATTTACACGGTGCTCTGGAATTTATGTAAATGCAATTTTGTGGTTACTCTAATATGATAGCGGATTTTGTTTCTAGATCATGTACGGATGAAAATAGAACTGAAAAAAAAAAAATTATTAAAAATAATGCCGCCAAAATGTCGTGAATCATTTGTTTTTTTCTTTCTTTAGTTCTTATTTTATCCATACATGATTGGTAGTGGATTTTAATTTGCTAGCATCGTTAAAATCAAAAAAAAAAAAAAAAATTTATATTCTTTACTAAAATTACTAAAAACTACCTACAAATCGAACTATTTTTCCTACGCCAATAAACCAACGGTCTTTTTAATTGCTGATGAAATGTCTAAAAAGCTACTTCAAGTAGAAAATGAAACACCAGATGATGAACCATCTACAAATTCTAAAAAAATAAATGTAAAGAAAATACAAAAGCCTGAAAAAATCTTAAATAAAGAATTTGACGTCTATGAAGTCACGGGTAACAGGCCAACAAATTTATAAACTTTGTATGATGCGCTTCTTACTACAAAACCAACGTATGTAGGGAGCGAGAGCACGTTTTTGGTAGCAGGCAATACACATATTAACAAGGATTATAAATAGAATCTCTGATGAGCTTTTAAATGATTTAATAATACTAAAAATTTCTTTCTTAAAAGAAAATTTATTTTACAAGTTGCTATTAATAATATCTACTAAATATTAATAAGTTTTAATAATTCGTGATCTGGTTTTCTGTGGAATTAATATAGCTAATTTTTTTAGACTGTTGTATATGTATATATTCTTTTAAAAAAGTAAAAACTTTTGACTTGAACTCATTTAATGAAATCATTATTTTATTCAAAAAATCCCGGGATTCCCGGGAATAAAATTTTTTTTTGTTTCGTTTCCCGGTTATAGAAAATGTCCGGGAAATTAGAAAGCCTAGGTAAGAGTGAGTTCAAAATATCTTTTTGATGATCTGGCCTAAGCAACCAGTGAAATGCGCATAGGAATAGCTTATCCCATTAACAATAAATTTCAAGTGTTTTTATCAAGAATAAAAACTGGGAGTTAAGCACGAATAACAAATTCTTTTAAATTAAAATTTTGTATACCCAAAAATTACTTTTGATATCTTTTACCTTCAATAAGAAACTATAGTTTTTCGAGAGTGAAACGTGCATTAGATCTGTGATAAATTATAAGCCAATTTTTACAATATTTTATACTATAATGTTTCGTCCTTAAAAATTATGTGTTTAATTTCCAGACAATATTTAAAGTTTTTAACGGTCTTAGACGTATTTGAATAGTGGCCTTTATACTCTTGACCGATTTTCCGCAATTTTTGTTAGTCTTTTAAAACTAACTTAGATTTAATTTCATTACAACATATTTATTTGTTGGCGTTTTAGGCGTTTTGAGGTATATGTATATCTATTGGCAGTGGACCTTTTATGGGATCTGTGAATAATTATGGATCTATTACCGTAAAGGCTAAGGGCATATCAAACATATTGTATGATAAATAAGATGACATTCTGACAGGTCAAATTTAATTTAATATATCTTGTGTTTAATATAACCTTTTCTCGATTAATAAGAATTTGTTTCTATTTTACAATAAAATGTTTAGATCTATTGAAACTTAAAATATGGTTGAATTCAACAATAAAAACATTAAGCTACAGTTATAGATACACATTATAAAACAAAATGTTTGAAAGTAGCAAAATTGTGTTTGTTTTTGGTCTCTAAGGTAGTTAAATGCTTTTCTTCACTTGCTTGGCTTACTGAAAAATACGTATATTCTTTTTCTTTGAATTATTGCTTTAAATATAAACGCAATTAAATAGAACGCAAAAAATGCTGATGAAGCTCGCCGCGGGCAGGAAAATGAATTACATACAATTTATTTCATTGTCAATTAAAGGGCAACTTTATTAAAGTGGAAACATAGCCAGCGGTACAGCTTTGATGCTAAAGCATCAATATGACCTTTTTTCGACCCTTTTTATATAACCCTTTTTATAATTTTCAACTCTTTCGCTCCATTTTTCGACCCTTTTAAGAAAAACCGCTTTAATTTTGTTTTTGGTTGCACTGTTGTAACAGCATTTGTAAGTAGTAAAAACGTTAATGTCACAAGCAGCTTTTATATGCACAGTGCTGCCGTTGTGCCCCTTAAGTCGCATATTTTACTTTACTTTTAAGACCCTTGTCACTTTCATGCGCCATTTTTAGTGAAGCGTTTTTTATAATTTTAAATCAATTTCTTTAAAACTTTTTAAAATTATTATATGAAATTGTATCAAGAAGAAATAAGAAAGACACGATAATAAATGCTTTTAAGATTTAGTTATTTATAAAATCCATCAAGATATATGTATGTATATTACCTGGAAGTTGTTTTCGAATTCAAGTCATAATCTTAAAAGCAGAGGCATTTTTTTTGTAAGCGAATTTAAGTTATAGAAAAGTAAGATAAATGACAAAGCGTATAAGCCGAAAGCGAAAAAATTTTAGTTTTTGGTTAGAAATGAAAAAATTGATGTAACGAAAATATTTACTCAAATTTAAATAAATTTTATGCATTTTTTCTTTATTACTCAAAGTAGGGCTTTACCTAAACAAGTGTTTTTGAAAATAGCATTAACTTTGGAACACTCTCAAAATAGAAAATTGTTATTCCAAGCTTTCGGTTCTTAATTTTGTCGAAACGGAACTGGAAGATTGGACTCCAAGTGAAAAGTCAATAACAAAATATAGAATGTGCAAGCGCAAAAAGTAGTTAATATGCGTAAAAAGTTTTTGTTAAAATATTTTTTTTCGATTTGTTAGTTAATAGTTAGTACAAATATTGTTAAGTACAAAATAAAATTAAAAGTACAATTTCTGTAATAACATAATTTATATATTTTTATTAGTGTTATGACTCATTTTTTACAAAAATGTACCTAAACCACTGGACAATACCGAATTCGTGATAGAAATCGTGTTTGCTGGTCTTTTTGGCAGAAAAAAAAAACATTCCGCACTAAATGCAATTTCTAAAAATGCACATATATTTTTTTTACTTAGCGGATTTCCGAAAGAGCAAATGCAAAATCTCGGTGCTAAATTTAACAACAATATACCATTAGATTTCTTAAAAGTGCTACGATATACTTTAGCCGTTGAAAATTGTGACAATGGTAAATTTAATAGTTTTTTTTTTCAATAAAGAACAAAATTCAACTCGTTGGGTGCGGGAACTTTTTTAAAGCAGCGATAAAAAAGGAATATGGCGCTTGTTAATATTTTTTATGGAAAATTTGGCTATGGCATGTACAACTTGATATTTGCAAAAAAAAATTTCAAAGTAATAACCCTAATTTACATATTTGTTATTTTTTTTATTTATTGAATAACTTAAAATATTATTAATAAAAAAAAGGTAAATTTAATAAAGAAATGTATGCATATAGTTCTTGATTTGACAGTAGGTTAGAAATGTCACAGTATGAGTGCAGACAATTGTTTTACATCGTACTAATTGGGACAAAAATTTCTAGAGAATCAAATTACTTTCGTAGGAACTATATCTGATTGAATTGCCACCAGAGCTTTTGGCAACTGAAGACTTTTATTAACTTCAGCTAAACATGACTAAAACGAAAACAGTTTTTCCAAACGGCGACATCTCTTAGAAAATTTAGGTTTTAAACTTGCCGCACCCTGTATCAAGCAGCCAAAACATTACCCAAAGCCTAGTTTTCACGAAAAATTGCAACTTCAACCAAAACCTGGGAAAGATATGTTTACCAGTCAAAAATAAGTCGTTGTTAATTTTTTCACAAAACAGATACAACCACTTTATGTTAAATAGACTTTTGTATTCACAATAAATGTTAACAATAAATACAGCTTTAATATACTGAATCTAGAAATTAAATATGAATGTTAATTGAAAAAAGTGAGTTTTTATATAAAATTTTTATATTTGGGTCATATAAGGTCCGAAGAAAATTTGAAGACCTTATGAAGGTTAAATGTTACATACAGATCATCCACAACTCAATAATTTTAATGAAAATAATTTGTATGATTTTTTATTTTTTTGAGTTATGAGATGCAAATATCTTTATATTAACATATTTTATTTCGTTTTTAAATTAATATCAAAAGTATTTTATACGCAATACATCCTTAAGGTTCTTTAAAAATAAAAGCACAAAGACTAAGTAACTTTCGCTGTACATACCGACAAATGCAACTGTCATTAAAGCTTAAAATTTCCTCAATAAAAAAGGGAAAACAACAAAATCACAAACAGACATATTTTGATATGTTTTTGTTTCGTGGAATTTTTCCCTAAAAGCAAAATTTGTTTCTGCAGATTTTGTATTTAATTCTATGCACTTGGATTATTTATGCATGCGAAACTTTGAATTAGAATTATACTTTTTTGCTTAACAAAAAGGCAAAGAAAAGGGCTGGAAAAGTTTAAGTCAAACGAACATAGAAAGTGAGTTAAATTATAAAGGCAAATGCTTGAATAAAACTTATGTATGTCTAGAGGATTTTAGTTAGTGGATGTTTATATTATGTCTAAATAAAAAGATCTACCATATTAAAATAGAGCAATAATAAATTTCAGCTAATTGATTCTTAAAAAGTACGTAAAAAGATAAAATTATCTATGTATGTATTTAATTTTTTTTTTTTAATATTCCAAAAATAAAATAATTTTTATAAGCTCGAGGCCAGTACCATTTTATTTATTTAAGATAATTCGGCACCCTTCCGATATCATTCTTAAGAAACCAAAATTAATTACAAAAAACAAAAATAAACCACTGTGCTGAATTTCAACTTGCAAAGGAAAAAATAATAAATAGCTAAAAATACTCATACTATTTTTTTTAATTATTTCAAACTGCAATACACAATAAACAGACGAGTATACGACTCCTGCTTGTTTTGGTTATTACACTGACAGTGAAATTTCCAGCAGAAGTTGTAGCATGAGTCAGTCATTAACAAAAGTATAACTTCAAAATGCCGTCTAATAATAAAAAAACGGAATTTTAGTTTAAAGCTAAAATAAATATCACAGCATTATTAAAGCCTTACAACTTTTGGAAAACCATTTACCTTGTGGTTATATTAGCATAGTTTAGTATTAGGCTTGCAAAAGCGCAAATGAAAAATATCGTAGCTCTTTTGTTAAATCCAACAACAAAATAAACAGAGTTTCCGTTAGATTTCCGTAAATTGCAACGATATTTTGCATGTGCTCTTTTGCAAGCCTAATACTAAACTCCGCTAATGTTTATTTTTTTTTATATTAAAAATTATACTTCTGGTATCGCATGGCTTTAAATGGAAAACAACAAATTTATGTATGCATATTTTTGATGCCAATAGATTTGTTGTGCGCTCGTTTATATTTGCATGTTTGGTTTCTTGTATTTCCTCTAATCTCTTGACTTTATATACAGGTTGTTTGTTTTATGGTTGTGCGTGCGGAAAACAAACATATTAACTGTCATGATAATGCTGTTTAAAAAATTCAGTTAAATAATAAATAAACTTATCCATGAAATGACCCAATCCGCGAAAAAGAAACACTTCTACGTATTTTATCAACCGCAGAAAATATATTGTAGACTAAGTACGGTTACACAAAATCAAATACATTATGTTCAGTTTAGTCGAGTTTTAAATAGCGCAACAATAGTGTGATTACAATTTTACCACTGAAAATCTACGTATAACAAATTAATATTAAGACAGTTGCTCACCAAAATGAAGGATCTTAAGCTACCTTTATCCAAATTGGCGACCAGCTTAAACCCTTTTTTTTCCTCAGCACATTTTTCTCTGCATCGCCGGTCAAAAGGGGGTATGTTTACCAGTACCTGACAGCAGCTTTTCTAAGGCCCTCAGTTTTACCCCGCTTTTGTATCAGCCAGCGTCTCGACAGACAGGAACTGTGCCTGGGTTCTCCACAAGAACAGGTAGTAAAATATGCCTATTCCAGCCTCGCCCGTGTCTCATTTGTCCTTGGACACAGACCCATTAATATCTCCCCTCTCAATGAGCGCCATTACCAGGCTGCCTTTGAAAACCACACTAAATTTGGATCTCCATTTTAGGCCGTTTTGATAACAATTTTTCATATGAAGAACGTAGTCTCTTACCAGACGGTTTAAACATCGTAGCTGAGGCTTCGCAGCTCGTATTGAAAATAGCGTTGAGAATTCACACCTTTAGCCCATTAAAGAGAAGAATTTTGCGCCTCCGTAAGGGCGGATTGGTCGAGTGAACTCCCTCTCTTCACAATCCTGAGACAAAGCCATTTTTGGTTGTTGTGCCTTTGTTTTGATGGTCTTAGATGCCTGGTTCAAGACGTCTTAGCCGTGCCCGGGTTATTTAATCCTTTCAACATCGGACCTGTCTTCAGGTTAGTATCCGTTGGAACTGTTTTGTTTTTCTGCAGTGCCCGATTGATTTGTCTAACCATCTTTGTCCAATCGTCCTTGTCTTGTTGCCATATTATCCATTTTTGTTGTTGGTTTTCGAATTTAAAATGGTTTCGTTCATTTTGCATTCCACGAGTGTAGAGACATTGGAGGTCTACCACTTCATATCCCTCCGGGACGTGGTAAGGGCGTTATCTATTTGCTGAGGTGCTCAGGTATTAGCAAAGCTCCTTGATAATACAGTTGGTTATCCCTGTAAACCAGACCGATAGGCAGGCATCCCTTAGATGCAAGGGCCTTTGAGTTCAATGACTGCGAATCCGATATCCTAGAATCCTAATAATACCTGAAACCAAGACATAAGCCACAGCCTCAACCTAAGCCGCCACATCGCTACCAGATCGTTATCCAAAGTAAATGAGCTAGTTTTTTCCATTGATAACTATCGTGCTAAAACCCATTTTCTGGGAGCACATTTGCATGCGCACTTGGTAAAATAGTTGCACAAGAGGACATTTGCGAGTAAATCAATTGACCGTGTTGAGGCCATTTTCAACATAAAATACAATTAACAAGGAATATTTGAACCAAATTTTGTCTTCTTAGCTCATATAGAACAGGCGCTTTTGTGTCAGATCTATTATATTAGAAAAAAATAGTTTTTTGTAAAGGGTGGTTAAATTTCAAGGGCCGATGTTGATTTTGATTAAAACACAAACTATTTAGGAAATTATTGTAATTTTATTTTATTATGATATATTGGTATTACTCAATTATGTATGGAACAAAATATCGGTCAAATGGGCGCCGCGACCACGGCGGCACACCTCCATCCGATGGTCCAAATTTTCGATGACCCTGAGGCATAATGGAGGTTCTATGCCGTTAATGTGCCGAATTATCTCATCCTTTAGCTCTTGAATTGTTGCTGGCTTATCGACGTACACCTTTTCTTTCAAATAACCCCAAAGAAAAAAGTCCAACGGTGTCAAATCACATGATCTTGGCGGCCAATTGACATCGCCATTACGTGAGATAACACGGCCATTGAATTTGTTGCGCAAAAGAGCCATTGTTTCGTTAGCTGTGTGGCAAGTGGCACCGTCCTGCTGAAACCACATATCGTCCACATCCATATCTTCCAATTCGGGCCATAAAAAGTTCGTTATAGCGAACACCATTTACAGTAACTGCCTGACCGGCCTCATTTTGGAAAAAATACGGCCCGATGATGCCGCCAGCCCATAAACCGCACCAAACAGTCACTCTTTGTGGGTGCATTGGTTTTTCGACAATCACTCTTGGATTCTCATTCGCCCAAATGCGGCAATTCTGTTTATTGACGAATCCAATAAGGTGAAAATGTGCATTTTGATTTGAACGCCCATTTTCATAATAAGTCTGGATAACTTTAACACGTTGTTGGATTGTGTATCTCTCCATGGTTCAAATTGAGTAAGTCTGAAATAGAGAAATGTCAAATAAAATTCGGAAAAAAACTTGGCGTTTAGGTGTGGTTCACATTCAACATCGGCCCTTACAATTTAACCACCCTTTATATGGCTCGGTTAATTGTAAGCTGATTGATGTAATTTTTTCTATTAGTATTTCAATTAAATTACACGGAAGTCCTACAAATTGAGTAAAATTTAGAGGCAGCTATGGTTGTTTTGCTCACACCTCAGCTATTTGTAAAACGATCATGATAAATTTCAACAAAAACTTTTCTAGACTATTTATATATATAACAACCCATTTCAACCAACACACAAACATCGTTAAATCAATGTGCTAAAAAGCGCCTAATGGGAAACTTATTTTCTTCATTGGTAAGCAAAAATAATAAATAAATACTTATCAAGACACGTTATGGCTAAGTTGACAACACTGTTGAGGGTAGTGTTCGAAAATAAACAGTACATTATTTAGAGTTCGGCTCACACAACCGGAACGATATCTATTTCTTTAACTGATTGTGTAGACGAGCGCAACCATTAATACCCTTCGTAACTATTTTCAAGAATGAGCTGAACATTATATAATGTTCTGTTCTTCGTTGAACAACAAATCAATTGTAGTGATACTGTAGACAAGCATTATATTTTAATGTTCTATAATGTTTTTTTTTTTACATTGATAAAGAAATAAACAAACAAAAAATTTTAGCAACGACCGCATCACGAACAGCTTGTGTGTGTATTGTGTAAAATTATTTTGCTGGCTTTTTGTTTTTTTTTTTGTGTGTATATTGTTTTTGTAAAAAATTTTTTCTTTTTTTGCAGGCCAAAATCGACAAACATTAACGAGCCGAACCGAACACAATTAAGTTTTTGGTTTTAAAAGAAAACCGAACGGAATTAAATGTTCTCATCTTTTTGTTGAGTTTTATAAGAACAGTATTAATTTTGTGTTTGAATGATGACAAACAGGTAAATGTTATTTTTTAATGATTTTTCTACACAAACATTATTAGCGTTTGTTTTTTCCCCAAATCTACCGAACCGAACACTAAGGAGCGATATTTAGTGTTTATTTACGAACACTGGTTAAGCGATATGTCAAAATAATGGAATATGGGTGGTAAGTCAGCTTATAAAGGTCCATAATGTACAAATATACCCATTCGAACTTTGCAGGAGCGGATAACCACTTAAAAGGCTGTATTCGGTTGTGTAATAATTTTTAATACTTTTCAAATCTTATATAGAGCAGTGGCTTATCAACAATTTAAGCTTTTTCTTATAAAAAATATATAAAAAAAATTTTTTTTTTTATGCTGAAAAAATATACTCTTCTTATTGCGTAAATTGCAATTTCCGTTAAAACTTTCAATAGGATGTCAACTGTGACAGTCGTTACTATTGAAGCTTCATTATTTTAATTCCACTATTTTCAGCTTAATATTTATCTTCTTTTCCATGCAATAACAATAAAAGTTTTCTTAGATAAAGGAAATGAACCATAGATATGCAGCAACTGTGTATATAGGATGTAAAAGAAATTCAAATAAAATATATATTTTTTTTTTGTAAGAAGAAAATGTATCGATAATTTAAATGCTTTTGCAGCAGTTGAAAATGCATTTCGAAAATATGTTTAGAATATGATGTTAATGGATTTTAATTTTAAAGACATTTAAAGACAAGATATAAAACTACTCTGTAATAAATAAACCACTCGGCGCCAATAATGAAATTAATTAAAACGCAATTTCTATTTCTAATAGTACGAAAAAGAAAGTAATACCACGATCCAATATAAAATTTTGGTTTCAAAATCTTAATTTGAAGGACATTTTAAACGGTACTGATTAAATTGAATTGTCAACAAATCTATCACCTGCTACGTTGTATATTGTAAATTTACTTAAAGGTTAGCTTATATAAGTAAAACTTAACATGATGTAACAGGAATATAAAAACAAAATAAAATGTTATATCTATTTTGATGATTTGTAATAGGAATAAAAAAAAAACACGAAATAAACTTCACAACAACTCAAAACGTACATTGAAAGAATGGCTGAAATAAATAAGCACAATAATCATTAACTAATAAAAGACTGTCATAAAAATTTCGAAATAAAGTTATTTATTAAATGAATTTATGTCATTGAACAATTAGAAAATTTCATTGAAATACAAAAACCTTTTCATTAAATTAATGAAAAAAATTTAGTGAATTGTGTTTATTAATTTGATGAAACATTTCATTAATTGGGGCTAATGAAACAATCTTCTTAAATCCAATTAAGTGTTACACAGTTTGAATTTTAATGTAATTTTGCATTGGATAAATGTCAAAATCTATTTGAACTGTGAAGAAAATTTTTTGAGTGTAGCGCAAAGTAAACCTTGTTTTTCAAAATCTTTTCATTATTAAGGTTTCAGAATACATGTTTATGGGAGCTAGATGACAAATATTATATATATTTTTTTTAAGTCAAACAAACTTTCATAAATAAAGTAATTTGGCTAAATTTCGGCAACATAAGTCACTTGATATATGTTACTGTTATCGCACTAGATTTATCGAGCCCTAACCGCAGAAATAACGTAAGCGCCAAAAATCAAATTTTACAGGAGAGAGTTTTTTTTTTATTTTACTTCATATAAATTTTGTATGAAATTTTCGATTACGATAAAATTGTTCTTGCTATAAAATCGTAAAGGTACCTTATGTGACCATGACATTTTAGGAGATGATGCAAGTGTTGCTAGTACAATCATTTGTTAAAAAAACGAAAATTGAAAATGATGTTGATTACGTTATTTTTGCGGTTAGGGCTCGATATAATAGAACAGTTTAATCTCCCTAAACCAACATCTTTCTTAACCCATTAGAAGTCTCTGTACTTAAATGAGTACAGCTGGCATTTTACAAGTTTCTAAGCAACAACAAAGAATTTTTAATCAATGTACCATTATTTCTGTTCACAACAATAATACCAACAGCAGCTAAACAAGAATTTGTGTTTCTTTTTAATTTTTCTGTACAAAAGAATAAGTCTGATTTGTATTACAAAAGCAGTGTGAAGGTATGAACACTATTTTAATAATATTGAAAACAATATTCAATTTTTTTTTTGGTAATTTTAATTATTATAATCAAAATCGTATCAAAATAACTCACAGACAAAAAAAAAATTACTTACATAAAAAAACAATAAACTTACAGTATAAATTTGACTGTACTCGTTTGAGTACACTGACAACATGCATAGTAAAGAAAAATTTTTTTTTTGTTAGATTTTAACTATGAGTGGATAACATTTTACATTCCAAAAGTGATTCAAAAGCCTTTAAGAAACTGTTGAAAGCATATCATGTGGTGAAGAGGTGTTTAGGAAAATATAACGGTTTCAAGCCTATCAAAAGACAAACCTGGTACTATTGAAGTTTTCGTAAATGTTGAAATTATTGACAACGACGTCAGTGACGATAGTGATAATGAACAGTTGGCACCAAAGAAAACTCGGCAAGACTTTGCAAAGCAAATAATTCATATTTGGCGCAAATACTTTCCCTCATCAGAACTCGGAAATTTGTAAAAGATGAAATAGTGTACGTGAAGAAATATTTGAAAAATCTTTGATCTTATAGCCTTCAATTGTTGAAGTCGAATCGAACTGGCTTTCTTGGTATGAAATGCTTAGCGGTGGCCAAAATATTCCTAAAGACGAGTCAATACTCAAATATTCTGGCTACCATCCCGTTAAGCAATTCATTCGAGGAAAGCCCGTTCGATTCGGCTTCAAAAACTGGGTTGCGGCTATTGCTATAAGCTTTTGCTGCCGGTAAGATTTATACTCCGGAAAATCGCATTTGGAATCTTCTGATCCGTTTGCTTCATGTGTTGTTAAACATTTGTTGGTGTTTTTTATAGCTTTTTACTATATCCAATCTTTATGTTGATCTTTGATATCAATGTTTTCAGATGAATCTCAAATTGGGGCTGGATGGACACTATCCTAATAAACTACAAAATCATTTGCGGTACATTTTTTGCTATTTAAGAGTTTGTTGGCAGAATAAGAAGTGCTTAAAAACACTTTGCACTGAACACAATATTCTGAAAATTTTCATACGTAAGAGGTCAGTGTACTCAGTTGAGTACACCCCAAAAACTCAGTTAAAAACTATTTTTTTTTAATATTTTCCATTCTATGTTTTTTTTAATACTTATTTTAATCAATAAATTAAGTTTAAATTAAAAAATTATGGCCAGTTTTAGTTTGACCTCTAATGGGTTAAGAGGACACACTTATTTCGCGTAAAATTTTTTCTTAATCCTGAGAGCATTTAAAAAAATATTCTATGGAGAGAATATTCCCCGTGAACGGACACATTTTAATGGTACCTTTGATATTATTTATGAGATAATCCACTGCACATATATAAGTTATATATGCTCATTTGTTTTTCATTTCGTTTTCACTAAAAATTTTTTTTACAGATTTTAGTATTGCTTATTTTACACACTTGAGCTATTCTAAACATTCTACTAAGTTTTCTTATTCATTAATATGCAAAATTTATATTAGTGAAACATCTTTTCTGACCTCTCCGCTTAGTTAGAAGAAAGTAATCATTATATTAAAAGAAAATATTTGGTTTTTACAATATGGAACCTTCTCCGAGAAAAGGAGACTTAAGAGTGGATTCTGGTACCTTAAAGAGTGTAGAATAAAATGAAATGAGTTAGATTTCTGATTAAAATTTATTTACGCCATAAAAACAACTCCCTAATGATGATAATGCGTTATGAAACTTAAAATGCGTTTTTTTCAAAACTTCACTTCACACACTAGGTCCCTTTTCTCGGAGAAGGTCACATATTGCAATTTTATAACCCATGGCAGTTGTGTTTTTTGATATAATAATTTATACATTTTTATAAACTAATTGTTAAGTGGCATGTGTGTTTTTATGCGTATTATTTATGTGTGAGTGTATATTAAAATTTTTTCATACAAAACACTTTTAACATACCACCATCTAAAAGTTAAATAAAGGGTGGTCCGACGATAATGAAAACTGTTTACTGTGTGGCACACCTTAACGTCAAGTTTTCTGTCCAACTTAACTTCAAACAATGAGAGGTACACAATTAAGCAATTAATTTTTGAAGCATTTTACGAAAATCGGCGTTTGAATTAAAATGCATTTCGTGTGGAAAAATTGTACGCAAATTTCAAACGGGGTCTGCGGGAAATGTAAAAACACCTGTGCATGCTCGACCAGTTCGTTTAATGGGATATAGACCTGGACTATATGTGGCTCCAACAGGATGGTGCCACCTCCCACACAGCCAACGAAAAAATGGCTCTTTCGAGCGAGACATTCAATCGCCGTGTTATCTCACGTTGTGGTTATGTTAATTGGCCGCCACGATCATGTGATTTGACATTGTTGGACTTCTTTCTTTGGGAATATTTAAAAGAAAAAGTGTAGGTCAATAAGCTAAGAACAACTCAAAATAAAGAGGATGAGTTTATTCGACACATTAACGACAATGAACCCCAATTATATGTCAGAGTTATTGAACCTATGGACCATCGCATAGAGGTATGCCACCGAAGCCGTGGCGAGCATTTGGCAGATATTTCCTTTGACACATAATTGTCATAGATCCTTCTATCACAATGAAAAATATTCAGATGATTCATTAAAAACTTTTTGTTTTATTTGCAATTAACATCTTGCGTTTTGGTTTGACCAGCTTATAACACTTCTATATTATTAATAGAAGTATATTGATCTAGATTCTTATGAGAAGCCCAGTTAATTTAACGATGTCCGTCCTTCTGTTTTTCTGTACGTGTGTTGGTTGGTACGTTATTCGATTGTGTAGTCATTCATTTTAAATTCCACCAGTCTTTTCGACAAAAGCAAATATTAGTTAAAAAAGGTTCAAAGAATTAAACCCATATAACTAATTCTGCGCCACTCTGTATGAAAATGTTATGCAGCCATTCCTTTACTTACCTGTTACCATAGAAACTATCAACACTGCGATGCAAGTTGTGTAAATAAAGTGACACATGCTTCGACAAGGAATTTAGAAATATAAAAAAAAATAACAATACCAAAACCAGTATGATATTAATTATAAAATATTTAAGGAAATAACGCAGCGACGGCAAAGTTGTATTTTATCTGCTGAAAAATATAAAGTTTAAATTAAAAAACAGACAACTAAGAGTGCTTTACTTGGCTGTGCCGAATCCTTAATAACCTTCACCATTTCACTCATCCACCAACACACATTATCAAACAGTATTAGAAAAAGAAAAAAATAACTGATGATACATCTTTCTCCTTTAAAACACAATTCTCTTTTTGAACGGCATATCATTTACATTGTTATGTGTAAAAGAAAAGAAAAAAAAAATCTACACAATAAAATAAAAAACAACATGGTATTCTGCTTATATCCCAGTCATTTATGCAGCAATCAGGTTAAATTTCAATACCAAACTTTAACGCAGTACATGTGACAAATTATATAACAATCTAGTGGCCATTATTTCAGGATTCTTAGAAAAATACATTTCAACATACTCGCAGACATACGAACAGATAGACATCATTAAATCAACTAACTGCTCAAAAGGACCCAATATATATATATATATATATATATATATATATATATATTGGGGTGGGTCAATTTGTTCGGGACCAAAAAAAGTGACAATGCGTATAGCAAAATCATAATCTACGGAAAATTCTAAGAACTTTTCCTAAAGAAACCATGGTTTTCACTTGAAAATTTGGTGCTCAGGAAATATGAAAAAAATTATACTTTTTGGAAATATATATTTTAATTGGTGAATAGTTGGCCTGTATCGCTGAAAGAGGCCTTGCTTAAAGGGAATTTTCTCAGCTTTCTATATTTGTGCTCATTTTTAGAAAATTCTCTGCATAAATAATTGGTTAAGAAATTTTTGTCAAAATATTCATAGAAAAGCTGGTAAAATAAAAAACATGTATTTTATTTTTTAATTAAACTCACTTTTCTATTTCAATTTTTTTAAAAATTTTTAAAAAAGAAACTGAATGAAAAAAATAAAATTAACAATATCAATAAAAATGGAAATTAAACTATTACATCCTGGGTCACAAGGTACAACATAACCAATTAACCACAACGGCACTTATTAACTTATCACTTAATACAAGTCTTCGCACAATTTTAAATATTGCTTGAAAACGCGTCGAAAAGTGAAAATTTTTATTAAAACTAAAAAAAAAAAAATTTTAAATATTTTTTGTGTACCATACATTTCTAAAATGAAATAAACGTGAGAATTTTAACGGTAAATTGTGTGATAAAACGATAGAATTACACACTTTTTAAATTTCTCATTAGCTATTTATTTTTGGTTTTCAAATTATGGCCCTCATTATGTAAACCGCAACGCAAAGCCAAATAATTACATTGAAAGCAAAAACAAATTCAAAAATATTTTGTAATTTTGTTGTTGCTTTCTATAGAAATTCATGTACCGTTCTAAAAATTTTAGAGCCATAATTTTTGAGACGTTCGAAATTGTAAAACGCAATAAGAATTTCTGTAGAAAGCAACAACAAAATATAAAATATTTATGACTTTGTTTTTGCTTTAAATGTAATTCTTTGGCGTTGCGTTGCTATTTACATAATTAGGGCCTATGTTTCTTACTAAAGCCCTGCACGAATGCATTTGAATGCCATTTCAAATCATTCGTTTGTTTTTCAACTACTGATTGTCGATTGCTTTTTGCTAACGAATCAAATTCTGTACTGTGAAAAACACATAAAGCACGAAAAAAATATAAACACACAAATGCAAATGAGTTTAAATTATGTGTGTTATAAACGACCAAACACGAAGTGTAAAGAGCACGAAATATACTCCGCACAACAACGAAACAAACGAATAACACAAACTACACCAAATCACACGAATCGCACGAATCAAACGAATCACACCACACAACAGTAACAAAATAGGTGGCATTATTTTATTTTTATTATTAGGTAATTAGTAATTTTGTATTAGCAAAAAACAAATGAAGATGCAAAATATTATTATACAATGTTTAAGTTTTTATTTTAAATTAATTTATTCAAAAGTTACAAAAATATATTTTGAAATATTTTATTAAAAGTAAAAAAGAAATGAAAAGCTAAATTCAATTAATTGCAAAATTAAGATAAAAATAATATAATGAGCAAAATGGTTTAAAATTAATTTGTACGGTTTAAAAGTTCATTTTGTATTTCAGTTGCTTCTATATTTGAATGAAGAAACATTATGGCATTTATAGAATCACCGTTTGAAGCAATGCTGCATCTTTTTTCAGAAATCAAATTCCGTGCTACTGAAAAAACTCGCTCTGAAGCTGCACTACTAGCACGCGTTGCTAATATTTTGCAGCTCCCTTTGTAGAGAAGTGGAAATTCATTTTGATGTAAGTTCCACCATTGCAAAATGTTGAAATCTTCAGTAATACTAACATTTAAGCTTTCATACATTAGCAATTCGTTGAATACTGTATCAAGTTGTGTAGTATTTTCAGTCGGTGGTAAAAAATCAGAATATAATTCTATGATATGGCTAGATATTGCTGTTGCACTTTCAAATGGATTTTCTGATTCATGTTGCTCTTGAAAGTATTTTCTCATAATGTGCATGCATTTGTCTTTAATCGAGAGTTTTTCTTCTTCACTAAATTGAACTAATTTGTTTAATGGAGGGAATAGAAAAACAGCAATTTTATGGTAGATAGTTAGATTCCCAATTACTATGGAATCTACCAAAATTGCAAATTTTTCTTTAAACTCTTTTGAAATTTCTAAGTCACTGATATCAGTATTACATTTTTTCTTTAAGCAAGGATATAAATATAAACAAGGTGTATTGTCGGATACTTTTCCCCTTCTAACTTTTTTAAAGTTTCTTCGAAAAGTTCCAAAACTTTAATTAAAGCTGTTATATGGTTCAAATGAATATTATTGATTCTATTGAGCTCGTTTTTTTGTTGCAAAAGTTGAACTATTTCGGACCAATTTTTTTCGACAGAAACAAATAAATAGTAAATTGAATTCCAGCGGGTGGGTGAAAAGCTTTTAAGGGTTGTTTGTAAATTTACATTTATACCAGAAATTTTAAAATGTTTTACGAGTTTAGTACATAAACTACATAATTCTGAAACAACAGGTACTTCTTTCATAGCTTTTTGAATAGTATTATGCAGTAAATGGTCAATGCAAAATATGTGGTTATTGTTCCGAAAGGCAGCGACCATGTTTGCTCCTCGATCTGTGACACTAATGGCTTTGTCATCCAGATCTAAATCGAAATTATTAAGTATTTTTCTTAACTTTCGACAGATATTATCATCAAAAAATATATATATTTAAGTTTATAATATACCTATTTATAAATATATATTGTCAAATAAATAAATATTACTTGTGCATTTTTCACCATCCATATAATTAATGCCAAGAAGTCTACTAAATATATGTCCATCATTTATGTGGTGAATGGTCACAGCTATATATGTTCTTCTAATAAAGTCATCGGTCCAAAGGTGTATATCATAACTTTTTACAAAATAACAAATGCGCACCTGAGTTTGCCTGCAAAAATGTATAAAGTCATTATAACAGGTCAAAGTTACGTTAAATAGTTACCATAAATTGGTAAGGTGAACTCTTTAGGCTCGGTCATATAATTGTAGCATACAAAAGTAAGCAATAAAAATAGTGCGAAACAATAAAGTTTCATTAAAACATCAATAAAACACATCTTCTTACCCAAAAATGTTACCTACTGTCACATTTGCTATTATGTATATAGGTAGGTTATTTACACATAAATTGTAGCAAAACAAGCCTTTTTTAACTTGATTTTCAAATATTTTTATTTACTTAAGAAAAGTGTTTTCAAAGAAAAAAAACCCACCGACGCGATTGGTACCGAAACCAAACTATTTTTACAAGCACAAAATACCAACAAATTCTTGTGGCTATTTTGTTTCTTAATAATTTCTGTATTTAGGTACGTCTTTTTAAAGAAGGAAAAAGGGACCCTTTTACAGGTATCAAAGAATTTTTTTTGTCATCATAAAGTTTTTTTCTGTTAAGATGAAACAAAATAACATAGCATCCGCTAGACTTGTACACTTGTCGAAGTCACATAGACGACTGAATTGATGAGCATAAAAATATGTGTTAGTAGTGGTATACACAATTGTGCAAAGAAATGGAATTCCCTGTTATAGACTCACAATTGCTGTGTGTTATGTTCGTTTTCACATCGAATTATACATTGAGTTGATTTGTTTTTTAAAATCAAACTACTGCTTAACAACGAGTTGTTTGAAACCAACTACTGTTTAAAATTGATTCGGTTTTTCATTGTGTATCATTCGAATTGATTAAAAAAAAAAACACAGTATTTGACACAACAATAACTTGGTGTGGAGAACTGTGAAAAAGAAACAAATGCATTCGTGCAGGGCTTTATTTCTTACTACACCATTTCCAATTGTATTTCAGAGTATCCAATTCAACTTCAAAAATTTCCAGTTTTATTTCAGAAGTGTCCAATTGTATTTCAGAAATATATGTTTTTATAGCTTATACAATTTTCTAAAATAGAAATGGACGATAGCATTTTGTCTGAGCCGTCTGAGTTTCCCGGCGTGCAATAGAATGTAATCGCGATGATATTTTGGTAGTAACTATTGAAAGCCGCAACAGAATATCACGAGCGGATTGCAAAAATATTTTGTATGTAAATTGCCGCTATAGTCCGAAACTAAATTCATTTACCCCCTGTTTGGGCAGTATTTTTATATAAATTTTTAATTTTAATTGGTTTCTTTTTTTAAGTTATGAATTTTCAAAAAAAGTGCGTTTTAATAAAAAATAGAACAACAATAAAAAATATTTAATTTTTTAAATTTTTTTATTTTCAGTTTATGCTTAAATTTTTTTAAATAAATTTTAGTTAAATTAGGTTTTGAATCATGTGTTTTATTTTAATCAATTTAAATTAAAATTTAGTTAAAATGTTTTATTTTATTTTTGGAAATTAAAATTACAACAGTTTTATGTTTTTTACCAGCTTGACTATGAATAATTTGACAAAAGCCTCTAAACCAATTATTTATATACAGAATTTGCTGAAAATAACCACAGATAAAGAAAGCTGAGAAAATTTCCTTTTAAACAAGCCCTCTTTCAGCGATACAGGCAAACTATTCACCAATTGCAATAAATATTTTCAAAAAAGTATAATTTTTTTCATCCAAATTTTAATATTTTTAATCAGGCTTAAGTTCATGAAATTTAATTTTTCATTAAATTATTTTTATGAAGAAAGGAATTTTACAACATGAAAATTAAATAAAATTGTTATTGATAATGTTTCATTCTTGACCGTGGCTGGGGCTCGAACCATATATATTAAAAACGATTTGCTTGTTTTGTGTAATAAATTCCCATTTTTATCGATTTTATGAAACATTTCATTAAAGGGAGGCTAATGTAACATTCTTTATTAATCAAATGAAGGGTTACAAAGGTTGAATTTTAATGTAATTTTTCATAGGATTAATGTCAAAATTAATTGGAACTGTAAGGAAAATTCTTTCAGTGTAGTATAGTTACCACATCATTTATTTTGCCGCTGGTGTATTAAAGCGTGTATACTCAGCATTAAAGATACATTTTAGACTTTTTATAGCAGTGTAATGATATTTAATCGCGAATACGATTACGATAAAAATCAAATTACAAATATATGAAAAGAATTAGCGAAGTATCTTTGGGTATAGCTAGGTATAGTGCCAAGCCCCGATTTCATACATTTTTTTAATCCAGAAAAATTTTATCATCTAATCGGTTTTCGCACTATATATTAATATGTTGCAAACGCAATGACAAATGTGACGAGCTTACAAATGCAGTTACTTTAGTAGCTCTGCTTGAAGTTGACGTCACAAAAATATCCATATTTAAGTTTAAAAGTTTATTTTATCTCATAATTTTTTCGCTAGTTACCTTTATGCAGTTCTCTTTATTTTCATTCAGTTAACCCTCTTCCTGTATTCATAGGTCAAAATTAAACAAATAGTTTTTATTGCTAAATATTTTTAAAACAAGACAGTGAATTTTTTTGGAAATGTATCACAATTTTTTTTTTATTCAATAATTTATGTATATAAAATATTTAATTTCAAGGCTTTTTCGTCATGTCTTTACCAAAAAAGTTAAGCATTTTGTTAACTTGGGTGAGAATTTCCCAGCACTTTAAGTCATTACAAAATATAACAAATATAAACAAATATTTAGCATGTAATAAATTTATGTAATATTCATTCCGAAACTTGAATTAAGTGCACTGAAATGTAGGAAGGACTCACAAATACCAAATGCCTTTTAGCTTTTAGTTTTATTTTATGTGGGCCGATTAGTCAATACAAAATATTCAAACAATTGTACGGGATGAAATAAATTTATTTGCAAAAATCTTCCGAAACTTGCATTATATGTATTGAATGTAAAAAAACAAGCCAAATTAAAAAATGGATGATGGATGGATGAACTTTCTATATTGGGCAAAACTGACAGACAAATACCAAATGCGTTTTATTTTTTTAGTACAGGGTAAGGGTTAAAAATTAAAGATAATATTTGTGATATATATTATCCAACATAATGTTTATGCAAAAAGAAACTAAATTTAATACTTATTTACCATAAATTAAAACATAAAATCTTTTAATTCCCAAAAACTGTTTACATTTTCCTTTTTTTTACATTTTTTATACAAAAAAATACAACTCAAAACTATCTTAGGGAGTAATATTTATCATATTGGTGTTAAGTTTATTTTCACACGGTTATTTAAAGTTAAATATATTCAAAATTTTTAGTAACTGAAGTCATTTGCTTGGCGCAGTAGAGGAATTTAGATACATACACATATGTATGTATTCCTTAATATCCTTGCACACTGTGTACCATTTAGTTATATGAATGAACAACTTTTTCCATACATTTAGCATTTCATAGAATTCTATCTAACTTGTCAAAAAAAAGGAGAAAAAGGAGAAAAAACACGTAAATGTCTTTTATACAGCAAAATTGGCAAAGCTGAATAGCTTTATTAAAGTGCTAAAAGAAAATGTAGCCAAAGGATTTTGTAGAAAGTTTGAAAGGATTCTGTAACAAAGGTTTGTTAACAACTGAGTTCCAGGAGTATGTTGATGAATGTCAATATTTTTTTTTAAACTAAGTATTATTAAGAAAACAAAACTTTTTAGAAACACATGTTTACCCGCATATCTACAATCTTTGGGTGAAATTTTAACCATTTTAAGATTTAAAACCGTATATCTAACAAACATTTAAAACCAAACCATTTTCTTATTTTCTAAATTGATATCTTTTATCAAAAAAACGGTAAAGCTTCGTTTGTATACTAAAAATTACAAAATAATTCGAAGAACACGTTTAAAGTCCCTCGGGTGAAATTTCACACATTTTGAAAACTCTATTAATTGAGATAAACAGTCTGTGGTAGCTTATATTATAAAAATTTAATTTTTCTGACGAAACAATTCAATCATATGTCATAGTTTGCAGGACAATGTAATAACCAACCTAGAGGAAAGCGAACTGACACCAAAGTCGTCCCGCGATAGGTCTTTGGTGGTAGAGACTGGTTCTAGTTTTGACACTTTCTATGGATACGACTTATCAATTTTACATGGGGTTGTCATTGGAGGGGGTCAATTGACACCATATGACCAGTCACACATCTGTGCTCAATGGACGTGTTTAGTGACAGTTACTACAATGTAGTATTATTTCAATAAAACAAGTCCTAGAATTAAATTCAAGAACCAAATTTTAGAAAGTACCAAAAAATTTGTCACACCACCGGTGAAGACTGTACTATAATTCATTACGTTTTCTACATTTTTATTCTTCATAAACCAGTTACATGATTGGTTCTCCTTTCACTGGTCATGAATTCTTTCTTTTTGTACCTGTTCTTTTTTCAAAACTCCCAGGACCAGTCTGTTGGACCAATTGACACAAATTTCCCGCAGGGCAGGGCTTAAAAAACTGCAGTCGAAACCAAAAACTGTCAGAATAATCCCCGAGAAGAAAAATACCGTGCCAGCTGAAAGCATCAACTAAAAAAATAAAAAAAACCTAGTGAAAAAAGAAAGAAAATAACTAAAAGAGAACTCATAAATTAAAAGTGTTTAATTTATTACTAAACTCCAAAACCAGTAAATATAAAGTGATTAACCACCTTTTGTTTATTTACTTTTAATACTTAAAAATACATATTACCCTATGTGCTAAAAAATACTTAAAAACTAAAAATATTTAAACTATACTTACTACTACTTATAAAATAACCTGAAATTAACATAAACCAATTGAATTTAATACCTTAACCCTAACCTAAAATTTGTTATCTGCATTTATATAAAATTTGAAAATAAGGGTTCAATAAACACATAACATTACACAGTTTTTAAATATATATCGAAGTGTTTAATTTACATGGTTCCCGACAGTAAGTAATTGTTATCCCTTTCTAACTCGTTAAAACATATATATATATATATATATATATATATATATATATATATATTATGTCCCGTGGTTCCTAGTAGGAACAAAGGGCCGCATATTTTAGTTTAAAATTATTTTTTTTTGCATATTTTGACATTTTTGAGTGTTTTTTAAAATTTTTTAAATTTTAAGATACCCACATGGCAAGATGGCTTAGATTTCTACTTAAAAAAAACTTTGAGCAATTTAAGAAGAGCTAGTTGATATTAATGATTACGCAATTCAAAAAGTAAAAGAAATATTTAATTTTATTTAATTTAATTTTATTTGAATTTTTTTTTAAATTAATAAAATTAAAAAACGATTTCTAATAGAAATTTTTAAAGTTTTAAGTGCATATTCTGGTTTTTTTTTTGTGCATATTTAAAGCGCATATATTCGATTTTTGAGTGCATAGAAATCTCAACCCTTGTAATTGAAAGACCTAAAAATTCACAATATTTTTTTAGCTTCTACTTGAGGTCAGGGCTTTCAGATATGGCGATTTCTTACCAAACGTAGCGATTTTTAAAAGTGTTTGGCGGTTAGATTTTCCATTTAGCGATAGTCGACTTTTTTTTTTTTGGCTATTTTTGATATAACTGGCGATTTACTTTATCATTTATAATATTTATTTGCATCATTTATAATATTTCAGCGATTGTTTTATGTCATTTTTTAATATCATAACTAATTTGAAAAAAATGGCAACTTTTTTTCACAAGATTTTTGTTTTGTTATCATTTTAAGTGAATTTTATAGTCAGTGACTATTTAATTCTAATATTTTTTAAAAATCTAAAAAAACACTCAAATTTGCATCATATATTCAAAATTTTTATTGGAGTCGATAAATTGGTCTTTGCCATTTATTTTTTTAAAATAACTTCATGTAAATGTTGCCAGCGGCTCCGGTTTAAATGGTCCATTCGTAAGGTCCAATTTTGCACCACTTTTTAGAGCATTTCGGCCTGTATTCCATGATTAACACGTGTTATGTTATACACTGATAGAAAAGGCGTCATAACGCTGATGTATTTTGACATCAGTACTATGACAAGTGTCTTCGTTTTTGACCCCATGACACTTGTCATCATTGTGATGTCAACCTTAACATCACTTGGCCAAAGTGTCATCAGGGTCAAAACGAAATTACGACATCAATGGGATAACACATCGGCATCACATAAATTATGAACATGTCCTCAGTGCGATGACGCAGTAACATCGTAGAAAGGACACATTAGCATCAATTTAATGAACGTTTGTCATTAAATCAAAGTCATTGGAATTGGCTTAAGTCAAAGTGAGAGAATATTATTATTAACGATCTTTGTTTACAGCAGAACTCTCAATAATAAGACACAAGCACAATGCCTTTACTTTAAATTTAAAAATTTCATGTATTTAACTAAATAATTTAAAAAAATTGAATATAGGAATTTTTGCTTCTTATAAAACATTGTAATCATGAAAATAGTGTTAATAATATACAAAATGTGGCATCGAATTGATGTTACTATAGTCATAAAAAAGATGACATGTAAAAAATGACAAAATTGTCCGAAGACGTTAGTCATTGAATTGATGTTACTTTTTGCATCATTGATGCCAGTTGTAGTATTATTGTTGTCACAATTCTGATGCTAAGGCATCATCAATATGAAGATGCATTTTTCTATCAGTGTACTCTAAGGCTTCAATCGTGTTTCGCTTGTCCACATAGACCAACGACTTCACATAACCCAAATAAATAGTCAAGAGGCGTCAAATCACATGATCTTGGCGGCCGACTCACAGGGCCATTTCGAGAGATAAATTGCTCAACAAATTCATCCTTCAGTATGGCCATTGTTTTACGAGCAGTATGGCATGTGGCACCGTCTTGTTGAAACCACATATTAACCAAGTCCAACTCAGCCAATTGGGGCAAAAAAAGTCGCGTATCATGGCTCGATATCGTTCGCCGTTGACGGTAACGTTTCTTCCACTGTCGTCTTTGAAGTAATTTTTTCAGGATGCATCGGTAACTCTTGTGCTGAACACAATTTTTCGATAAAACAGTGGATTTCCAACGAGCTGAATTTTGTTAATAAATTTGAACGATTTGCAGTCGTTGCTCGTTTGTGAGTTTCTCCATGATGAAATGGCAGAGTATACTGAACACTTTTCACTTTCACAGATGTAGTTTGGACACAATTACCAACCAGTGCTGCCAGCCCGAAAAACTTAATTCATAAAAAATCACCCTTTAGTATGTTTGCAGGTCAAAACACAAGTAATGAAATAGATGAGGCTGAAATGTACGATCTTATAGACTTCTGTACTTAATTTTAGTTTTTTTTTCAACTGAATATACATATTATATCCATTTTATGTTATTAAAAAGAAAAAAAAAATAACAGAAACAAGACAAAATTTACTTTCAGCAACTTTTTTTTGTTTTTTTTCTCAGTTTTTAGCGATTTTTGACTGAAATATTATACTAGCTTTTTTGTATGCAAATAAGTAAGCTCTTAATATATCAAATTAACAACCTAGTTTTATTTTAACTTGTTAACATATTGTGCACTCATCGAAATAACGTTCGTGGCATATGATGACAAGCCCGAAAATAATTGCTTACTTGTTTCTGTTAAAATTGTTAAAAAAAAAAATCTAATAAAACTATTTTTAAAATTAGAACTTAAATTATTTTTCATCAATTAAATTTGTGCTGCTAAAAACTGTTCCTAACAGAACAATAAATTGTCAGAGAATTCGATACAAATTCACGAATAGATACGTAGCGTGGGCTTAGGCTTTCCCTTAAAAAACGAATTTAAGCCATTTAAGTTAAAACTAAATTTCTAAGCTAATAAATTTTTTAAGTTTTGTTCAAGTAAAATCGTTAAATAATTTTATTTTTATGTATAAAAAATATATCATCCAACCCAGAACAATATAGTTTTAAAGGGTCACCCTTTGTGAATTAAACTGCAGTAACTTTTGTAAAAAAAAACTTTTTGAATTTGTATTTGCATTTGAGTATTGAGTCTATAGAGTCCAATGAAAAACAAAACGGAAATCATAGTAGAGCATAAATTCGTTTGTTTTGTGTAACAATGAACGAGTTAGCAACAACCCAAATTTTTCCATTCGATATTATGAACAAAACAAATTGCTAACGTGACCTAAGGTGAATGACTAGAACTATTGTGTCCGCTTAATAACGTAACCTTTGGTAAATAAATAGAACTACTGTGTCCGCAATATATATACATATACATATATTTTTGTCAAATGCATTGAAATACATTTTCTTGGGAATAAAAATATAATACTATTAATATTGTGATTTACGTAGTGAAATATAAATGAAAAAAAATCTACAATTAGTTAATTTGGTAATAAAAAGTCAATCTAATTCATTCATTTAATCTGAGACTAAACGAAGTCAAAAATATCTAGTTATGTTTTAACTACCTGTAAGTTGTATTGTAGTAGTAACAATATACTTACTTGAAGCCAAAAAAAATAAATAGCTTTTATTTAGTTAGTAAGTAAAAAGAAAGTTTTAATAAAGCCAAGAATTTTTATTTAAAACATTTTAAAATTGTTTCTATTAATTCTTCCTTTGCAAAAATTACTTCACAGAGAAAACAGATTCGTGATCACAAACAAATTTGGCGCCAATCGAATTTCGTCGGTTGCATGTACTATCACACAATTCGGTTCCAATTACTGAAAATTTCGTTGCTTAGTACAATATTGTTGATAGCAACATTTGAATTTTAGTACACTATCAGTCGTAACAACAGATATTGTTAGTTGTTAGTATGATTATTAGAAACAAAATGTTGCTTATACCCGAATATATGAATTAACACATAATTGGTATTCATAACAAGAGATTTGATTGTCGTTATCAATATTTTTTTTAACCGGTCAAATGTAGCTCATAAGGGGCAAGGACTTGTCCAAAGGTAACCCCAATGAATAGAAAAAATGGCTTATTTTACAAAGGAAAAGTCTTAAAACTACTGCATATAATCCAGAGGATTAGCTTTGAAATCGTTTCCAAACGAAAACATGTCGTTACAAAACGAAGACATGTCGTTTCACTGCAAACTCTTCTTAATAATACCATGGTCCATACTTGCATTACATTGGACCAGCCCAGGATCAAAATGGATCAAGTAGTCCAATATAATTTGCAGGGTATAAAAAAATAATACATACATATGTACGTGCATATGTTCATACCTATAAGAATACGTAAATTACTTACCCCTATTTATTAAGTTTTTGCACATTTTCCATTTTTGACCGCAAAGATATTTTTTAAATATAAAACTAAAAATTATTTTAACCTATCAAATGTTTTGACAGAAAATTTTGTAAGCAATTGGGGCTTTTAAACATTTTTTGGTTGTGAATTCCGAATAATTATATTTTCATTTGTTGTACTCGAATTGAAACTATTCCAACAATCAATAATTAGCTGCAATAAATGAATTAACATTTGTATTACAAAATTTTTTGACGAAAGTAAATTATTGATTGCAATGACCAACATTCAGTATTGCGCTCTATTAAATTCGGTTGTGATTCTAACCATTTGTACTAATTTTTAATACTAAATTAAATTAGTTATCATAACTAATAAAAGAATTGAAGGAATCATATTTCAGTTAGAACAACGTTTTAATAATCAAGAGAATTAAAAATCAGTAAGAACTATACATTTTTAATAGTTGCAATAATAAACCATGTTACTTGATCAATATTTTATTACCGCAACCGTTTCCCAACCAATTTGTTTTCTGTGTGTTCCATAAATGTTTGCTGGGGATCTATATAGGTTATAAAATTTTTATAAACTTTTTGGTTATAAAATAAATTAAGAATATTATCCGGATTTAGGCTTACGATAATAAAGGAAATGCACTATTCTTACTCGAAGAGTCAGACATATCCACTGACAGTAACAGATTTTATTCAAAATTTAGGTATTACAAAAATAAATTCATTGAATTTTTTTGATAAAACATATTTTAAAATTAAAAAATTGGCGCTAGTTAATAGGCACGATTATTGAGCTCGTTACCTGTAAGTTAATATTCAGAACTGACAACAACACAATTAATAATCAGTTATTGAGCTGATTATTAGTAAGCAAATATTCAGTAGTGAAAATAATAGAAGTTAAAAGTGGTTATTGCGGTCATTATTAATGAGGTCAGTATTAACTTTTGAGATTTTCAGAATAATGACAATTGTAATGACTAGGGATGATATTTTCATACACTAAAAAATCGAAAATATGTGCTGAAAATATGCATTAAAAAAAATAAAATATAGTGCATAAAAGAATAAAAAATATTTACTAAAAACTTCCATAAAAAATATTTTTTTAATTTTATTAAAAACAAAAATATAAAAAATTCAGTCTATTGTTACTCAAATATCTTTAAAAAAATTAAATAACTAAAATAATTTTTTGATTGTTTAAATAAAAGTAAAGTGTTGTACTTGAAGAACGCCAATGCATTTTGAAAAAATTTATTTGCAGATCCCACTTTGATTTCAGATCAGATCAAAAATATTTGAAATTTATTTTATTTTTTGAAATCCTTAATTTGTTTTGCAAAACGTTTTGGATTTTTTTTAATTTGTAGGGCTATTCTTTCTTCCACATTATTAATTTTCAAAGTTTTTTTAAAAGAATTCTGAAGCATTTAGCCCGGCCCCCATCTTCTTACTACTGACTTGATTGGAAAGGGAATCAAGGGAAACATTTCATTAAAAATTGCAATATTATCGAATTAGCTTTTAATTTCCTCTGCAACGCGGTAGAAACCATTTGCCATGCAGGTAACTTGTAACACGTTAAAATTGTTAAAAGTCAAAATATATTTTTAACAAGAGGCTTGTTATATTGAATGAAATAATTGTTAACAATTAAATATATTTATTGATTGTAAGGGTACGTTCAGACTAATGAAATATTTGACGAAAATATTTGTTCTGATATTTGCTTCAAACTATGTGAAACAAAAAATATTTTGTTTAATGTTCAGACTAAGCTCAAATATTTGACAATTTTTGTTTGTTAAAACAGTTGGAAAATAGTGTCAAATAAAAAAAAACTTATGTTTGCCATGCGTTCAGACTAAAACAAATATTTGCATCAAATATATTTCCCAAATAGTAAAAATGACCGCAGAAGCTATTTTATTTATTTTATTCTGTGGAGCAGCATCTCTTATAATGTTAGAACAGGAGAATGAAAAAGGGAAAAAACTGGAAGACAATGGGTAGCGAAACATGGCTAAAATTTGTGAAAAACAGCAAACTTGGAAATAAAGCCTAAAATATATTTGAAATTGCTAAATCGGTTAAAAAACAAAATGTCAGGAAAAAAGAAAAAAATTTTAAAAAAATAGCGAAAATTCGCGAAAAATTTATTTATTTCAAACAAGACATAAAATTTATTAAAAGCGCCTAAAACTGTAAGGAATGCCAAAAATTCAGTAAAAATTGCCAAAGTAGCGGAAATTCGCAAAAAATTGCTAATAGCGGTATGATAGCAAATCCTAATAATTATTAAAAATCATTAAAGCTGTAAAGATTCACAGCGAAAAATTCACTTTTTCGCGAGCATGGCTAAAATTTGCGAAAAATTGCAAACTTGGAAACAAACCCTAAAATTGGTTGTTAAATTGGTTAAAAAACAAATTGTCGGAAAAAACAAAAAAAAAATTTTTTCCAAAAATAGCGAAAATTCGCGAAAATTTTTAATATTTCAAACAAAAGTACCTTAAAGTATAAGGAATGGCAAAAATTCGGTGAAAATTGCTAAACTAGCGGAAATTCGCAAAAATTTGCTAATAGCGGCATGATAGCAAAGTCTAATAATTATTTTAAATCTTTAAAACTGTAAAGAATCCGAAAACTTAAAGGAAAAATTGCTTCTATCGAGAACATGGCTCAAATTATTTGTCGTTGTTTGCTCTTACAATTTTTTTGTAATATCAAATAAATGTTTGCTCAAAAATTACTAAAATATTTAATATTTTGTGTTCACACTATTTTCACATTGGACAAATGTTTTTTTGCCGGCAAAGACTTTTATTTGCTCAAAATCAGCTTTTATTTTATTTGACAATCAAAAATATTTTGTGTTCAGACTACGTTAATGAAATATTTGATGTTTGCTTTTAAATATTTGATCAGTCTGAACGTACCTTAAGTTTGTCATATTAACAAAATATTTTTTTGCTAACTAAGTTGAAAAAAAAGGATGCAATTAAAAGTTTTTTTTATTATTTTTTTTAGCAAAATACATATGCATATTAAATAACATCACTTATAACATTATAATTTATTTAAGCCACAAATTAAGACCTGGATGCACTGGGAGGTTCATACATCAGCACGAAACGGAATCTTGGCACCATTATCAGTAATATTTCTAAATCTATAATTTATTAAAGAATGGCTAAAATTTCTTACCTTATAGATTAATTAAATTTCGCAATAATCATCTTATCGTTTATTCTTTTAAAGGCTTAAGATCGAAAATTCAATTTTTTTTTTTAGGTCCACAAGAAAAAGAAAGACAAAAATGAAAAAAAAACTTCAAGAAGAATTCTTGACAAAAGTACGAAAAAACAGAAGTAAGGAAAAACAAATAAAATCAATTGAAATCTGTAGATAATCATTCAAAAAAGCAAATTTCGATCTACCAAAGGTTAAAATACAATTTGGTTGAAGGATTGATGTTTGACTATTGACGTCAGCAGTCGTCGATGGCTGCGAGTGTGAAACGGCAAATCCATCTGAGGAGATCGATGTTGCGATCGAAACATGTCATGGTAACCTGCCGGCCAGGGTTCGAGCCCCAGGCACAGTCAAGAATGAAAGATTAACAATAACAATTTTAATTAATTTTCATGTTGTAAAATTCCTTTCTACATAAATATTATTTAATGAAAATTAAATTTGATGAGCTTAAGCCTAATTAAAATATTAAAAATTTGGATTAAAAATCTAAATAGTTCCTCAAAATAACCACAATACCAAATTTATTTTATATTTTTAATTTTTTGACACAAAATTATTTTTTTCTATGATATACTTATTAATTTTCTACAAATGAAACAAATTGTTAATATGGCAATTTACAAACATGTTAATTAAGAAAATTGTTAAAAATTTTAGTTAAGTGTTAACAAATTTCCTTCAATTACTAAATAACTTTTGATATTTTTTGTGTGTACACAAAACAAAGTACACTTTTCCATCCGTCTTTCCCCTTCATTAACAAACTCAAATGCTTCGCAGCAAATGTTTCATAATATGGACGAGGACTAACTAAGGTAAACAAAGACTTAAATTACACTACGTGATAAAATTTCAACAAAGTCGTGACCAAATGAATCTGACGGATAATCTTTATGTAAAATTTTCCGCTGAACCCGAATATGAATATGAATCCGATTTTAGAAATTTTATAACCTTCCACTAAAAAAAAAAATACATAATTCGTTTAAAATTTTTGAAGCTTTTTGCATTTCAGTCACATCATCTTTTTTAAAAACACAAATAGCGGTTATTTTGGAATATCTCAAAAACTGTTCTATTGATTTTACATAAAGATTAGGCGTCAAGTTCATTTGGTCAAAAAACTGTCCCGTATTATTATATAAAAATGTTATTATATGATTATTATAATAATCATATAAAATATTATTCACCAACATTTCGTTAAAGATGAAGTCTCTTATCTAATACCATCGCTGTTGGTTAAAGCAAACCATATTCTAAGCTGCGGAGAGCAACCGGCAAATGTGGTTTCAACAGCATGGAGCCGCACAAGTTTCGACTTAAATTGCTTGCCGTTCACGCCGGATTTAACCACTTCCTAATTTTGTAGGCGTGTTTTGATAAGTCTGAATTGGTTAATGACCCACCGAGCCCAACTTAAAACAAGTAAAAAATTCCTGTCGGTCAAGTACGACCATATAGTACTCTGCAGGGCAGTATTTACAGAGACATTTTCGAAAGTTTACTCTTTTTGGGACCATAGGCAATCATGAATCCGTCCAGCAAAATTATTTTATTAGACAAAATTTATGTAAGAGTTCTTTGTGCCATTTATTTATATGACATTTTTTCGTTCTTAAGTGATTTAAAGGAGGGGCTTTATAATGAATCTTTGGTATATTCTAGACCTACTATCATACATAGCTAATATAAGTTATCGTCGCAAAGTTTTATATCAAAACCAATATTTATAAGAAAATTATGGAATTGAAAGCTATTTTCGAACGATGCAATAAAAGTTCTTGTTAAATAATAACGATAATATATATTCTGTTAAAAGATTAAAAATATAGAGTTAAGAAGCCAATTTTTTACATAAAAAAAAGAAAAAGTATAGTCGATAGAGCCCGACCGTACATAACAGTATTTAAGCGATCATGTTTCCGCAAAAAGAGTATGTTGTGAGGTTAATATTCAACTAAGAGGTTTTTGTGCCAAATATTATCTAAATATCTACTACTATAACTGTGATATCTACTATGAGATAACATAGAAGCTATTATTAAGGTAGCTTATTATAAGTGTATTCGTATGGGAGCTGTGGTCAAATATGGATGGATTCTAATGTTGCTGATTTATGTAGGTTGTAACAAAATATTTTTGGACCTAATTAAACCAAAATGTCTATAAAACAAGATGGTTAATGGGCAAAAAACCCCTTTTCCGGAAAGAAGTTTGCATGTGGGATATGAAAAATAAATAACGGCTGCTCCGCTTTTTTAAAAAGCTTCGACCTTGTGGCAATAAACGCATGTGTGCCAAATTTTATTAAATTATTTCCGAAATTCGACCTGTAATTTGCGCACAAAGTTATCTTGGACAGACAACCAGCCAGCCTGATAGAAGAACGGACCTCGTTAGATGAATTCTGAAATTGATTCTGAGTCAATCGGTATACTAAAAGGTGGGTTCAGAATCTATATTTAAATATGTTACACACATTTGCACAAACACATAATATCCTCTTCACATACAATAGAATAGGTATAAAAAGTAAGAGCAGAATGTTGTACTAAAGGCACCTCGAACTTTTTCCCTATATATGAAAAGATTTGAAACTAACATATATGTTTAGAAATTTAATCAATATTTACACGTTTTCATTCATGTTTTGTTAAAATAAATTTTTTACAAGCAAATTTATTTCATATTTTTTATTAATTTAAAAAAATTTCAACCTTGACGTTCTTATATTTTTACTGATATTTGCCGTTAATATTTATTAACAAAAATATTTGTTTATTGAAAATAGAGAATGACAAATTCGTTAAAGTAACCGAGATTTCTCGTTACTTAACGATATCGGTAGTAAAATTCAACAAGTTACAGAATTGAGGTACTGATTTGACAAGGAAAATTTGGTTGGAACAAAATATTTTTGGACGAAATTTAGTCCACATACCAATATCATAAAATTGGTTGTTTCGAGCTTTTTAAAGTCATGGAATATTTGCAGTAGGCTTCGTCTTAATGAAAATAAAAAAATTATGTATAATTATCTGCAAAGCTCAATCTCGGCTTGTACAAGCGCTCCAGGTTTATATGGACAGACAGCCAGTAAGCCCGGCTGGCTAGGACAGAAATCTTTAAATCGAAAAAAAATTAAAAATTGTCTCTAATCACCAAATTCATACCAAATCAAGAATCAAGCAAACAACTTGTTGATTTTGCAGCTATTACCAAAATGATTATTTTGATTACTTAAATTTGTAGAAATTAAAAATAGTGAATATTTTTTTTCTTTCAATAAATGATATTTTTAATTTTAAGTAAAAAATGATAAAAAAAATTTGTCGTTTCAAACAATGTGTTGATTGATTTAATTTAATATAGCTAAGGTTTTGACTATTTCCAACAACAATTTGTAAGTTTAATTTATAAATAACTTTGTTAATTTATTTTATTTTACATGAAAACATCAATTAAGATTTTTTGTTATTTAATTAATATCTTAATTCAAAATTTATTTCAAAGTAACTTAAATGTTAATTAAATCAAAATTATATGTTTAATTTTCTCTCAACAAAAAGATAATTGATTCAATTATCACATTAATTAAATTTAAATACTTTTTCAACAATTTTTTTGATTAATAAAAAACCACTGCTAATTTTTTCTGTAAAATATTCATCCGAAAAAATTTGAGATTTAGATTCTGAAATCTTAAAAAAAAAAATATAATAAAAAACGGTTTGGAAGCATTGCGACTATACGAATCTAGAAATGAACCGCAATTATACGTTGTTATTTTCCACATTTTAATTAACTAGTTTCCTTTTTATTCCTAAAGGAAAAAAGCTATTAAATTAATTTAAAATAAAAAAAAAAATTATACTTCACAATCTCCTTTGTATCTTCTAGGTCACCCTGTTCTAACATTTAAATTCTCATTATATTTTTAAAAAAATATATCACCTTTTAATCTTTTCCAAAAACTTAGGCTCTAACAAATTTTATATCACTTTTGACACATATGATTTAGTTAAATTTAGTTATTTGTATAAATGTAAATATTATCTTCTAAATTTATTTTATGGCCTACGGCATTGTGCGGATGCAGACAAAAAATAATTTGTTTTTTTTCAGGTTAGGATTTAACAAGATTGTAAGGAATTTGTTTACGCTAAGTAGGTATTAAAATTCTTGTAAGTACATATGTAATAAAAATATTCCCCGTTTTTTTCTGCCTTTGTTTGATTTGCCTTTAAACGAGAGACTGTTTGAAAAGAAAGGAGCACACAAATATTTACATAAAAAGCTTTTACCTTTTTTTGCTTGGCAAGAATAGAACATAAGATTCCTTTATTACTGTGATATTAAAAAGAAATTTTAATTCCAGTGTTAACTTACTTTAACTTATAGAATGAGATAAATATTTCTTTTTATAATATATTTGTTATTACATTAACTTTTTTTTTCGAATTTTTTCAGTGAATCAAATTTTGATTTATAAAGCAAGAAAGCTTTATGGCTTAAGCAAGAAGTATGTGATATATTGAAGAACTTCTGCAAGAAAGCTTTAAAAATTTAAGTTTGATTCACACACATTTGAATAATAAAAATTGTTACTGAAACTAATTTTATTACCAATTACACTGTGCTCGGATTTAAAACTTTTTTTCGGGAAAAGGTGCTGATAGTTGATCTTATATAATTTGGGGCCAAGGAATCAAATGACGTTTACCTTTTGTCAGATAAATTGCATTTAAAATTTGTTTGGAACCTTAATTTTAAATTTATTAAGGGTTGGTCTTTTATGCAAATTATTTGAAAATCAAACGGTTATAGAACATAAGTATAACACACAGAAAAAAACCAATGTCAAATTAATATGCTGCAATGTTGATTGAAAATCACATTAAGATTCTGCAAAGGTACGGACCTGATTTCAAACTTTCATTGTTTCATATTAATTTGAAATGAAAAATTATAAAAAAAGATTGTTCAATATTAAATCCATTAAATCCTGTTTTGAGTGTTTTGTTTAAAACCAGCAACAACATTTAAAGAAGAAAAACATGAATATTTTTAATTTCATGTTCAAAATAATAGTTAAAAAAGAATAAACATTCCCGTATTGAGCTATTCACTATTCACAGCTGTGAAAAACCATCCAAACTTGTGGTTTCAACAAGATGGAGCCACAGCACATACTGCACGTGCCTCAGTGGCTTTGTTAAGGGACATAATCGGCGAACGCATTATTTCGCTCACAAGCGATTTTAGCTGGCCTCCACGTTCATCAGATTTAACAGCTCCTGACAGTTTTCTTTGGGGATATTTAAAAGAACGAGAGTACTCCAACTAAAAAATATGCTAAAAAGAACACGTATATGCAAAGCAGGAAATGAACATCACTTACAGGATATCATTTTTCAAAGCTATTTGAAAAAAAAAATTCCCCAATAATATAATGTATTAAAAAAAAAATTATAATAATCGCATAAATAAAAAAGTTATAAACCATTTAAACCATATAGCTCATTCTGCGCCACCCTGTATAAACGTTAAATGACCTTAAATAGGATTTACCTATTTATAGCTGTATTGATGTGGAAACTTATACTTGCATGATGTCTTCATATATATTTATAACATATTTAAATAAAAAAGCCCGAATTTAACACTCGAATTTATGATTCGTCTTCCCCAAATATCTCTTTTATCGTGTTAAAACTCTATTATATAACATTAAAATTTATTATTTAAGCTTAAAAATAAATTTTGTATTTTGCAATTTATAGAGAGTATTAAGGTCTTATTGCGTAGCATGTTTGGCTATTTGCACTTTAAATTGGCAAATAAATATTTTTCAAAAATTAGGTTTATTAGTATTTTTTGCTATGTTAAAGAAGACGAAATTTTGTTTTTTTTTAAGTAAAAGTTAGTAATATAAATTATATTCTAACTTAATTAATAACAATAGCAGCTTAGTCCTTCAGCCCGTTGCCCAGTGGAAAATCATAATTGGCTTTAATAAAGGTTTGAACTTCCCCAATAAATTATTTCTATTAAAAAGTTAAGATGTAAAACATAATAATTTGGCAAAAATTGGTCAATAGCAATATTCGGATATATCGACCAAATTCACATCTCCTAATGAATATATAACAAAAAAAATAAATGATATTGCAGGGCATATTTTAAATATAATTCACACTACAATTCAAACCCTTAGTTTTATACTGTATCTTACAAAATGTTTTTTCATTTAACTCTTTATTGTATTAATATAGGTTCTAGCCGTGCGTCCTTCCCCGTCCAGAGTTAATTTTTGACTAACTATGAAAATAAAATTAAAATCGGTTGGATAGAGTCGGAGAGGCAGAATTTGCTTTTCTATCTCCTATTCGTCCAAAGTTTGAAAAAATGTTTTATTATACCCTTCACCACAGGTGGTGATTAGGGTATATATAAGATTGTCATTCCGTTTGTAATTTCTATAATATTGATGTTAGACCCTATAAAGTATATATCTATTGTGGGTCCTTATGAGGAGCGAAGTTGATTTAACGATGTCCGTCTGTCCGTTGAAACGGATTTTCCGAAGACCCCATATATGATGGGGGCCAGGTTATTATACATTTATGACACATATGGTCCGGAGTTGTTTGCTATTGAAAGTCAGCAAGATCGGTCCACAAATGGCTGAGATATGCGTAAAAAACCACGACTGCTTCAAATTTTTTCCTTTAAAGGTCCAATTAGACGTGACATTACCATACCAACACTGTATTATCAAAACGACATAAACATACCATACAAACCAATACAATTTTGGTTTCTACGGTCATACAGTGGCTATGGTAATACAGTGTTGGTAATGTGGTTTTTTATACCCTTCACTGCAAGTGGTGGATTTTATTTGTAATGTGTTTAATTTTACGCATACACAAACAAACCCATAGACTCTATATATTTTAATTTAACGCTTCTTCAGTAAAAGCATTCGTAGCCGAGTTGTTAAGTTCTCTACTGAGACTGATGATATTGCCAGCTCGAATCCCAAAAATAATTTTTTTCATTTCTTTTATTTAATTTTTTTATGTTCTAAAAAACGATTTTAAGATTATAAAACGAATTTCTAACATCAACTCTGGCAAAAGAGGAAACGGGCTTAGGTATATATATAAATTTTTTGTTTTTTTATATTCTTCGGCATGACGAAATGAAAAGTTGGCGTGGCTCAATTAATATTTATTTATATAGATAGGTAAGAATGTTATTTATGTATATAACTTTTTGTTCTTATCACATCATGGTGAAGGGCATATAAGATTCGGCATAGCCGAATATAGCACTCTTACTTGTTTTTCATTCATATCAGTAAGATAATTTCGTGTGGGCAGAAATTGCCCAACCGTCCCTTCATATTCATAGCTTTGAAAAAAATATAACACTGTTTGTTAAATTTACGTTGATATATCTATGATACCAATTTTATCAAAATTAGTAAGATATTTTCGGAGAGGCAGTAATGCTCCTTTCCTTATGTCCCCCTCTTGGTTAAACGAAAAGACTTTATATCAAATTTTATCCAAAAAGGTTTAGCTATTTAACCTAAAAGCGTTGCAAACGCAAAAGTCAGACTTGCATTCGGTCAGGGAACAGTCAAGCGGACAGATAGACTGGGGGCGGAATAGAGAATGGACAGCGTACTTAAGTTAAACCGTTATTAAAGCCATATGGCTTTAAAAGATCTCTTTTAAAACGATAATAAATATTTTCTGATTATAGGAGGCTTAGCGCACCTGGACCCTATCTTAAGCACTTTAGTAGGTTCCATTCCTCATTTTGTTGTTAACATTTTTAAATCGGACCAGCAGTTCCGGTGATTACCTCTTACAAGCATAGCTTTTTAATATTAGTATATATCATGATCAACGTATACGCATATAAACACACATTAAATAGAATGTTATTGAAAATAATTTCAGCCGCACTCATAATGAAAATTTGGCATGAAGTTAGCACATAGTTTATTTATAATACACTTACCAGATTCTGGCTAACGATTTGCAAAACTCTTGTTAACGAGCTGCCAAATTTTTGCCAACTTGTAAAAAACAGCTGTTTAATGTTAAATAATTTGGTTGGTTTTATTTAAATTTCTGTTTTATTTAAAATTTGTATCTCTTTTTATTTTATTAAAATCGTTAAACACAAAAAAAAAAATTATAAAAAAATGACAAAACCAGCGATGATTAATGCAAACGTGTTGCATTTTTGAGTAATATAATGTGGCATCATTAAAACTCAGAGTTGATTTTTTAAAAGTTAGCAGATGGAGAAAAGTTAGTTATGAATAAACTCTGTGCTTACAAGATGCTAGGCTTAATCGGCATTCTAGTTAGCAGCTCGTTGAACGTAGTGTACAAGCTATGGCTAACTTGCTATGAATACGGCTGTTAGTGTCTAACTATTTTGTATTTTACTATTCCCGAAATTTCCAATTTTTCATATTTGATAAATACACTGAAATTTATGGTTGAGGGAAAGCTAGCTTCTATGCGCATTTCACTGGTTGCTTAGGCCAGCTCATCAGGAAACCCTTTCCTAAGATTTTAAAAAAGCTAAAAATATTATACGAATAAAACCCTAAAGCGAATAAGAATTTTAAACACTCAAAGTCTTACTTGTAACAATATCAAAGCTTAAACAAAACACCAACAATAAGCAGTGAGTTTATCTTTTCTTACATCCCCAAACAATTGGTTGGCTTTTTTCCGACTCGAATTGTAGTTGTAAGTGGGTAAAAAGAAAAAAACAAAATTAAAAATTTTTGTTTATCACGATGTAAAACGCTATTTACCGATAAAATTTAATTTTTAATTCGCTCTTTTTCAATTAATTTATTTCAAATGTATTTAGGATTAAGTTTTACTTTCCGATAAGTTATAAAATTTTTTTTATGGATTCTTGAAAAAAAACATAACATTCATTTTGCTTCAAAAATTTACCGCCACTATTTGTTAAATATCTACGAAACTGTTGAAAATATAAAAAAAGTGTTTTGTGGAAATTTTATTAATAATCATCCGTAAGCATCTTGATCAAGATCAAATAAGTAGTTGTCTAGTTATGATAAAATGTATTAGCATAACCGCCTTAATTCAGGGTTAATATTGGTCTAGCCCATAAATAAAACTATACGTGGCACATAGAACCAATCTGACAACGGATTTGGACTCAGTCAAGACAGTTTAAATCAAATAACAAAGCACAGGCTTTTATGCTTGTTCATTTCTAAATTTTTGTGCATATAAAACTTGCCCTGTAATGAAAAACTTATTGTTAATATTGTTAATATAAAACTTTTGAAATGTTTTTTCACCTGCTTGTGCTTACTTTTGCTTTAAGTTTAAATCAGTTTCATGTATTAATTTGCATGAATACATAAAAAATCTCTGTTATATATTAAGTGTTATCTTTTTGTAAAAATAATATTTTGTAAATTTGTTAAATTGCAAACTATTGCTGTAAACAAGGCAAACAAAATTCTTAAATAGTAATTGTATGCCAATGAATAAACAAGAAGGAAAAATATAAATATTTGCCAACAGCCAACAATTATTGGTGACTTTTGGGTGGCTATATTGCACTTTTTGAACTTAAATAAAAATTTAATTTATTCTTATATTTCTTTAAAATATTAATTCTTTGACAACATTTTTTTAGTGTCTACAATTAAAAACCACCTTCCAGGAGCAGGTTTATTTTTATTAATTTAAAAATTATTAATTTCAAGTTCTAAAAAATGCAATTGCTGTATTTTTTAAATATTTTTCAATATATAACCAAGAAACAGATGATTCCTTAAGCAAAGTACGATAAGTTTCGCTGTTGCCTAAGCAAATGACACTTGACGAAACTTTACGAAAATTAGCTTATTTATATATTAGTTCTGCACATTTGAATATATATATTCGCACATGTGATTATGAAATCTTAAGCACATTATAGTTAGCCCTTGACACTATTACACTTTGTATAAATACATGCCGAAAACTCAAGTTATATGGAAAATAGTGATGATGTGAATGCAACTTGTTATAGAAATGACAAGAATTGCGAAATAAAATTTGACATTCCAGACAACTTCATTCGTGTTTTTAAATTATTCAAAACATTAACGCCCGTATTTATAAAAAATTTTAACATTAAATAAAGGTTTACAAAACTAATTTTGTATGAAAATTTGCCTTAAAAAACGTTTGTTAAATTTAATAATCGTTTATAAATACGGGGGTAATACTTTTCATTTTCATTCATTTGATCAGGGCAGCATTTTAGCAAAAGTATGTTTATGTTTGATAGTTTGAACACAAACTGTAATGTTAAATTTAATTTTTTAACAATAGAAACAAAACTTATAAGACTTCTATCTCACAAAGTATGATGGAATACGATAGACTTGTGCGATAGTGTAAACAAGCCTTTACTTCAAAATTTCTTATTATATTCCAGAACACTTTTATCGCAATTTGAAGTTGTGTGACGATCTTTTTAATGCCCACACCATCGGAGCTGAAGGGGGTATTATGTATTTGTGCTGATGGGAGTGATCGGCTCCAATCGATTTAACTTTTGTCTCCACAAATCATCTTATTATGTTGTTATATTGATTAAATTCATGATTGCCCAAGAATGCCAAATAGGGTGTACTTTAGAAATATGTCTGCAAATACTGGAGAGCAGGGTATAAAATAGTAGGATCTACCGATACCTTTTTACTTGTAAAAATTTTAATGGGTCTTTTTTAGTCAATTTAAGACGAAATAATTTCATGTAGATGAAGATGTATCCAGATATAATACACACATAGAAAAAATGTTTAAGCCTAAATAACTAAAATAAATAAACCATGTTTAATACTAACAATAGCATGGTTGGTTTTTACCCAAAGCATGTTGCACTTGAAAAAGAGTAAAATACTATTGTTAATTTTAAACACAAATTATTGTCATATTTAACCATAACATGCTTACAGACAACCATAATTTGGTTGTGGTTTCTTGATCAAAGACTAATTTAACCATAATATGGTTGTCGGTGACAATAATATGGTTAAAAGAAACATAATATGTTTAAAATTTTCTTAAAAAATTGTTTTGTTGGAGGTGACCATAGTTAAACATGTTTTTTCTCTGCGTGTAGGCACAAAGAACTCTTATATAAATTCCCATAACGGGTTCATGATTTCCCATGGGTTCCAAATAGGTTCAAAAAATTTTTTGTACAAACTGTGGTGTAGAATGTCAGAGGGTCTGTCTTCAGCGACTATAAATGTTAACTTGTTTAAATACTGTTATGCTTTTTTAAATCAATTAACGCCTAATCCTGTATTTAAGGGTTTAAATACAAGTCTTTTTCGGAATTTCTCTACCCAGAAAAAATTAAAAATTATCTCTATCGCCAATTTCATATAAAATTCATAGAATCAAGCAACATATATGTTGATTTTGCACCTATTACCAAAATGATTACATTGATTACTAAAAATTATAAAAATTTAATATTTTGAAAATTTTTTTTTCAATAAATGATATTTTTAATTTTAATTAAAACAATTATCAAAAAACTTTGCCGTTTCAAAGAATGTGTTGATTGATTTTGGCAATTTCCAACAACAATTCCACAAGTTTAAATTTTTTTATTTTAAACGAAATAATTTTTTGTTATTTAATTAATATTTAAATTCAAAATTTATTTCAAAACAACTAAAATGTTAATAAAACCAAAATTTTATTTTCAATTTTCTTTCAACAAAAAAATAATTGATTCAATTATCACATTACTTAAATTTAAATACTTTTTAATTAATTTTTTCAATTGATAAAAAACTAATAATAATTTTGTCTGTGCACCAAAAATGTTACGTTTTCTGTAAACATGGGTGAACTCATTGCAAAACGTTGTTTGAATGTAACAAAAATAAACAGAATTAACAAAGTATTGGGCAAAGTAGTTCAAAAAATACAACTTGCGTTTTATTTTTCAAGTAGAGGATACGGGTAAAAGTGCAAGAAAATCAATATATGTAGATGCAGATATATGGACATTTCCTGGGGTCACGAACGTAAGTTCGTACGTTTTGATGTACAAATAATATAGAATACAAAACTTTTCCTAGCATTTTTTTTGCGATTCGATAGCATTTATGTAGCTGTATGTTTAGTGCAAAAGATAGATTTCATCGAGTTTAAGTTTTCATAATGATAGTTATTAACATGTGGTCACGAATGTACGCAAAATAGAAGTCAACTTTGGCTGACCGTAGTTAAATGTAAAAATCTGCGTAATGGAACGGAATATTCAAAAGTGATTAATTTATTTTAAAATTGTATTAACGTAGGTCTCCATCCAGTGTTTACAAAATAAAATATCTCTCTTGGTGTTTGTTAAATTGGCGTATGTACCGGTCGCAAACGTACGGGTCGCTAACGTACGATTTTTCCATATGTTTTTTATTATTGTCACCATGCAGTTTCCCATAAATATCTTCAAACTTCCTTAACAAACAACTTAATACTCAATTTACAATTGATTGTGATGGAGAGATTATGAAGAAAGAGTGTAAACATAACATATTTTTTGCATGTAAAATAAGTATATAAAAATGTCTTTAGAAGTAGAAAATATAAAAAAATATAAAATTTTCCAGTTTCCAGTGCAATTTCCTCAAGTAAAACAGCTGAGATGTGCTTTTATAACAATATAGACTTTTTTTTATAATAATAAACAATAAAAGACGATGTTTATCTATATTTTATTTTTTATCCTGGTAGAATGTTCTGGGGAAATGCCCATATCTAGATTATACTCGGCACGAAGAACTTTTATATTAATCTTAACCCGTTAACATAATTTTGTTTTGCCGTGTTCATGATATCCCATGGCGAATCATGCATTTTTTGTGAAAACTATTGTGTAGGGTATCAAATGGTCTGGCTGCACGGCTGTATTTATTTTCTTTTTTAAAACTGTTGTGTTTTTTTTTAGATTGCGGTTTTTTAAACCTTGAGACTTTTTAATTATTTTTCGATTTAACTTGTGTAACCAAATTTATTAATGCTTGTTTTTTTTTTTTTTTTAAGCATTTTTTATACGAAAATACATTCCACAGCTTCTTTCTTCTTATGAATTTTTTTGGTTTTCTTATATTGTTAAATATTCCATTCCGTTGTCATGTTTTTAAAATTACTCTGATGTATATTATTATTTATACTTAAATGTAATCAGCGTGCGGCAATACATGATAAAAATTAAAACTTTTTATTTTTAATTTTTTGCGGTAATAATGATATTTGCTGTCATTGTTTGTGTTTGTATTGAATATAAAAGAATAATAACTTTTACATTTTCTCCGAGTTTAAGTGCATTAAATAGTCACATTCACACTAGTTAAAATTAAAACACTGGAATTGATATTTTATGCAATAAATTTAAATAATATATTAAGATTCATATAAGAGGCGCTTATACGGAGTATAATCTTGATATTTACTACTTACAAAAAATTTGGAATTTATTTTTTTTAAAATCATGTAAAAAAATGCTTCAACCATTTTTAGAATAAAATATTTTATATTTTAAAAAAGGCTGAAGTTCCACAAATTAATTTTTATGAAGGAAGAAATTTTACAATATAAAATTAACAAATATTTTTGATAGTTTTTATTCTTGATTGAACTCGATTGAATTTACATGTTTTGAGAATAACCTCATTGTTGTCGTCGCAGTTCTTTGCAGAATAGTTTTCTATTTTAACCAGTGTTCGAAAATAAACACTTAATATCACTCCTTCGTTTTCGGTTTGTTAGATTTGTGGATAACACAAATGCTAATAGGGTTTGTGTAGAAAATCATATCCTGTTTGTCATCTTTCGAACGCAAAAATAATACTGTTTTCATCCCACTCAACAAAAGATGAGAACATTTAATTCCGTTTGGTTTTTTTTTTTTTTCAAAACCACAAACTTCATTGTGTTCGGTTCAGTTCATTAATGTTCGTCCCTTTTGGCTGGTAAAAAAATTTTTTACAAAAACAAAATACACATACAAAAAAAAAAACAAAAAGCCAGAAAAATAATTTTACACAAACAAAACATACACACAATAGACACACAAGCTGTTCGTGCTGCGGTCGTTGCAAACATTTTTTGTGTGTTCATTTCTTTATCATTGTAAAAAGAAACATTATAGAACCACTACAAATGTTCTGTTTTTTAACAAAGAACAGAACACTATAAAATGTTCGGCTTTTTCTCGAAAATAGTTACGAACGCTATTAAAGGTTGTGTTCGTCTACACAAACACTAAATAAAGAATTAAGCAACCCATTTGTTGATTTTGCACCTATTACCAAAATGATTATATTGATTAATGAAAAGCGTAAAAATTTAATATTTTGAATATTTTTTTTTTTTTCAATAAATGCTATTTTAATTTTAATTAAAAAAGGACCAAAAGACTTTTCTGTTTTTAAGAATGTTTTGATTGATTTAATTAAATTTAGCTTAGGTTTTAACAATATCCAACACAATTCTGCAAGTTTAAAGATTTTGATTTATTTAATTAATATTTTAATTCAAAATGTAATGAAAACATTCGAATTTATTTATCATTTTTTCACTAAACGAGAATCAGAAACTCTATGAAAATGTTGAAAAAGTTTTCATTTCAAAGTCTCACAGAACCAGAATCGACCCCCTGCTTATAAATCTCCAATTCATTACCCAAAAACGTAATAAAAAAGGTAAGAACAAAAAATCCTTAACTCTCACAAATAAAAGAATTATAATTATACTCTGTATTATCTTTTATTTTTAAACACTCTACCACCACCAGTGGTGAATGAGGGTATACTAAGTTTGTCATTCCGTATGAAACTTTTTTATTATTTATTTAAGAACCCATAAAGTATATATATTCTGGCTCCTTGCGAAATTCTAAGTATATTTAGCGAAAAACTCAAAATAAATAAACAAACTTTGTATCAAACTGCTTGTAGTTCTCCTAAGCAGTTTGGGATAAAAATCCAGCCAAATCGGCTCAGTAGGATCAGAGCTATGAATCAAAATGTGGAACCACCACCCCAAAAAATTGATAATTTTGTTACAAAAACTAGATATAAATGGTGTTACAATGCACGTAATAATATAAGATTTTGCAAAAATTCGTGTTATACGACTGCCACATTTTATGAAGATCGGTCCATAATTCCTTACCCTTCTCCCGGAAAACAGTTTTGTACGCCTAAACCTTTAATGAATAATGCTATAATAATAAAATTTGGTACGTCACAATTTAATGGACTGGAAATTACAATTTTAAATATCCATAATTTATCATATGTCCCATATAAACCCCACTCTCGGATATTAATTAAATACGACAAAACGGTAGCAAATATTGATATAACTGTTCATTTTGTTTCAACTTAGTTTCATTTGGCCAGAAAAAAACGCATGCAATTTTGTGATATACGGTCCATAATTTACCTTAGAGCCCATATTAAGCAGCCTTCTAAAATTCACTGTAAACGCTAAAACTTATTTTACTGCTGTATTGCAATTTATTCAAATTTATTTTTTTTAATATCAGAAATCACTCTACAGAGTTTTGGGATTGTTGGTTTATAATTTACCACGGGTCCAATTAAAATTTCCCTCCTGAAAATCATTTAAGTTCGGCTAAAACCGTTGCGAATCATGATATTTACTCAAGCTAGTTAAAATTGCTAAAAAAAAGCATAAAACTTTCTGATTGTCGGTCAATAATTTAATATAGATCTAAACCGCAGCCAATTTTAATGCTGATGTCTGTTTTTATAAAGATTAACTAATAATAAATATATATCATATAGATACTAGGGTATTCATTCGGTTAACCGTTGATCGGTTAACCGATTAATTACTACCCGATTAACTGATCGGTTAATTTAAAATTGGCTTTTTTCGATTAACGATTAAACCGGTTAATTTCAGTCGATTAACCGACTAACCGAAGTAACAAAATTTTAAATTTTTTGTAGTATTATCACATATTTTTTGTGTTTTTAATTATTTGTTTTGTCTTATATACAAAAGGTATGTGTTTAGAAAAATATTTTTTCCTTCTAGCAGTACATTCTTTAAACAGTACAAAGTCAGGAAATACAGGAAAAGAACTGAGAAATTAGATAATCTGTATTATGGATTGCTTTCGAGATTTCTAACATTTGCGATAAGTGAAAGAATTTTTTTCGAGTCGAGTTTTATCGAAACTAAAGAAAATAATTGCTTAAATCCTAAACATTTAAGCCAAATTATTTTTATAAAAGATTATTTTATAAGATCTCCTTAAACTTTTGAAAAATTTATTAATAAAATAATCTCACAGTTTATTTCTTAATAAACACATAACATATATAAATTATAAAATATGAGGAGCTCCATAACAAAACGCAATAATTACACCATAACATTTTTTTGGTTAAACGACAAAATATTATTTAAGTAAGTACCCAGTAAAAACTTCGCCTACAAAATAATGTGTTGCGTAATCAGAAAAACATAAGAGCACTACTTACAATTCTACTGAAAGAACCAATGAATTTTACTAGGGATGTCCCAAAATGAACGCATTCAAAAGCAAGTCATTATTTTTTTACTTTAATACATCCAGAAAAAAGTAGTTATAGAAGTTGTTATACATGTAGTTATAGAAGAAAGCTACTAAATAATGAGTTAAAGAAGCTATTCATTTTGAAAAAGTAAGCGAAGTTTTTACTGGGTAGCACATAATTTTTTTAAAAAACAATTATTGAGGTATTATTGTCTACAAAAAATAATATTAATCTCAAATTTATTATTTTATCTGACAGTTTGTGTTAAAGTTATTTAGATAGCAAATTTGGAATTATTGCGTTTTGGTCCGAATAATAATATTTATTCATGTAATTATTGCGTTTTGTTATGGAGCTCCTCAATTAACTTAACAAAAGCGAAAGGTATTAACTAAACTAAAATTCCTTACGTTTTACAGTTATCTAAGAGTTACCACCAGAGCATAATTTATTTAAAAAGTTGACTTTTTTTAAATTTCTTGTAGCGATTTATTGCAAAGATGTGTAATTATTGCATTTTGCTCTGAAGCATTATATTTGATACTGAATTGCAGTGTAGTTATTGAGTTTTAGATTTTAATGTGTAGATTTTAATGTGTAGAATAGGATTCAATCAAAAAATCTAAAAACGTTTTGTTATGGACCTCCTCATATGTATTACATATTTATGACTTACTTTTTTGCTCATTAGAGTTTAAGAATTGTTTTGTTTTTTGTTATGGTTTTTTTTACTAATAAATTCCAAATAATAAATAATTTTTGCTTTTTTTATTAATTGCAATTACTTAATTTATAACAAAACTTTATTAATCGGTTAACCGATCAATAACAAAATTAACCGATTATAAACTGATTAAACCAAAACCTCGGTTAATTAATCGAGCGATTAACCGATTAAAGCAAAACCCCGATTAAATGAATACCCTAATAGATACCACTCCGGAAATATTCGAACTGTCGGTGGAAGGTATCAAAGTTTCGGCACAGCCGAATATAGCACTCAAAGCCGTTTTTTTTTTTATTTATTACATCCAGATTAAAGTGTCATCCCACTCAGAAACTTCTTATCCCCGTTGGTATTCAGAAGAGTTATAAATTTTTCCCAGCAAATTATTTAAATTATATTGAAATGAAATCTTATTTTTGGAGATTTTAAATTAAAATTTTTTTAAATTAAAATCTTATTTGTTGTAGATTTTCAATAAAAGTACTAAAATAAATAAATAATATGAAACTTTTAAAAGCCAAGGTTTTCATGAAAAAAATTAATTCACAAGAATAAACTGACTTAATTTTTTTAAAACTTATAAAAGATTTGTAATTATCGTATCAAACTTATCTTAATATGATGTATGTATATGAAAAAGCAAATTATTTATAAAATATAAAAGTTTTATGGCACTAGTTTCCTTAATACCAGATTGTCAATTTTAAACCCCAGCTTAAGTCTAAAATTCCGGAGGAATAATATTTTATGTACTATGTATTATGTACACAATAAAACAAAAGTAAATTATGTAATCCACCAGATTTTCCAGAAATTACTAAAGAAAGCAAAACTGAATTTCACATCAAGTATGCCAAGCAGCAAACTTTAGTATACTTGTCATATTCTTTGCTGGTAAGTTGTTAAAACAAAACAACAAAACAAATGATTAAATTTTGTAGCTTAAAAGTAGTAAAAACATGCAATTATTGCTTGTTTTAAAATACAGAAACAAACTGTCTCATTCAAATGCAACACCCATTGCTACATTTAAGTGCTTTTGCAAAACAAGTAGAACAGTTTATAGAATTAAATCTATATTAATCCTGTATAATACGAACACATTAAGCACAACTTTTATTGAGATTTAAATGGTTTAATGGCCCTTTTAAATGTTAAGCAAAATTCATTTAAACAAAGTGTTTGCGTTGTGAAATGAAAATGGCAATGAGATGTCATAAAATAAAGTTAAAAATGTATCTAGATAACTCAACTCAATGTTGCATGGTTACTTATACTATATGAACATAACTTAAAGCAGTTCATAGCCGTTGTTGCTTGAGGAAAAATTTTAACAGAAATATACAGAAAGTGATGATTTTGAGGCTTTAAATTATTTTGTATGTCTTCCGTTTTTCATGTCTTACTTTAAAATTAAAATTAAAAGTTTCATAAGTACAAAATTTTACCCTCGTTGCTCTCTAATATCAAGTACATATGTTTTCAATAGCACTTTTTGAAATTATTTTAATCAAGGCAGTTGGTTACTTTTATTATACAAGCCCTAGAGGGTAGCGTACTGACACCAAAGTAGTCCCGTGATAGTTCTTTGGGGTGCTGGGACCTGAAATTCTAAGAAAAGGTCAGCTGACGTTTGCATTTGCAATTGACCTAGGTCGAAGCAAATAATTGCTACCATTTGAAAATTAGACAGAAAAAATTCTCGCCAATTTTTTTTTAATTAAACAATTAATCAAAAATTAGATTATAATATATATTAAAATTAGGGTTGGAATTAGTTTACTAGCTTCACCCCTTAAAGGTATCAACAACTGCCAAATTTATAATTAACAGGGGCATAACAAATAATTAAGGACTGATGCTAGGTGAATTATAAGGTATGTTGCAAAATAGTAACAGTGTGCAGTAATATCGCAAAGCATATTTTAGAAACTTTAAGCAAAATTTTATAAATAGTTAATAAAATAAATAAATTTTTCGATTGCAATATTTAAGTCTTAAACCAATGTTTTTCTTTTTGTTTTTTTTGGTAATAAATTTGACTACTCTTCACTGTAGTCACCTAACATGGAATAAAAAAACTTAACCCTAACTATAGAAACGTTATGCTGTTAATGCTTCCCATAAATAAGCTGTAACAATTTGACTTGCTGCCAAATTAGTTGAGTAAACCAGAAATTTTCAATAGAATTCACAAACAAACAATGAATTTTTTGGCAACCTTGGCCAATATCTACTGCAGAAATAAAGCAGGAAATGGTTTTAAGCAAGCAATTAAAACGTTTTTGTAAATAAACCTAAAAAGGAATCACAAAAAAAAGATTTAGGGTATATAATACTAAAATTTGTTATATTAAAATCTGCAATTAAATATTTTTAGAAATAATTAGCATTGTGGCCCCGGCCACGTCAAGAATGAAAGATTATCAATAACAGTTTTAATTAATTTTCATGTTGTAAAATTCCTTTCTTCACGAGAATAATTTAATGAAAATTAAATTTAATGAACTTAAGCCTAATTAAAAATATAAAAAGATTTGGATTAAAAACCATAAATGGTTCAACAAAGTAGCCACAATGCTAATTATTGTTAGGGCTAGGGCACGGGCTCTATGTGTTCATTTGTCCTTCAGGTTGTGCTGAAAAAGGTCAACAAGAAAAGGAAGGACAAATAATGAAAAAACAGAAAATGTACTTTGGACTTCAAGAAAAATTCTTGACAAAAGTACGAAAAAACGGAAGTAAGGAGGAACATGTAAAATCAATTAAAATGGATAATCATTCGAAAGGGCAAACTTCGATCTACCAAAGGTTAAAATAAAATTTGGTTTAAGGATTGATGTTTGACTATTGACGTCAGCAGTCGTCGATGGCTGCGAGTGTAAAACGGCAAATCCATCTGGGGAGATCGAGTGGTTGCGATCGAAACATGTCATGGTAACCTGCCGGCCCGGGTTCGGGCCCCGGCCACGTCAAGAATGAAAGATTATCAATAACAGTTTTAATTAATTTTCATGTTGTAAAATTCCTTTCTTCACGAGAATAATTTAATGAAAATTAAATTTAATGAACTTAAGCCTAATTAAAAATATAAAAAGATTTGGATTTTTAGAAATATTTAAAAATTTTTTAATTTTTTGTAATGAAGAATATTAGAAATATTTAATAAATGTTATACTTTTTGCTTAAAGTGTCTTTAACAGTTAATGTATACCCTACACCATCATAAGAGGGAAAAGTATTGTGCTTTTTAAGCAAAATTTGTTACGCATAAACATGCTCCTCAAAGCCAGATGTAGGATACTTAACCCTAAAATACTAATACCGCTTAAAATGTTCGTAAACATATTCAGCTACAAAATAGCATTAAAAAAAATTTTATTTTTCTTCGAAAATATAAATAAAAACGGAAAAAATTTACTGGCCACAACTGTACTTGGGTATACGTTTTCGTAGTATAAGTTGGGTGTAAGGACTAGGGTTAAGAGGAACCATACTAAAACACGTAAGAAATTAAAGTCGGACGAGGTCGACCATACGACACCCTACACCACATTATTCATAGCCAAATGTTTTTCGGCGTATCCTATGGGATCCATGGCCAATCACTTTAAAACTATAAACCTTAATTTTTTTATACCCTCCACCACAACTATTTGTGAAGAGGGTGTACTAAGTTTGTCATTCCGTGTGAAACTTTTTTATTATTCATCTCAGACCCCATAAAGTATATATATTCTGGCTCTTTGAGTAATTCTAAGTCGATTTAGCCATGTCTGTCTGTCTGTCCGTCTAACCGTCTGTTAAAAACATGTCACTTTCGAAAAACTCAAATGAAATGAACAAACTTGGTGTCCAATTGCTTGGACAGTAAATCGGTTCAGTAGGATCAGAGCTATGAATCAAAATGTGGAACCACCACCTTAACAAATTGATAATTTTGTTACAAAAACTAACATAAATGGTGGAAAAATTCACGGAATGATATAAGATTTAGCAAATGTTCGTTTTATTTGACTGGAAATCACAATATGAAATTTCATAAAGATCGGTCCATAATTTACGTTAGACACCATATAAAAACTACTCCCGGAAAAAAGTTTAGTACGCCTTAAACCGTAAGTAATAATGCTATCAGATTAAAATTTAATACTTAACAGTTTAATATGACTACACACAGAAAACAAATTGGTTGGGTAACGGTTGCAGTAATAAAATATTGATCAAGTAACATGATTTATTATTGCAACTATTAAAAATTTATAGTTCTAACTGATTTTTAATTCTCTCGATTATTAAAACGTTATTCTAACTGAAATATGATTCCTTCAATTCTTTTATTAGTTATGATAACTAATTTAATTTAGTTCTAAAAATTAGTACAAATGATTAGAATCACAACCGAATTTAATACAGGGCAATACAGAATATTGGTCATTGCAATTAATAATTTGCTTTCGTCAATAAATTTTGTAATATAAATGTTAATTCATTTATTGCAGCTAATTATTGATTATTGGAATAGTTTCAATTCGAGTACAACAAAAGAAAACATAATTATTCGGAATTCACAACCAAAAAATAGTTAAGAATCCCAATTGCTTACTTAATTTTCTGTCAAAATATTTGATAGATTAAACTAATTTTTAATTCTTATGCGCTAGATTTTACCGGTTAAAAAAAATATATTGATAACGACGATTAAATATCTTGCTATGAACACCAGTTATGTGTTAATTCAGTTGCAGCTATCATATATTCGGGTATAAGCACAATTTTGTTTCTAATAATCATACTAACAACTAACAATATCTGTTGTTATGACTGATAGTGTACTAAAATTTAAATGTTGCTATCAAAACTATTATGCTAAGCAACGAAATTTTTAGTAATTGGAACCGAATTGTGTGATAGTACGTGCAACCGACGAAATTCGATTGGCGCCAAATTCGGTTGGGATCACGAATCTGTTTTCTCTGTGTAGAAATCACATTTTTGTGATGATCGGTCCATACAAAACCCACTCTGGTAAATTAATAAAATACGCCTAAGACCGTAGCAGAAACAGATATTGCGGTAAAATTTCTTCCAAGTTAGCTTCATATGGCCAGATAAAATGTCATGCAATTTTGTGGCATACGGTCAATAATTTACCTTAGATCCCATATTTAGCAGCCTTCTGAAATTCACTGTAAATGCTAAAACTAATTTCACCGCTGTATTGAAATTTATTCAAATTTATGTTTTTTAATACAAGAAATAACCCTGCAGAATTTTGGGATGATTGGTTCATAACTTACAATGGCTCTAATATAAATCCCCCTCCTGAAAATCATATAAGTTCGGCTTAAACTGTTACGAATCATGATATTATACTCAATATTGTCGGTCAGTAATTTAATTTAGGTCTGAGCCGCAACCAATTTTAATGCTGATGTTTGTTAAGTAGATAAATAAATAATAAAAATATATCCCATATAGATATTACTCCTCAAATATTCGAACTGTCGGTGGAGGGTATCAAAGATTCGTCACAGCCGAATATAGCGCTCTAGCTTGTTTTCAGGTCATTTTTGGTTAATTTTACCTTGTTTTTTATTGATATATTTTTTTTTTATTTTACTACGTTTTTTTTTTTTTTTGTATTAAATTTTTTTATATATTATTTTATCTTATTTTTTTTATTTTTATATTATTTTTTTATTCTATTTTATTTTTATTTTATTTAATTGGCACAACCTTTTATAATATGTACTTAGCAGACAAGGTTGCATGTTACTATTGATGTAAAATTTATTTACATTACTTTGTGCTCATTTTGTTACAACAAAAAGGATAAAGTCATGCCATTGCGTCCTGCTGTAGTAACCCAAATGTAAACTAAACATTTACTTTAAAGCTTAACGTACTTTATGACAATGGTGACAATGTTAAATACAAGTAAGTGGTTGTGCTTATCACAAGTTAAATGCAAACAGAAGTTTCAGAGTCTATATGTTAATACTTTAGTAATTTATTTTAAAAATTTTCAAGTACATATCGCTCAAGCTTTAAAAGCACAATTTTTTGGCAAAAAAAAAAAAGTGCCGTTATTCTACTTGTTTTTACTTCCTTTTCATAGGGACATCATAGAAGTTAAATTTTGTTTGAAAATATTTTGTTCGATTTTTTTAATTCTTGATCAAAACCTTTATACGTCTCTATAATGATTGAAAACAAGATTAAGTCATGTCCAATACTTCCCGTAAGATGGTGAAGTTTATCCGTGACGAGGGCTGCCAAGTTGTGGGAACTTGCAATCCCCCGTTTAAACAACAACTATCTTTAGTTTACCGGCTTAAAATTATGTTGTATAAGCCAATGTGCCGAGGACTTTAACTTTCTTTTTGGAATAACATTGATTATATTACATCATTCTTTTTACGACTCTTCTGAATAATAGTATTTTTTGAGTTACGTCACTATTGAAGTTCATAAGCAGAATGTACTCTTTACATTTTCCCCGTATTTTGTCTTCTATGTAACACTTTTTTAACATTTAATCACATCTTTGAAATATTTTTTTTAACACACTTTCGTTTTCACTAGAAACATACCTACGCACTGGAAAATAGTACGGAGTATTTTTAATTGGAAAATTCCTGCTATAGTTGTTAAAGTTTTCGAAAAACTGTACTTAACAATTTCCAGCACAAACACATTTATGTATGTACAGAGCAAAATATACAGTTGCAAGCGATAATCACACAGATGACAGTACTAATGAGTGCAAAAATAAGTGAAAAGGCGGGCCTTTCAAATTTCCTAATCTTTACTTTATATATTCGTATAATTGACTCAAATATATTTTAAACTTAAGTAATATAAACTTAGTAAGAAGGTGAAGCCGATCAAGGCCAACATAAAAATATAAAGGTTACTTAAGTGTTCAGTTATTTGTTTCATTTCTTGAAAGCACACCGAAGGGATTGAAATAAAGATGTCTTCTGAAAAGAACAAAACGCTTTCCTTATGGAACACAGCCGGGACAAGGAAATAGTGTCTATCGACAGCAGTTGTCCGTTTAAGAAAGGTGTTCGTTATGGAAGATTACATCGTGTTTATCATTTTTGTCATTAAAATTTTAATTTTTAAAATTTTTAGTAATAAAAGTAATTAATTACGAACCTATTTAAGTTAACATAAAAGTCATACTTGCGGAGTTTTATTAGAAATGTGTGTTATTTATTTTTAGTCAGGTGACACGGTAACAGTCTATCAGTGCGAGGGTTGCGGGTTCAACGCCCGCCAGAGACTCTGGTCTGTTCCAATTCATCGGTCTAAGTGACTCTTGCTCGATTAATAAAGTCAGGGCCCAGATAGTCACAGTCGTGATCGAGTTACTTTGATCGAAATTTTACTATTTGAAATCGTCCCATTCGTAATCAAAAAATTTCTATCGAAATTTCAGATTATGTCATTCGGTAACGAGTAGTTGATCGAATGCCTTCACTCGAAATGTCATTCGATATGTTAAGAACTTTCGTAAAAACATTAAATTATTTTTTTACAAACTTTTTGGGAATAATTATTATATTTCTTTAACAAATAACTAAATATGTAAAGCTACGGTCAGACTTATCAAAAATTTGACGAAAAAAACGGGACCAACAACCAAACTTAAAAAACATTTCGCTTAATATCAATATTTATTTTGATTAAAATACCACATCTTACAAAAAACTGTTTTTAGCTATGTCTAGTAGTATATTAGTTTATTTTGTAATATTAAGACCATTTTAAATGTCACTAACTATTAAAAAAAGTAGGGGTTACGATTATTTGATCAAATTCTTAATAAGTGTGACCGTAGCTTAAGTGTTAAACTTTTTTCAGCAATAAGAAACAAAATAATAACATTCAGTGCCTCGGTAGGCTAGCTGGTAGTGAGCTAGTCTATCAGAGCCGGGGTTGCGGGTTCGATTCCCGCCAGAGACTCTGGTTTCTTTCTTGCAGACAAGCGTAAAGCTTCGCGGGATAAGAATAGCGAATTATTAAAAACTTTCGCAAGTTTTTCGTTATTTTTGCAAATTTTCTGAACTTGAATAATTTTTCTGAATTTCTATTGTTTTCCCCGTTTCTGCAAATTTTGCGTTGCTTTGTTGCTCTTTTTGGCAAGCGCCGCCGTTATAAAAAAGCTCTATAAATAAACCGAAGTCACCTATTTTATAAAACACTATCAACACTGTGCATGTATATGGGGCAATGTCTTATGCCATTAGCAGTAAAATCTATTACAATTTCAATTCGAAAGCTTTCGAATGACGCAATCCCGTTTTTGATACGTCACGAAGTTTTATTCGATACAAAAGTTTATGCGAACACGTGTGCGATGATTTGGGCACAGAATTTTATTTGAAATTGTATTTGTTAATAAGAAATATGAAAATATATATTTACTCGGTGGGTATCGCCCATCTGAAATGTTCAACTTCTCATGACTCTAGTGTATAAATAAGCCTGAATTTGATCGATAGCATTATTTATACTAATTTGAAGAGCCAGTGGGTCTTATGGTAAGGAAAAGTGTAACAAGGTAAATTCGAACGCTTTCAGTGGCCAATTCAGATCACCATTGCGTACGATGACCATGCCCTTAAATCTCTCGTACTGAATGCTTAATGTGGCATTAGCTTAGTGAAACGTAGCGTTGTCCTGTGTGAGCACGCCATTGACGGTGATGACTTGGCCAACGTTGTTATTCGGGATTCTTCGAAAGCTCTAGGATCTCATGAGGATTCATATCGTCAATTTCAAAATTAATTTTTTTTATTTGTCAGTTTTAACGTTTAGCAGCAAAAATTAAAGACCAAAAGATTACCTATAAAACAAAAAAGTTCCGATATAATCAAAAATTTATGGAATTTTGACCGTCTCTCGTGAAATAGTTCACTGTGCAGCGTGTGAAATAGCATTATATCTAAGTAGATGTACAACCTAAAAATGTTCTAAGTGTGCTTTATCTTTTCAAACGCTTCTGCGTTCAAACGATGCAACTGTGTTCCTACGTTTTACTGTTTACTTTAGAAACATTTTTCATTTCAATACTTTTTTAGGATGTGTTCTTAAAAAAGAACAGCAAAAGCCCTACTAACTCAGGGCCTTTAAGTTTAAACCCTTAAAAACAGACTAAAACAGTTACAATTACGTAATAAAATATTAAAACAATGCATACTTTTTATGGTTGCTAATGCTTTTGTGCATTGGGGTAAATTATTTTAAATTCAGTCGACATAAGGGAAAACTAGAAACCAATTTACGTGTTACAAAGTAAAAACAAATCCGCAACTATACAATACGTAAATGTATTTCTAATGATATGCGCAACTACAAAAAATATCAGCAGCTTTATTATAGAGAGGAAGTGAAAATCTACTTCTGAACTATTTTGTACTAATTTCCATTTCTATTCACTTTTTGCAAAAGTTTAATAAATGCGTTTATAAATTGAAATTTATTTAAAAAAAAAAATTCATACAAAGTTTTTAAAAAAATTATTTTAGAAATAAGTTCCTTAGTTTAAAACATAAAAACATAAATGAGCAATTATAATTGTACGTTATTTATTTCTACATATGTATATAATTAATAAAATTTATATCATATGTAACGCAGTTTAATTTCCCAGCTGAGGTATGACTCAGTCTGTCCAGGGTCAATTCGAAGGTCTGCTTCCTTTGAAATGAAACACGGGATGTTTTCGTGTATGTTCGTTTACAATAATTTCAACAAAGCTTTATTTACGAAATCTTAATCTACGCTAAATACTTAGAACTACGATGATCCTCTGGGGATTATGTGCAGCTACCGGCGGGAATGAATACGGGAACGACCGGTCGGGTGACGTTTACGGAGCTGGACGGCGGATGCGGCTAATGTGCGGGGTTCAGGTTGTAGCCCAGGACCTTATCTGGTAAAAACTTCGGTAAGCAAAAGGGGTTTAATTAGTATGTGTGGGTCAAGCTACGGGTGCTGCTAAATCGGTTACATACGGTTCGGGTTATTCAGGATCGGTTAAATACGGTTTGTAATAAATACTTTGCTAAATACTTCTAACACCACGAGAATTCGGAGGCCGTGGCGTTCGGCTAACTACTTCGTAAATACTTCGGACCCCAAGAGAATTCGGAAGCCTTGGCGTTCGGCTAACTACTTCGGACACCACTAGAATTCGGAGGCCGTGGCGTTCGGCTAACTACTTCGTAAATACTTCGGACCCCAAGAGAATTCGGAAGCCTTGGCGTTCGGCTAACTACTTCGTACACCACGAGAATTCGGAGGCCGTGGCGTTCGGCTAACTACTTCGTAAATACTTCGGACCCCAAGAGAGTTCGGAAGCCTTGGCGTTCGGCTATCTACTTCGGACACCACGAGAATTCGGACGCCGTGGCGTTCGATTAACGACGGTTTATAATTAAATACTTCGGACACTAGAAGAATTCGGAAGCTCTAGTGTTCGGTTAGATACGTAAAACTACTTGTTAATACTAACTACCAAGAGTAAATACTGGGGTTAATGGCAATATCTACTCTGTTTGTTCTGAGCAAAACCTTGTCTATTTATTCAAAAATCAAATAAACTAAATGAGACTTATATCATGGAAAAGTAATTTAGGTAAACAGTAAGGGTATTCATAATAGTAAGTAAAATAGTAAGGGTATTCAAGATGTTGGGTTAATTATACTTTATAATGTTAGTGTTAAATGTATATATATAGAGTTAGTTTGTAACGTCACGTTACACATATAATTTTGGGAAATTTGCCCAAACTAATTTACAAATATACCGAAAATCGATTAGCCTTTACGAGGTCAGGTCAAAAAGTCCATGCAACACAGGTTTAAAAAAATAATTTTTTTTCCAAAGTTACTCGTTTTTTTTTTTATTTATTCCAAATGCAAGACAATTTCTTCATTGGAGACTACTCTCTTTTCCCTGTGCTTAATGTTCAGGTTTTAAAACAACAACAGTAAGTGCTGACTAACTGCCTGTTCAACGATTTCGAACATAGATGTTTGCATAGAATTTTATATGGAAAATATTTTTAAAACTGAGTGTTTTTCATATAAATTTTCTATGCGAACGATAACGTTCGAAATTGTTGAACTGTCACTAAATTTTGGCGAACAGGACAGATAAGGGAGCAATTCGTAGACAAATCCATAAATTTTTGCCATTGAATGCTCAACTAGCATAAGAAATTTACTTTTTTACATTTTCTCCGAAATTGACCAACTAGTCAGCCTTCAATGGCTGTTAAAGACAAACTTAATGACGCAACTTATAAAAAGTTTTGGCAGAAGTCAGCTGATAGACGCCTATTGACAGGAGCAATGTTTTCCTTTCAATTAATAGGCGCAATATTAAAAAAGTCAGAGAACTATTGACCCGCCTTCATATGTAAATAAAAATATCTATCTATATAAATGTTGGTATTGTTGGTTTTTGGTGACACTAAATTGAATAACAAATTCATGGCAAAATTTTGTAATTGTAAGTCTAGAATTCTATATAGGCCTCCTCCCGAAAATTAGTTTAAGACTGCAGTCATAATAAAAAAATTGCTCCTTCTTCGACTTTTTTATTTTTCATTGGTACAAACTACTGCATTTACTTCTGATTCATTAAATATAAACAGTCGCAGTTACGTCAGAAGCAAAAAACGAAAAGTTATACATGTTTGGAAGTTTTGTTGTTTGGCCGGCTGAGACTTTTAATGAATGCCGAAATAAGGGTAGAAGAGATGTTGTGTGTGTTTTTACATGAATATATGTATGTATTTGCCAAACATCCCAACAAACACGGAGGTTTGATTTCAAATTGATAATGATTTGAAATCAAACGTTTTCTCAAACGACAAACGTTTGATAATGACTTGAAAATCATAGCATTCTCAACAAAAAGGGGAAATTTTTTCAAATTGGAAAATGCCTTTATTTTCAACTTGCTTTCGAACGTAATTCTCAAATGTTTTTAAAATGTTGTTTTTTAATATTATGTGGAACATAAATAAAAATATTTTATTTTTTTAACTTAAACTCATTATTTATTTAAATAAACCATTTTTAATTTTTACATTTATTTTTCGCTATAGTATTGCCAAGTTTAGTTTTGATTTGAATTTAACATTTGATACCAATTTGACATCAAATTGAATTTAAATGTTTAAATCAAACATTTGAAAAATTTTTGAGAATTGTGTTTGATGTCAAATGATAAATTTATTGCATATCAAAGGTTTGACTTCGTGTTTTTTAGGATTAAAAAAAAAAACACACACACACACAACATCTCTTCTGCGTGAATACATACATTTGTATGTATTTTCAAAACAAAAAAAAAAAAAAAAAAAAATTCTTCTGAAAAACTTCGGAAAAAATTAAAAGTCAGTTAAAACAAAAACTTCCGAGCATGTCGAAGTACTTTGTTGTGTATAACTTCTCGTTTTTCGCTTTTGACGTGACTGCGACTGTTTACATTTTATGAATCAGAAGTAAATGTTTTTGTCCACTAACACTAATTTTCTCTATACAAACATGCCAAATCAACCTGTTCGTGAACGTGGGTGCAATTCCCCAGTCAGTCAAGAAATAAAGTTATCAATAAATTTTAATTCCTTTCATGCTGTAAAATTTCTTTCTTTATAAAAATAATTTAATGCAAATTTTCAATAAAATAACTACAATACTTATTGTTATTATCTCTATACAATTACCCAGTAAAAAATGTGCTGCAAAAGGAGCAGGTTTTATGTACACGTAGAAAAAAAATATGGTTGGTGGTAACCATATTCTAAGAGCAACATACCATTGTTGGATTTTAACAATGTTTATGTTTGCAGGTTACCATATTATGTTTAAATATGACCATAGTATGGTTAAAATCAGCAAATAATTTCCCGAAATCAACCATAATATGGTCAAAACTAACCATATTTTGGTCAATATTAACCATAATAATTGTAAAAACTAACCATATTATGTTCAAAATTAACCATGATATGGTCAAAATTTTCCACAATTTTGACAAAAGTAACTATATTATGGTCAGAATTATGATTATTTACTTCATCCATTTTTTTCAATTTGTTTGTTAAGTGTCAAATTATAATATTATTTAATTTTATATTCCTGATAAGTGTTATGTTCCACTATTATAAAAAAATCCCTTTGATTCATATTCCAGCCTGTGACGACCTTCATTACCATTTTTTCTGTTCAATTAGTTTATTCTACGTAAATTTATGTATTTTAATCAATAATTAAAATAAAATGAATGAGAATTTTAAGCAAACCAAGTAAAATGCAAACGTCCAGAATGTTGTTGCTTTCTAATCATATTATTTTAAATTTAAAATTAAAAATACAATGTTTTAAAATATTATAGTTTCGAACATATTATTGTTATTAAATATTAACCATAACATGTTTGGAGGCAATCATACTATGGTTATAGCTTTTAGATAGATGAATTTAACCATAATATGGTTGCCGTGACAATAATATGGTTAAGGTAACCATAATATGTTTAAGTGTATAGTTGTAACTTTATTTTATTTAAACATTGTATTGTTAAATTTAACCATATTTGAAGTTTTAGGGGAGGTAAACACTTTATTGTTAGATAGAAACAAAATATTATCAATCGTGAAAAAAGTTTTGTTAAAGACAACAAAAGCTTGTTTGTTGCCATTGCAGGGACCATAATATGTTTTTTTTAACCATACTTCAACCATGTTTTTTCTCTGCGTGTATGAATTCATACCTCAAATCGCTTCAAACCTGCTGATGGGATGCCTGATTTTTGTATGGGGTGTTCCCGGTTTGGAGGACTATTTTCTGCTGACAATAAGCGCTTCTTTCAACATACAAACAAGGCACTCCTAAAGTGCTTTTTAATGGCTAACTCTATATTCACATATTAAATTATGTTTTGCTTTTACTTGTTAAATGCCGTTTTTAATCATTTTCGGAAACCATAATATATTTTTATTTTTTCGCTCTTAAACCTTCTTCGTTTTCAGCACTAAAATAGCAGCTTTTTTGTATATTTTATTCTTTATCATTTACTGCTGTATAAGAGCTCTCTTATTAAAGCGCTCGATTGTGCGCTTTTTCTCTGAAGTGCTTCAAAAAACCCAAATTTGTTTTACTGGGTAGGCAAATAAAACTTATTCCCAATTAGGGACCACGCAAATGGTGTAGGGTATCCTTTGATTGATATTGCCGTACAACAATTTTTGTATGTCTTTCGCTTGCCTTTTATATTTAAAAACAAACTGAAAATCATGTACACGGAACAAAGAGTTTTATACAAGGCTGACTAATGATACAAAGAAGACAACATTTACTTTTAACTTTTTCTTATTTTCTTTTTCAAATTGCAATTTCGGCCAATCTAAAGTTTATTCAAAGGTGTAAAATTCATATAAAAAATTTATTTCCGTTTAAGATGTTTGTCTATTTTACAGAAAGTGAGCAATACAATTTTATTTTATGTAAGCACATAACAGAAATTAGAGTAAAAGGAAAGTAAAATAGGTTTGTTTGTAGTTTGTGTTACTAATTTGACCTGAATTTTACTACATAAAAATAAAAGAGAATAAATAATAGATAAAGACTTGGTTTGTTACAAGTTCATATAGTATATACATGTCTATCCATGTCTAAGTATTATTAAAAAGCAGTGAATTTTAATATTATGTTCAACTGTTATTTTTTATATTTCACCTAAGTAGACGTGGTATTTATGAAAGTGTAAGATGTAAAAGAAAGTATTAAAAATAAAATCCAATTTGCATAGATATAATTAATATTGCTTCTTAAAATAGTTTAAAGAAACTTTTAGTTCCATTGCAAAATGTCTACCATAATTTAGAAAATTATTATAAACTATCAAAAGTGCTATATTCGGCCATACCGAACCTTATATTCCGCTTACCATGGTTGGAAAATTGCTCACGCAGAGAGAAACCATTTTTCAGTATGGTCACCTTAAACAAAACATTTTTAAATATATTATGGCTAACTTAACCATGTTATTGTCACTGTCAAGCATAGTGTGGTTAAATTAGTGCTGAATGAAGTGGCAACAACCATAATGGGGTTGCCTTTAAACATGCTATGGTTTAATATGACATTAACTTCTTTTTAAATTACCAATAGTATTTTCCTCTTTTCTACCAGCAACATGCTAGGATGAAAACTCAACCATGCTATTACAAGTGTTTAACCTAATTGTATTATTATTAACCATAACATGTCCGGAGCCAACCATAATATGGTTGTGGCCTTTTGCTGGAGGACCAATTCAACCGTTATATGGTTGCCAGTGACAATAATATGGTTAAATTATCTATAATATGTTTAAAAACATTCGTCAACAATAGTTTTGTGGGAGGTGACCATATTATATAAGGTTTTTTTGTTGTTGCAGATAGTTATATAAAGGGTTGCCCAAAATGAAAGAAGGGGTTTGAATTGATTATAACTTTTTTATTATAATTTTTTTTTTTTTTTCTTTTCAGTATTTTGTAAAGAAGACTAGGAGATTTTAAAATGGAGCAGTACTCACTTGAACAATTTGAACAATTACACTATGCTAGCTGAAACAAGTAAGAGTGCTATATTCGGCTATGCCGAATCTTATATACCCTTCACCATCATGAGATAAGAACAAAAAGTTATATACATAAATAACTTTCTTTAGATAGGTATAAATAAATATTAATTGAGCCACGCAAATTTTTCATTTCGCCATGCCGAAGAATATAAAAAAAAAACAAAAAAATTTATATATGTATCATAGCCCGTTTCCTCTTTTGCCAAAGTTGATGTTTGAAATTCGTTTTATAATCTTAAAATCGTTTTTTAGAACATAAACAAATTAAATAAAAAAAAAATGAAAAAATTCTTTTTGGGATTCGAACTGGCAATATCATCAGTCTCAGGAGAGAACTTAACAACTCGGCTACGAATGCTTTTACTGAAGAAGCGTTAAATTAAAATATATTGAGTCTATGAGTTCGTTTCTTTATTTGAGCGGCATATCATATACATGCATTAATGTGTATGTGTATGCGTAAAATTAAACACATTACAAATAAAATCCACCACTTCTATTGAAGGGTATAAAAAAACAACAAAAAACCACATTACCAACACTGTATTACCATAGCCACTGTATGACCGTAGAAACCAAAATTGAATTGGTTTGTATGGTATGTGTATGTCGTTTTGGTAATACAGTGTTGGTATGGTAATGTCACGTCTAATTGGACCTTTAAAGGAAAAAAATTGAGGCAGTCGTGGTTTTTTACTCATATCTCAGCCATTTGTGGACCGATCTTGCTGAATTTCCATAGCAAACAATTCCGGACCATATGTCACATAAATGTATAATAACCTAGCCCCACTCATATATGGGGTCTTTGGAAAATCCATTTCAGCGGACAGACGGACATCGTTAAATCAACTTCGCTCCTCATAAGGAACCAGAATATATATACTTAATAGGGTCTAACATCAATATTATAGAAATTACAAACGGAATAACAAACTTATTTATACCCTATTCACCGCCTGTGGTGTAGGGTATAAAAACAGAAAAGCCGGGCACATGACTTTTTAACATAATACGCTAAATCCAGTGGTGCCGGCGGTTTTTTAAGATTAACTCTAGTTTTCGAGATATACCGTTATTTCGAAAATGGAGGAGGTTGCACAACATATATTCGCGTAACACAAGAACGGTTTAGTTTATTGAAATTACTAAAAAACCGAAATTCCGCAATAAAATTTCATTTCAGAAAAGTAAAACTTTTTTTCTAATATGAGTATCGTTATTGAAACATAATTTTTTTTGATAATTATCAATGAAAAAAAAAAAAACAAAATCACTACAACTGTTCTGTTTTATAACGAAAAACACAACACTTCATCAAGTTTGTTCGTGAAAATAGTTATGTATGGGTATTTGTGTTGTGTAAGAAAACACATCAAATCAATAGCGTTTTTTGGTTTGTGTACAGTACGCAACAAAATGGTTAGTAGATTATCGAACATTGATATTTAAGTACTTCGTTTTTTAAAGTAGTTAGCGTAATTCTCTGTTAGGTACTTTACTCTACCGAGGATCTGCTCTAGCCAAAAACATTAAAGATCCAAAATGATTGTGTGGATTTATTTATATACTGGCAATTTAAACGTTATTATATGGTTGGGCTTGACCACTTAATTTTATTGCTTATTTTTATATACATAAAATTTCTTTGTAAGTGAATAGGGATGTTATACTTTACATGATATGACAAAGGTCCAATACAAATTTAATTCCTTGAAAATGCATCGACACGTCATTGTTATTTTTCCATAATTGTTAGTTAGCACTTTATCATAAATATTTTTTAATAAATAAATTTGTTCAACCCCAACCGATTTTCTTAATTTAATGGCATAAAATTTAATTTATATAATTAAATTTCCCATAATTATATAATTACATTTTATGGTTTCTATAATATGAAAATTACATAAAAGTTTATGCGCCTAATAATGTTTATAATTTAAATAATATGAATTCCCTGTATGCGTAAAAAATTTAACAAAACGGAAAAGAGTGATATGTTGCAATATATTAAATGAGCCCTTCGGCATTTAAAAGCAAAATATTTTTATTTAACTATCACAAAAATAATGAGTTTTTACAATCTTAAACATTCTAAAACACAATTTTAATTAAAAAAAAAAACTCAAGAAAGTGTAGTCGGTCAGCCTAACCACATGGTAAGTTTAAGATTTATATAAGAGGTCTGAAGAATTTTATCTATATATAAAAATTTATATAAAACTTTTAATTACACTGTGCTCGAAATTGACGATTTTTTAGACATGCCAGGCACATGGCGTTTTAGCATAATTCCAGTAAGCTTAATCCACCGTATTTTTTAGGTTAGCTCTTGTTTTCGAGATATACCGTTATATCGAAAATGGAGGACATATATTCGCGTAACTCAAAAACGGTTTAGTTTATTGAAATTACAAAAAATAAAATTTCCTTTAAGAAAAGTAATTTTTTTTTGTAATATGAAAAGTCGTTTTAGAAACATAATTTTTTTTTTGGAAAAAAAAAATATTTTTTTTATTAAAATTTCGAAATTTTTGTTTTTTAAAAATTCATAAAAAATTAAAAAAAAATGCAGCTAGGCTTCTAATTGCAGACATATGTAAAACGAAGCTGCAAACAAAACAAGCCATAAATGATTAAAATCTGTTACCAACTTTTGAAAATTTGCAATGTTACGAAATATTTTAATTAATTTAAGAATTTCATAAAACGCAATATTTGTTTGGGAGCCCCCCTAAAAAGTGGTGATAAAGGGCAAGTATGTATCGAAAAAATGTTAAAGACAAAAAACTAATTGAGGTCGGTCATACATTTTATCTTACTTGGGGCGACTCTTGGGCATTAATGGAATTTTTTTTCAATATACATATTTCTAGTCTGCATTGAACATTTTGTATGGGAGCCCCCTTAAAGAATGGAGATAGTGGGTATGTTTGTTAGAAATAAATGATTGAAATGAAAAATAAAGTGGGTTTGGTCATACATTTGACCCATCTAGGGGCATCCTGGGCGCTGCAGGGGCCTATTTTAAGAATTTCCACCAACCATATATGGCGGTTTAATAAAATTCTTAAATTTGGCCCCTGCAGCAAAATAGGACTAAACAAAGAAAAAAAAAGGATCCATTACTTTTTGGCGGCATATTTTTTTTCGCAAACTAAAAAAAGTTATTAAAAAATATGCCGCCAAAAAGTCGTAAATCATTTCTTTTTTTCTTTCTTCAGTTCTATTTTCATCCGTACATGATCTAGAAACTAAATCCGCTATCATATTAGAGTAACCACAAAATTGCATTTATATACATTCCAGAGCACCGTGTAAAATGCATCTAATTTGCAAAAAATAATATTATTTACATACAAAGATGATGTACTTGGTAAAAGAAGAAATTTGATGCCCATATTGCTATATTTAAATCGAAGGGTTGCCACCCCATTGCATTTTTGTCAAAACGCGAACTAGCGCGAATTTCCAAAAAAGCTGAAACACGTATATATAATTAAATCGACTAAAGATTAAAATATGTTAATTTGGCATTTTTATTACAAGCAACGCCGAACAAAAAATTCAAAAACCGTTTTTTTACAGAAAAACCTTAAAAAAAAGGATATGGATGATCGTCCTTGGACAAATTGTATATACAGTTGGACGCGCCTTAAAAAAACCTTTCTTATGATACCCAATTTGTATATGTTGGTAAGGAAACAGATTCTCAAATTAACAAAACATGCAAAAATAGACTCTTTTTAAAAATGGTCCAGCTCACGAGAGGTCAAAGCTGGAGCCGAAATATTTAAAATGGTATCTTAAAAAAGTCCAAGGTTCATTTTTAGGAGGGTACATCGAGCACTTTTTTTGGTGAGTCGCTCTAATACATATACTATTCATACATATGTATAAAGAAATTGTTATTTATTCATACTTATTAGTACTGCAGATGGGTTATTTGGTTTCAGATTTTTACAATTCCAAATAATCTAAGTGGCATAACATAAGCTGTGTTTAGAAAAACAAACTTTTCTCAACCGATATATATTTCTGGTATTATTTTAATCAAAATAAGTAATTTTCGTTTTAATATTGTAAATAGTTCCAATTTTTTAACGTTTTTTCCCTCTCCTGAAAACTTTTGAAAACTGCAGATAGGTTATTTCGTCTTTAAGGTAACGATATGTATGTAAATAGAAATTTTTCTTTTTTATTAGAAAGCTACTAAGTCGGTCGTCAATTTATTATAAAAGAAGGAAACTTCTTAAGTTCACCTCAGCCAATTGGTGCTGGAGTCCCACAAGGCAGCATTCTGGGCCCTCTATTATACTTAATTTATACTTCGGACATGCCAACAAACAATTTCACACAAACTTCAACATTTGCGGACGACACAGCCTTTCTAAGCGTGCACGAAAACCGACTTGAAGCATCTCGTTACTTACAGGATCATATATTTCAACTCGAACTGTGGCTAAAGCAATGGAGGATAAAGGTCAATGAGCAAAAATGCGTACATGTAACATTTACCTTGCGTCGGGAAACATGCCCCCCTATTAAAATCAATAATCATTTAGTGCCTCAAAATTCGCATGTAAAATACCTTGGTATTCATCTAGATCGCCGTTTAACGTGGAAAAGCCATATAGAGGCAAAATTATCTCAAATGAAACTAAAAGCCATCCAAATTCATTGGCTTATTGGAAGAAACTCTGTCCTAAGTCTCGACTGCAAACTTTTACTTTACAACTCCATCTTAAAGCCAATCTGGTGCTACGGTATTCAACTATGGGGCACTGCCTCGGCCTCTAATATCGAAAAAATTCAAAGGCGCCAAAATAAACTTCTTCGAATAATCACAGCTGCCCCTTGGTATGTTAAAAACTCAAATATTCACAAGGATCTCAATGTTCCATTAGTAAAAACTATGATTACAAAATATGCAGTAAAATATTTAAAAAGGCTTGAACAACACCCAAATCCACTAGCTCGAAATATTTTAAACCATGGCGGCCACACTCGCTTAAGAAGAAGAGACACTGCAGCACTTACCCAATTAGATGAGCAATAAACACCTATATAAGTGAACACAACCCGTGATGAAGAAAATTTTTGTCTGGCACTGGCAGGACATAAAATAACGTTTTAGGTTAAGATTTGATTAATTATTGTTAGTTCATATTTAATATATGAAGATTCAATAAAAAATAATGAGAAAAAAAAAAAAAAAAAAAAAAATTGATTTTACATGTTCTTCCTTACTTCTGTTTTTTAGTACTTTTGTCAAGAATTTTTCCTGAAGTCCATATTTTAAGTTTTTTTTTTCAAATACTGCTACAATTTAAATAAAACATTCTTATGTTTTCAAATATTGTTTAATTTGTATTCATACTGTTACATTTTCAACATTCAATGGTATGTACTTTTAAAAGTACATTTATTGAACACACAAATTTTATAGAAGACCATTAAATTTAATAGAACTAGTAAGTACCTTACAAAATAAACTCAAATAATGTTTACGTTTAATAATTTGGGCATTTTGTATATTTAAAGCATTAACAATAAAGTGGTTTAAATGACTTTTCCCCTGCTACATCCAAACGAACCTTAAATTATAAGATCTTCGCAAACTTCAGCACTCTATAATAGATGATATTTTCTATAGATAAAGTATGTTTAATATTAGAACTTGTTCTTATAAATTTCGAAAATATTCCCGTCTTAAAAATTGTTTCAATGTATTGACCAAATTAGACAAAATATGCTAAAAATACACGGGAATTATAAATTTGATCGATATGCAGGATATTGTGGTGAAGAAACAAACATGTTTATGCTTTTCGCTGCTTTTAATTATAGCAAGAATTTTTGAAGGTAGTTCTTGAACTAAAAATTAGTCCAATATAGATCCCTGTCAGTATAAATTTCAGTTTTATTTTGGTATCCATTTGTGGTGTTAGATCCATAATTGACTTTATGCCAAAGATTGGATCTCCTCTCGAAAATCAATTAGCAATATAATATATGTACACAAAGAAAAAAATCAATGTAAAATCCTCAAAAACAAGGTTGATTTTACGTGTTTCGGTAGTCATTTTGCTTCATAGTTACTTCATGTTAATTTATCATGATTTTACAATAACTTGCGAACAACATTATTTTCTTTTAAAATAACTAGAATTCATGTTATTTTAACAGTCCCGTAAAGTTAGAGCATAATTACATTTATATTGAAATAACACTCCGAATCACATTGAATTAAAGTTATTTCAAGTTGAAACAACGTGAATTTCATGTAGAATCGAATGGGTTTGAGTTTAAAATAACAGTGAGAAGAAGCTTCAGAGACAGTTTAAGAAGCATTCTACACACTTACCCGCGGAACCAGAGACAGAGAGAGAATATATTAATTTTTTTTCCTGTAACACATGTTTCACTTTTTTTTCCCCGTTTGCTTACACTAGAACTCACAACTTAAAGACACCAGCAGAATGGCCCGTTATGGTTTTTGTCATCATTCTACTTTGAAAATTTTATGTATTATTTAACTTAATAATTTTAACAAAAAGAATACGGGAATTTTTTCTTTTTATAAATAATTTCAAACATGAAAATAAAAAAATTTATGTTTTTCTTTTTATAGTGTTGTTATTGATTCTATACAAAACAAATAAAACAGGATTTTATGGATGCAATATTAAACAATGTTTTATTTAATTAATTTTAATTTAATTAATATGAAACAATGATAATTTTAAATAATGTCAATACTTTTGCAGAAATTTACTATGATTTTTCATCAACATTTCGCAATGTTTATTTAACATTGATATTTTTTTTCGTGTGTAGTGTATCATATGCTCGGACGCGACCGATTATACTTTCTCACTCTTGAGTATTTGCTATAATGACAGCTGTTAAAATGTTTAAACTAGTTGAAGGAAAAGCTGTGAATATTTGGAAAGGGAACAATTTATTTAATATGAATATCACGTATTTTATGAAAATACTTGAAAACTTTTCTTGTTTATATTTTTATAAGGGTATTAGTATATTAAAAAACAAAAAAAAATATACAAAACATATAATATACATAAATATTAGGGACAAATGGTTGGGAAGTGTGCTGAAATTTATAAGATACAGTTGATTGGGATGAGTTGGGTAGATTAAAGTGGTTATTATAATTAAAGTCAGAAACAAGTTAATAGAAAATCTGACTTGGCATTTTTATATTTATACAAAACTAAATAAAAATCTAAAAGTAAATAAACTTTAAACATATTTACTTTTAAATAAATAAAAGTTAGTCAAGCTCGAGGTCAGTGTTTTTTTGTAAAAAAAAAATTCCTTTTTATTTGCTTTAAATATTTCTTTCAGTAAATTTTTATAAACACAAAAACTTAAAACTATATTGTTTAGACATCGACATCTAGACTTGCACACAAAATTTTTATTTATTTAAAATTCAAAAGGTCGAATTAGAACAACTTTGATTATAGTTATTTTTTTTTAATCTCCAAATAATTGCATAAAAATATTTAACTGCTAATTTTTAATGTTGTTTTTATTTGGTTAGCGCAGATCGGGATATGAATAGAGTTTTAAGTTTTTGTGTTTATAAAGATTCACTGAAAAATCCCTGATGATGATCTAGAAAGAAGATCGAAACATGGAAGGAGATAAAAAGGAATATTTATTTACAAAAAGCTCGTGCTTGATTAATTTTTATTTATTTAAAATTGAAAAGGTCGAACAATACCAACTTTGAATTTGGAATTTTGTAAAGGGACGTGTTAATGAAGTTTCTCCAGCGATTTCTATATTGTGCTATATGTCGCTTTTGTAGTCACTTGAGCCCTCGTTGTCGATGCTCCGCTTCATTTTTCTTCATCTGGGATTTCATTTCCGGCGTCAGATTTCGTGGGCGACATGAGTTTGATTACTAATTGACAGCAGGTCGCTTTTTATTGCCAAATACTTGTAGTTTTGATGTTATGGACTCAGGGTTTTTTGGCGTTTCACATCCGTAAAGAAGGACTGACTTTATGCTTGAATTGAAGATGGTAACTTTGTGTTGCCTAGAAAATTTAAAAGAGTTACAGACTTTATTTATAGGAGTGCGGTTTATTCTGTTAGATTTTTAAAAGCTGTGGGTTTATGTTTGCAGTGGCAGTTCTAAGTGATTTAGCTGTGTAAAGGTGGTTCTTGAGCCCAACCCGCAGCCTTACAAGTTTTTGTTGGATACCGTCTATGTGATATAAGGCTTATATTGTTTACAAAGTAAAGCTCATGCAGACGTTGGTCCAGGTACCATTGGATTCCATTTGGTTCCTTAATGTTTGTCTTGTAAAAAAATTGCGTCCAACAACTTAATGGTACACAGAAAACACTAGGGATAATTTTTAGTACGAGTCGTACTCAAAAATTCAGGTACGAACAACACTAAATCGTACTCAAAACAATCCTAAATGGGATTACTTTCGAAAATCAATTCCGAAATTTCTTAAAATAATATAAAATTCATAAATCAAGTAAAAAAAGATTAAACTTTTTTTTAAAAACAAAAGCAACGGAACAAGAAGAAAAACATATAATATTTTCATGTTTAACCCTCCGGCTTACGCATGTTTTAAATTTCTATACACATTGAAATAATGTCTGGCCAGACTCATGTGTACTACGAAGGGTTAAAAAGTAAATTTGAACTCTTGCTTCTCATTTAGTATATATTTTTAGTTAAATATGTACATAAGATTTTAAAAGTAAAAACTATTTCGGGCATGATGTTGGTGTTTTATCATTCTGTAAGGTGTAAAACGGGTAAGTAAATGAATCATAATAACTTTTTCTTACCAATTTCTTTTTTGGTTTTTTTCAAGCACAAATTCGTGATAAAATCAACTTAATAATACTTGAATCAATCGCATTTTGAGATTGGTTAAATCTTAGTTTTACTTCAATCAATCTTATTTTCGGATTATTTCAAGCACGAAATCGAGATTGAATATGGATAATTAAAGTAATAATAATATTTGGTGAAACATTTTGGAGAATTTTTCTGTGTAAAGCTTTGCGGGATTAGTAGCTTAAGCAATTAAAAAAAAAAAAAAATCTTAATCATCGAGATTTTAAATCCTTTGTCTTAATTTTATGCAAATATCAGTAGCGCGAAACGATTGGGGAAAAATGTTTTTATCTTGGGCAAAGATATTCTTGTAAATCCATAACGGACTGCTCTGTGGCAATATGGAAAATTCGATACCTTCGATACCTTTCGAGATTCCTTCAGTTTTATTGGAGGAGTCAGAACTATAAAAGATTGCAATCACAAGATTTCTATTTAATGATTGCTTATTTTTTATTGCATTAAATATCAGCAAATTGATTGTTTGATTTCAATTTTAAATCGTATAATCAATTTTCCGATTTTGAATGCGATCAGTTTTTTGAAATTCATATTATAATTGTTTGCAATTGATTTGATTGCATTACTTTTGTTGCAATAAAATCCAGTAGTCACCATCAAAATCAAATCAGAGCCAAAATCTCTACTGTGTTCAGGTGACAATTCTTCTTCTAGAGAAAAGCTTACTCTGATAACTTCGAATTACTAGCAATGTCAATTATTGTCTACAACAACTACATTCCAATTTTTATTATTTCAATGGACTTTCACTACAGTTGTGATTGCAAAGAGAATTGATTGAAATCACATGATTTCTGTCAACATTTGAGTGCAATCGAATTGTTTAAAGCTTAATTAATTGCAATCAATGATTTTTAAAACGATTGCAATCGGAAAATATTGCAATTTTGTAATTTCAATCATTGCAAGTCTAAAAGCATTTTGGAATAAAAGTATGAAATCAGTTTGGTTTAAATCATTTTGATTTCATTGCCAATTGATTGCAGTTTTTTACAGCTCTCATTATCGTTTTAGTTAGAACTCCAATAGAGGCTAAAAGTAAATGTTAAGAAAAAAGTAAATATAAATGCTCTTCTACTTGTAATAACTTACAGCCTGTTCAACGATTTCGAACGTTAACGTTCGCATAGAAAATTACATTCACAGAAAAAAATAAAAATTGATTTCAATTAAAAAATTTGTGATATTAATTAAAAAATTAATTAAATTTGCACCAGTAAACAAATTAATAGTATCAATTAAACCAGTTAATAGTATTAATTAAACGTTTAATTCACTTGATTAAACGTTTAATTCACTTGATTAAATTTTTAATTAAAACTGATTATATTTTTGATTAATGCTTTAATTGGTGAAAAATTTTGTAGAATTTTTTCTGTGTTTAAAGCAAAAAAAAAATTTAGAATTTTGTTTTTGTTTTAAATGTAACTTTCTATGCAAAAGTTAACGTTCGAAATCGTTGAACAGCCTGTTAATTTTGTCTAACATCGACTTAAGCTACTCTTCCACGTGACCACAGGTGTTCGTTGCTCAAATTTCATCCAAATCGAAAGACATCGATTTCACAAGTTGGGTCACTTGACATAAAATCCCCCATTTATTAAAGTTCCCTATAAAGTGGCAAAAAGGCATGCCTGTCTGCCTGTAACAATTTTTAAAGAGCTTTTTTACCTGGTCATATCGACTTAAGCTACTCTTCCATATGACCACAGGTGTTCGTTGCTCAAATTTCATCCAAATCGAAAGACATCGAAAGACAAGTTGGGTCACTTGACATGAAATCCCCCATTTATTAATGTTCCCTATAAAATGGCAAAAAGGCATGCTGTCTGCCGCTATTACAATTTTTTAAAATCTATTTTACCTCGGCCGCATTTTACAGGACTTATGGCACCATAGAGCCACACGATATAGGCTTTAACCTAATGACTTCGCATGTTGCTGATTTGTCAGCATATACTTTACCATTACCCCAATAAAAAGTAATCCTGAGGCGTTGAATCGCAAGAACGAGGGGGCCAGTGAATAGGACCACTTTAGAAAATAAAGTTGTCATCAAAAACCAATAAAATTTACTTAAAAAAACAAGAAAATAAAATTGGCCTAGACAACAGAATTTTGCTCGAATACATGCTTTAAATAAATAATATTGGGTAATACAAATGGGCTATCTCTAAACTTGGTATAGGAATCACATATTTCGAAACGCTATTTTGTCGTCCAATAGAGTCCAAAGAAAAAGTAATCCTTAAACTTCCAAATTTAAAATATTTGAATTTTTTCTTTTTATTGCTTACGACTTAAGCTGTATTCCTTTTATAGCAATTTTAAATTGCTCACAAGGACATATTCTGCCAACATTAACAGAGTGTGAGTGTGTGTGTGTGCAAATAATGAGAATTTCGTGAAAGTGAATTTATTATTCCTGTTTTCTGTTCCAGGGCAATCAAATTTAATACTCTACATGTACTACATGAACATCAGCCACTCAATACATAACTGAGCAAACGATAGTAGAGCATGTTTACAATGTGACAGTGAATAGCTACCACAGAGTTCAGAGAAGCACATCGAATTCAATTTATAAGTTTAAGGTTTACTTTAAACATTTACCCCCGTATTCATAAATTATTGAATTTAACAAACGTTTATTAAGGATAATTTTCATAGTAAATTAGTTCTTTAAACCTTAATTAATTAAGAAATATTTTCTGAATATTTAAAAAATATTTTCTGAATATTTAAAATATGACGACGCTATTAAAATAAAGGTACAAAAATTTCAGTGATCTGCGATGTTGTTCCTTCTAGCATCCAAATGATTTCGTTTTGCTTTTTCTCATGTATTTATTTTTGTTAATTTGTCTTGTGGTTTGGTGTTTGTGGGAAGCTCTCCATTGTTTCTTCGTATTTCTGGAGGTGCCAGAAGTTGATTACGAGACGAAGTATTAATATTTCCTTCGATTTCCTCATCTGAGCCTTCATCAGTCAAGGCGTCAACATATGGAGGTACGAAGTAAAACTCGTTTGATACATTTTTTTTATCTTAAATATCCAAAATGCCCGCGACACTAAGAAATTTACTGATAAAAAACCGAAAACAAAAAAAAAAGTTTAAATCAGATAGTACTCGTTGTATCATAGTGTCGTCATTTGACGACAACCAGATATATTCTCATAAAAATTATATTTCTTCTACCACTTGAATAAAGATTTTTAGCCAGAATCTTGTAAACTAGTATTAGTTTTTATTTTATATTACTTTAGGGCACATTTATAAAATTTATTAAGTTTTTGACACTTACTTTCTAGCCAAACTCATAATTCTGAACTTTTTCAAAAAACTCTCACAAAAAACAATTTACCACACACGTACTCTTTGAATCACAAAGCTGAACAATTTTTTTTATGGAAAAGTAATTAACACACAACACAATTGTTATTGCTTTATTTGTTTCTATGCAATAATAACGGTTCACCAAGAAGTTGAAGCTGCCAATGTTTTTGTCTTCATATGACGACGCTAGGAGAATTCGGGTTAAAAAAAGAATATAAAATTTGTATCCGAATATTCCAGTCCCATTTTAACCTAAAATTGGAAATCATGTCGTTATTAACTCTAAATCAAGAAAACCATCGTTTGTGGAAAAAAAATTACAAATGTTATTACGGTTCGCAAAGGTCTGTACATTAGGATCGGTTTATAGCTGCACACATATACACATTTGTATGTATGTATAACCATATGTATGTATGTCATACAATACACACAATAAAGTATAAAAGTCGTGCGACATAAATAATGTAAAATTTTTGGAGGTTGATTTCTTAAAAATACACATGTATATATTTACATACAATTGTATGTTTGTATTTGTATGTTGATATGCATGTTTTGTATGAGCTGTGATTTTTTATGCTTGATTGAAAATTTCTGAATAAAAAGTAAATTGCAAGAAAAATGCAAATAAAAGAATTTAGCACAAAATTACGCAATGAAATTCGAAATAAATTTAAATAAAATATTTATGCAAAATAAAAAAATTTTCCAGTACAAAGTAATTTATTTAAAGAGGTTCTAATACAAAATATATGAAATAAGTGAAAAATTTTGAATTAAATATAAAAAAAAAAATAAGTAAAAGTGTTATATTTGGTTATGCCGAATCTATGATGCCCTGCAACGAGAGTTCGAATATTTCAGTAGTGGGCTTTATATGGAATCTATAAGTTGTGAGCAAATCTTTATAAAAACTTTCCTCACAGTATTATAATTCGTTGCGGTTTTAGTCATATTTAAGTCTATTTAACGCGTGCAAAAGAGTGGACATAAAAGGGGAAGGAATCCATACGTCAAATTAAAAATTCACCAAAAATAAAACTGAAGCCACGATCAAGCCATACGATGAGATTGGATTCTAAATGGCGGTGCTACAAAGAAAGACAAACCCCGTAGTAAATTTAAGTTTCTTCTTCTTACTTTAGTACGAGTCGTACTAAAAATTTTAATTACCGATAACACTTAAAAGCAGCGTTAAAAAACTGCAGTCAAAGTAGAAAAACAGCCATTTCTTCCACTTTTCCATGTGTCATTGGCCCAAAGAATCTGTTGCTTTTACTTCTGATTCATTAAATGTAAACAGTCGCTGTCAAACTAAAGCCTAGTACTCTGTTCAAATTTGTGAAAAATGTTGAGCAACATTGATTATTTCACACGAAAATTTGACATTTATCAATGTTACCTTTTATGCGAGTTTGTACAATTTGACGTTTTTGTTTCTGCAAAGTATGCGACATTGTTTTGCGTATGTAAACAAACCCCACATGTATTTTACTAAAAATATTTGTTTTTAATAAAAAAGAAAGTTAATATAAATAAAAAACTGTTACCGGTTGTGTTATTTTAATTTTTTAGTTCTTATTTAATAATCAGTTCATACATTTTTGCTTTTGCTTAAAATTCCACGTGAAATAAGTGCAGCTTACATTATTTCGCAGTTTTAAAAAAATGTTGCCAGAAACATTTCGGAACTTTTTCACAAAATGAACAGAGTACAACTCTATCAACATTATTTCATAGATATTCCGCACAAGTTTTTTTCATATGCGTTTTGACAGCATTTCACGTGAAATGTTGAACAGAGTACCAGGCTTAACTCAAAACGCGAAAAGTTTTCGTTGTTTGTTCGACAGTTTTTGGATTCGACTGCAGATTTTAAAACCCTGCTTAAAAGTACTGAAGACAATCCAAAATGGGATAACTTTCGAAAACTTATATGGGAACATACGCGTGTGTTTATAAAAGTTTGTTGTTGGCACAACAACAACACTTCAAGATGAAAAATATATATTTGGAAAAAATATCTTTGGAAAAGGTTTCCTGATGATCTGGCCTAAGCAACCAATGAATGCGCGTAGAAGCTAGCTTTCTCTCAACAATAAATTTTAGTGTATTTATCAAATATGAAAAATTGCGAATTTGGCACGTCATACAGAAATCTTTTTAAAAATGTAAAATAAGAACTAATGATACTCATATTCTTTTTCTTAGTTATCTAGTTAAATATATCAAATTTTTTAAATTAGAATGAAACAAAAGACAAAATACAACAAAAGTGAAATAAACATGTGTAACGGGCAAGTAAAATAATAATATTCTCTCTGGTTCTGTAGGGTAAGTGTTTAGGTTAGAATCCATCTTATCTCACTTTCGGATTATTTCAAGTACAAATTGATATTAAACCGTCTTAGAAATTCTTGAACCAAGCACAGTTTAAGATTAATTTAATCTCACTTTTAATGAAGTCAATCCTGTTTTTGGATTATTTTGAGTATGAATTCGGTTAAATATGGATCATTTAAGTATTTCGCAGTTGAATAATCCGTACATGAATCAAGCGTTCTATACTTGATTTAAGGAAATCCGCTTCGGCCTGATTTAAGTACGGATGGATTGATTTGTTTTTTCAGGGTATGCATAGAAAAAAGTGCTGTTTTTTGGAGCAAAACGTTTTTATTAAAATTTTAAAAACTTCATGGGTGACTTTAGTTCTAGGACGAAACTGGTTCCAATTTTTAATTTGTATTGGCTACAACCTGATTAAATGTAACATGCATGTAAGAAGGAAGGACTTTCTTAGTACATGCAAAAAATTTGTCATTAGGGTGAAGCATCCGAGATGGCATCAGTAGCGCCCAAAATTTTATGTCGGATTAAAAAATAACCAAAGGCAAAATGAAGCCATAGTCAAACCATGAAAAATGGGATGATATGGGATATGATGAAATCGGACTTTAAACAGCAGCGCCATATAAAATAAAAAACAAAAAGTGCTGCATTTTGGGGTGTGGTAAAGAGTAGACCTTATTGACATATCTTTTATTCTAGGGGGTGACTGCCCCAATTTTTTTTTATGGAGGCCGACCCTCTTTAGTGTAAGAAGCAATTGTAATTTTTATAATAACAACTTTGGTCCATTATATAATATTGCTATATAAATTTGTAAAGGAACTGTGTGAGAGAAAGGTATTTTATCAACAGTTTTGATAACTTGAGGTCTATTAACTTTCAAAAGTTGTTGTCACAACTTTGGTCTACACAAATATGCGAAATAGATGGATGTTTTAAGCACATAATTAAATGCTATTCTAAAGCAATTAGTAGTAAACCTCGGCCCTTTTTTACAACTATCCCATAGCTAAAGGTAGGATTTAACGACCGTATAAAAAAGTTTCTCATTACAACAACTTTAATTTAACGTTAAGTGAGCGATAAATTAAATGAAGGTACCCGGTAGTTTAAAGAAAAATTATTATTATGGAACACTTTTTAAACGGCCGATCAAATCCTAATTTTAGCTATCGGTATGTTGTGAAAATGAGCGTTAGAGTTTAGCATTATTTCATTTATTATTTAGTGCCACTTTAATTTTTTCTCAATTATAACAAGAAAACCTTTGGCAGTGTGAAATGTATACAAATGTTCATAAAACACAATTACATACATGTTCATGTTATTTAGTATTGCTTTAGTGTATAAAGCCAAAGGGCATCCAAATTAAAGCCAACTTTAAGCCTTTAGCTATAGAACACTTAGGTTTTTTTACCATACAAAAAGAGAATATGAATGTTTTATACGTTTTACCACAATGTATAAACAATGGCCACTTGCATATAATTCTTTTGCCAACTGCAAACAATTTTGCAGGTTTTTTTATGTTGGGAAATCCAAATAACAAAACCGGGCAATGCGTTGAACTGAATTTTTGGTGTATTTTTTTGGCAAACGCAGATTTTTCTCTGTAGTATTATGTAAATGCAAAAATGCTACCAAGGTATAAAAGTTAAATAAAGCATACACATTGCTTTGTACTATAAACAGTTTGCATACCGTGAAAATATGCATGAATTTTATCGCATTTTAAGGAATATTTATTTAATCAGAAAATATATTTCATAGAATTTTATCAATTTTTACGAAATTTTACACTTTATTCTTAAGAAATACCACAACAGTTAAATGCTAAAAATGTCAACGTAATAAAAAAACATACATTTATTGAACTACCAAGGTAATTTCACAAGAAGTACTTAAAGAGTACTTTAAAGCAATATACATTCCGTACCAAAAACTGCGCAAGGCCATACCATGTTTTTGTTTATATTTGTTAATAAGTATACAAAGATAAATCTAAACTCTGTTTGAATATATTACAGAGGAGGTAAAAATATGTGCATAAATATTGCGTTAATTACATTGGTCCTAGTTTAAGAAGAAGAAAGATAGATTCCTAAATTTAAGTGGAAAAACAAATTTTTTTTTTCTACAACAAAAAAAAATAACCATGTTAAAAGGTGCATGTATAAAATGTCTTGCCACCATTCTACACAGAAAAAATTCTCCCACATTTTTCACCAATTAAAGCATTAATCAAAAATATAATCAGTTTTAATTAAAATTTTAATCAACTGAATTAATCATTTAATCAAGTGAATTAAACGTTTAATTAATATAAACTGGTTTAATTGATACTATTAATTTGTTTACTGGTGCAAATTTAATTAATTTTTTAATTAATATCACAAATTTTTTAATTGAAATCAATTTTTATTTTTTTCTGTGTAATAATGCAGTTTCCTCTTTGACGAGACTAAAACACAAAATTGTATCGCCTTATCTTTAACAGCTGACAAAAAGTTTGTTATGCAAAAAAAAAATAAACATACCTTAATCAAAAAGTTTGTTCTTCAAAATAAAAAAGGATACTAAAACCAAAATTTGTTTATTGATTGATATTAAATAAATAAATCAAAGAACAAAAATGACGAAATTCCAATTCTTTTTTTTTTTTTTTTTTTTTGTGTTGTTCATAAGATATGTAAACAAGATAATACCTTTACCAGATTGCCGATTTATTGAAACCAAGTTTTTAATATTTTTTGATTTGACGAATTTTTAAAAACAATTTTATAACACCGAAACCACTTAAGTTTTATATCACTGACAACCTACCATTAACAATGTTAAGCTTACTTATGTTTATTTTACTATAAAATAATAGAAAAAATAACTATTAAAATATAAAATTTTAACTGTCCTGATTAGAGGCGATGTTTTTCCAACTTCATCTGGTAGCCTTACATATAAACAAAAGTCACCTTTTGCATGGCATTATCAACACTGTCGATTTATACGGTGCGTAAAGTACATATGCCATTAGTAAGGATGAGTTTTTTAGAACAAAACAAGCCACCCTTTTAGAAAGCAATGCATTTTTAAGAAACGAACACCAAATAGCATTTCTTAAATAAAATGTCACATTTTTTTGTAGAAAAGAAAACACCATTAGTTATAATTCAAAATTATTGCAATCATTTTGTTGATGTTGAGCGATGAATTGGAAATTAGCAATCTCGCTAAACATGAGTGATATGATGTTAAAAAATTTTGCGCTTAAGGAAAAGTATTTTGATTTAAAAAAAAGCGATCATCAGTTTATTGCACCTTTTTTTCTTCACTCACTTAAGTGCAACTTAAAATGTTGCACTATATTTAAAATTAAAAACTTGTTTTTTCATGATTAACACCAAGAGTTATTCCGTTATTGACAAAATTTGGTGTTGCTTAATTTCCTTTGCATATGCATACACATCATTACAAAAAAATCAAAAACCATGCACATATAAAATTACATTTCTTAAATTTAAGTGAGTGTGCAGCTTTTTTGATGGCAAATTAGAATGTTGCACTATTTGAATTGAATGCAGACTTTATGCATTTAATCACAGATTGTGATAAAATCTGCAGAACGACTCAATTTTTTTAGAGCTATTAAAAAAATATCAATCATCACTAAAGCTGATAAAAAATAGTGCAAACTTATTATTTTGCACTTTCAGTTTTATTTAGTGCACTACCCCAACTATGGTCTTCGGTAAGAATGGCACTTGCAGGTTCGATTCCCGCCAAAGACTCTAGCTTTTTTTTACTTAAACTGGGGGAAGTTCTATATTACCATTACTTAAGTTGGAATACAATATGCTATCGTAAATATAATAAATTTCCTGCAAAAAAGCGTAGAGCCTCGCGGGGATAAGCTTAGGGAATTAAAGAAATAATAGATAAATATTTGTTGGTGTTACCTGCAGAATAATAAAAAATAGTTCATAGTTACGAAAGTAACTTTAGTTAAGAATTAGTTTTAATCATTGGTAAGAATTAGTTCTAATTTATCTTGTATATATTAGTTTTGTATTTATAAGTAATTTTATTAGTTTACATTGTTATTAAAAATTGTTATGATTTAGTACACTTCAATCCTAATGTGCAGAAAGCCCTCGAAATGACCGTTAAAAAAGCTTCAGTATAACTGGTGAAATTATGTAAACATAAGTGCCGCCATAAATCATAATAGACGTTAAGAGTAGTGGATAGTAAAGCCTCGAACCTTCGAACATCATTTCGAATGTTCCAGACGTCCGAATTGCATTATAAATACTTGCGGCGGCTAGCATAATGAGATCATTCTAAGTTCAAACTTTGTGAAGATAAGACCGCATCACGCGGAGAAAATTATAAACATTGAAGTGTGTTGTTCACAATAGAGAGTTGTGAATAAAATGTTTATATTACGGTTGTTAAAGTGACTAAGTACTAAATAAAGTTGTGTAAATTGTAAATAGTATTTGAAATGTTGGTTTTATTTAATTTTATGAAAGTGCAATAAAGAACCCAAGAGGTTTATTATAAAGGAAATAAACCGAAAACGTTATTGAAAAGGCAGTAACGTAACAATATCTTTATTAACCATCCGTGATGGTACAGGGTCTTGAAAGAAATTTACTTTTAGAACTTACTTTAAAAACTAAAACGGAAAACTCGTAATGTATTATTTTTAAAAAAGTTACAATTAATTAAAAATCACTATAAAAAAGTTGAATAAAAAAGCACCTACAGCAGATGCTTGAGGCAGGGTCTTAGGGGGTTATTAACATTTGGACTTGTCAAGACCTGCTATTCTTAAATCCTAAATTTAGTTTGGATGCTCTCCCTAAATATTATCCACTATGTTACCCCCCTGAACTGAAGGCAGCTTCAGCCCTTAATATCTTGGAAGCTGTAGAATGATTTAGGATTATGTTTGTAGATTTTGAAATGTTAAAAATTTTCAAAGGCACTCTTCATTTTTATATCCAAAAAAATTGTTTTCCTTGAAAAAATTATTAACATGTACGTAGATAAATATTTTATGAATGTGCAACTTTAAGCTAAGAAAATGTGTCTCTGAAGTCAAACATGTGTATTATTTTAATAAGTGAAAATATAATTAGAAATACTAATAAGATATTTTTTTAGTTGGAGGTTTTGTAAATCATAATGATAAGACGAATCTCATATACAAAAAAATGTGCTTATGAAGTTATTAAGAAAACTATGTCAAATATTATAATAAAGCACAACTAAAAAAACAACGACGAATGTGAAGTAGGTTAAAAGAAACGATGTGATACCCTACACCAGTATACACATGCATATTAGAGTGGCCATAGTGGAAATTTTTTTGAAAAGTTAAATTTTTCGCACTGAAAAATATGTTGTTGGGGATAAAAATAATTATGCATATTTTATTTTTTTTTTTTTTTAATTCCGAGTACCTCCGGGTTGAGCCCAAACTTTTATTACATTACCCATTTGTCACTATTTTTGTTCCTGTTTGTATTTAAATAACAAAAAAAATCTGACTTTATGTTCCCAACTGAATTTCTTCGATACCTTTAATTATTACCTTTCCAACGAGCCGCAATAGTCTGCTGATAAACTACGTTTAATCTTGCCCGGAATACCCAAAAACCAAAGTCCAAAAAAATAGGTGAATTTTTAAAATTTTTTTTATTGTTGATAACTTACTAATGAAGCCTTTTTGTTGGCTTATCCTCTTCGTCGTCGTCGAAATCTGTAATTAGTTTTTAGTAATTGCTCTTTCTGCCGGATCATTTACAACGGTTAAGTGTTGCCATATTCGTTTTGCGGTGCAGTATTCTTCTTGGTCCTTCCAAATTGCAGCTCATACGCTATAATTTGTGCTCATACGCATAAATATTTTTAATAGAAGGTATGAAAAACCACAAGCTCCAATTTTTAGGCAAATTTTGTGCTAGATCGTTTTCGTGAATTGGTAGTAAAAACCTAATGGAATTTTTGGTTTTATGTTTTTGTAAACATTTTACTAAAAGATCCAAAGCAGGTAGACCATTTTGTCTTATGTCGAAAAATACTTGCCAGTTTTTACATGTAAAAAAATAAGTTTGGTTGTTACCATTGAAGGAAATTAATAAAAACGCTTAACCTTGAAGTAATTTTTTATGATCAGTTGTTGCATCAGATTATGTCAATGCATTGGTCGAAGGGTTATGGAAATTTCCAACCATTCTGATAAAAAAAACACATGCAATAACTGTTAAAAAATGTAACGGAATTTTGTGGTTTTATGACTTTTTACTAGAACATTCAAAACAGGTAGACTATTTTGTCTTTTTTCTACAAAAATGTGAAAAATTTGCAGTTTTAAAGTAAAAGTGATAAGAGAAACAAGTGGGCAGTGAATAATAAGTTAAAACAAATTAAATAAAACAAAACAATATAAAGTTATAATGGCAACATCTACAAACACTGGTATTGAAAAAGGCTCAGCATATTTGCTTGAAAGTAAATTGGGTCGCGATTTACTTTTTCTACCGTGTCGCCATCATATCAGCGAATTGCTTATTAAAGCTGTGTTTGATTTAAATTTCGGAAAAACATCAGCACCAGAAGTCACTCTCTTTAATCGTTTTTCAAAAGACTGGAAAAATATGAATATCAATACTTTCAAGAGTGGAGTATTGGATGAAGCAGTGCAAAAAAACTTAACAGCAGCCGAAATAGAGACGCACAAGAACTTTTGTCTTGAGGCGTTGAAATCTCATTATGTGCGAGCCGATTATAAGGAGTTGTTGCAACTTTCGCTAATTTTTCTTGGTAAGGAAGTACCAAATTTTACGCAGTTGCGTTTGCATGGCGCAACAATTCATGCAAGGTTTATGTCCAAAGCTATATACTGCTATAAGATTTTTTTGCTTCGCGAACAATTCAAGATGACATCCTCCGAGCTGAAAGGCATTCGAAACATTTGCATTTTCTTGACGCGAATTTATGTTTCGTATTGGTTCGGATGCGTTAACGCTGTATCTGCACCGCGTCAAGATTTACAATTTATTAAAGACGTTATTTCATATTTCGATCTAAATGTTTCAAATGCCTTATTGTCAAAATTCAAAAACCATTTATGGTATTTATCGGAAGAGGCGGTGGCTCTTGGATTTTTCGATGAAACTATATCTATTGAAGTGAAGCGGAAAATGGTTGAAGCTCTTGGCAATCATGTTGACGAAAATGACAAAGTTATTCCAAAAAGATTAAACTTAACGCTGGAACAAGTGAAATCGTTTGAAAATAAGGATTTAAGTTCTTTCGTTACTCCTCGCACCAAGCGTTTTTTTCATCGTTTAGAAATCGATGTGACTTTTTTGAATTGGATCCATCGATTTGGAAGGACCAAGAAGAATACTGCACCGCAATACGAATATGCCAACACTTAACCGTTGTAAATGACCCGGCAGAAAGAGCAATAAAACTAATAACAGATTTCAATCGGGCATTGACATACGACGAAGAGGATAAGCAGTATTTGCTTCAAGTTGTGGAGCACTATAGAAAAAACTTTTCATCCCACAATAAATCTTCATTAGTATAATATTATCAGCAGTAAAAAAAAATTTAAAAATAAATAAAAAAAAAAATTAAAAAATAAATTTTTTTTTTTGGACCTTGGTTTTTGGGTATTCCGGGCAAGATTATCTGTAGTTTATCAGCAGACTATTGCGGCTCGTTGGAAAGGTAATAATTAAAGGTATCGAAGAAATTCAGTTGGGAACATAAAGTCAGATTTTTTTTGTTATTGAAATACAAACAGGAACAAAAATAGTGACAAATGGGTAATGTAATAAAAGTTTGGGCTCAACCCGGAGGTACTCGGAATTAAAAAAAAAAAAAAAAAAAATATGCATAATTATTGTTATCTCCAACCTCATATTTTTCAGTGCGAAAACTTTTGGATTTAACATTTTAAATTTTTTCTATATAACGCTATGGCCAGTCTAATGCATATGTAAACATTTGTATTAAGAAAATATTAATGGAATGATATGGGCCTTATTTAATCTTAATATTAACATTTATTAAAGATTAATGGCTCTAAAACTGATATTCAGGTATCGTCTTTGACTTGGAGCTAAGTTTGTCAAAATCGTTTGAATATTTTGACAAAACATGGCAACTTTATTTATGATAATACAAATTTTTCAACGGAGAGGTAATGCTAAGTATCGGAGGAACATTTGTGTTAGTACTTAATGCATACACTCAAAAGAAAAATCAATCCATCCGTACTCAAATCAATCCGAAGCGGTATTAATAGTACGTTGAGTACGGATTTTCTTGAATCAAGTACAGAAAGATTGATTCAAATACGGATTTACAATCGCTAAATACTTAAATTATCCATATTCATTCCCGATTTCGTACTTGAAATAATCCGAAAATGAGATTGATTTAAGTAAAACAGGGATTGAATCAATCTCAAAATGCGCTTTATTCAAGCAGTATAAAATTGATACTATCCTGAATTCGTGCTTGAAAAAAACCAAAAAAGTAATTAGAAAGAAAAAAATTATTATGATTGATTTACTTACCCGTTTTACATCTTACAGAATGATAAAACACCAACATCATGCCCGATATGGTTTTTACTTTAGAAATCTTATGTACGCACTGAACCAAAAAAATAAACTAAATGAGAAGCAAGAATTCAAATTTACTTTTTAACCCTTCGTGGTACACATGAGTCTGGCCAGATCTTTTTTCAATGTGTACAGAAAATCAAAACATGCGTAAGCCGGAGGGTTAAATACATCGAAAAATTTAATATTTTTTTACATGATTTAAGAATTTTGTTCTTTTTTCAAGAAATTCCGGGATTGATTTTTAAAAGTTATCCCATTTCAGGTTTGTTTTGAGTACGTTTTAGTGTTATTCGTACTTGAATTTTTTAGTACGACTCATACTTAAAGTAATAATAAAAAACTTGATATATACCGAGTGTTTTTCTTTTTGTGTACTAAAAAAAACTTGGTTGGGTTAAATTCCACGAATCCAGATTTGATATAGTGACAGGCCAGAATATCCTTTCAATATGCTTGAGGCAGCGGTTTACAATAGCTTGCATGCAATTAATTACACGACTAGAAATATTCCAGGATTCACAGCCATACAGAAGCACAGATTTCACGTTGCTATTGAATACCTTGATTTTGGTGTGAGTTGAGATATTTTGAGATCTCCAGAATTTATTAAGCGTACCATTCTTTTCCGTATATCTTCTTTGCTGCCCCTGTTTTTGAAATTATACTACCCAGGTAACAAAAGATTTCAACATCGTTAATGGGTTGGCCCGAAAGCTGGAAGTTTGCCTTGCATGAATAATTAATGCGCATTGATTACGTTTTGTTGATATTAATTTGTAATCCCGTTTTGGCCGCACGTGTAGAAAAGGCTTGAATCTTAGACTGCATGCTAGAGAAGCGGTGGGATAAAAGACAGACGTCATCTGCATAATCAACATCTTCTAACCTATTATGAATGCACCACGAAATTCCATGATGTACATTCATAAAGTGGTTCCTAATTACGTCAAGTACTATGTTAAACAGTAGTGGAGACAAAACACAGCCCTGCCAAACACCTACGTTTACTTTGATGGGTTTGCACAAAATGAGTTGTTGTATAGCTCCTTAACCCATATCGTCCCAATGTTCGATTTTTCGAACAGTAAATTTTACGCGTTTTTATAAATTTTTTACTTTTTTTAGGTTAGACAAAGAACTAATTTTTTTAAACAATTATATATTGTAAATAAAAAATTAAAGTTCTTACCCACTTCACTCCTCCCTTGTATAACTAGGGGGAAGAAAAAACCTTAATTTTGGCATAATTATAAAAACTGAAAACTTTGTATAAAATATAAAAAAATTAAAAAAGTAGAAATGTAGTTCCATTGAAAAACGATTAAACTTTTAACAACAGCAAAAACATTTCCGTGTTTTTCAATTGTGTTTTTGTTATTTGACTTTAAAAAGCAGTGTTCGATTTTTCGAACACTGGGCACTATTTAGTACTTTTTTTTTCTCTGAAAGGCTAACGAATCATCGCATATTACCATAATATAACTTTTTCACTCATTTGAATAAACGGAAACATATTTAATTTGTTTTTGCTGATCAATAAAAAGTTTATGCACAATCACCGTTCTGTGAGAAATGTTTTTCGTGCGATTCGAGGAACTTACGGTGCGCATAATGAAACCACTATTGCAAACATCATTCGCAATATTGAGTCCCAGTTTACATTGGTGGATGATAATCGACCGGTTAGGCCACATCCAGCACGTAGTGAAGTAAATATAGCAGCTGTAGCTGAGAGAGTATTCATTGGTCCAAATTTTTCCAAAATTGAGAAAAATCAGAGCACTCAGGGGATGACCCCTACTAATGCATTTCATTGGGTTGGAACTAGGAAAAAAGGTTATAGGAAGGAGAGAAGTGGTAGTAGTACCTGTGAACATTCGACTAGAATTTATTTATGTTGACAGTGAGAGGAAAGACTCCACCAGGAAGGTTATTCCACATACGAACAGTCCACAACAGGATGGGCTCTTGAGGAAAAACGTGTACATATTACGAACAAACGTACGGGTTTCGGTCTCGGCGTATCAATCATGTTCTGACTCATAGCACCAACATCGGACACGCTTGGTCCATAATCAAATGATTACGAATGGCAAAGGTTGCTGTCATTTGCCAAAGAGTAGATAGGGTTGGAATTTTGATATAGGAGGTCATTTAAAAAAATAGGAAATATAAATAGTAGAAGAAAGAACGGAGCAGTGCGGCACCCCTGAATGAGTTTGGAACTCGTTGGACGAAACTCCATCTAAAACAACTCGTATAGTGCGATCTCTGAGAAAACTCGATATAAATCGAGAGAAATTATCAGCGACACCAAATGAAACAAGTTTTGACAAGAGTGCACACTCTGTCAGACTCTGTCAAACGCCTTGGAAATATCTTAAGCAATTCCATTACTTTCGCCAAAACGGAACAGCCCCATTTTTCCGATAACAGGGACAGTAGGTCTCCACTAGGGCAACCTGAAAACCAAGCGCATGGTCTCGGTGAGATCTGGTTTCAACAAGACGGTGCTACGAGCCATACATTTTGGTGAGCACATAATTTCATGATTTGCTATGGCAATTGCCTACCTAGATCGTGTGACATCACACCGTAGACTATTTTCTCTGTGGATATGTGGGATCTTCAGGAATAAGTCAGGTACGATTGACGGTTTGGAAGCTAACATTACTCGTGTTATTCGCGAGATACCAGTCGCTATGCTCGCATGAGTCGCCCAAAATTAGACCTTCCGAATGGACCACCTCAGACAAAGTCATGGCCAACATTACCATGATATCATTTACATACAGTTAATGCCATAAATTATTCTTTTAACTGATAATAAAAATTTCAAGTTCACTTTCAAATTTATGTGTTTTATTTTACATTTTAATTTAAACCTCACGATGGATCACCCGATATATCTATTAACCCGGTCCTGTGCGAGTCACATAATCGAGGTTCAACTGTATATTTTTAATTTTAATAAATCCCTTGTACTATTTTTCTTTAACTAAATAAAATTAATTAGTTTCAGTTTATAAAAAACTTAGGTTTTCTATATTTACAATCTATAAGCAATAAAACAAAAATGCCTAATAGTGCCCAATGTTCGATTAATCGAACACCATTTTTCTCAAAACCAAAAAAACTAAAAAAAAATTGGACTTCAGATTCGTGTTTTCTAGTCCCAAATTATCTATCAACCACCAAGTTTTATAAAGTTACTCGAAAAAAAAATCGCTGGGACGAAATGGGTTAATGAGATTAATCATCTCCTCGGGAACTCCGTTTCATCTTAGAGCTTCTAATATGAAAGCTATGATTGAGTTTTATTGTATCTCGATATTAATATCTTTGCAATATCTTTACGAGTCGGTATAGATGGGGTTTCGTCCAACGAATTTAAGATTCATTTAGAAGTGCCGAAAGACTCCGTTCTTTCTCCTACTCTATTCTTATTTTTCCAAACGAACTCCCATGTTAAATTTTAAATCCTATCTACACTTTCATTCGTATTGATTTGATTATATGCCAAGCGTAGCGAACGTTGAAGCTATGAGTTTAAACATAAATGATAAGCTTGGTAAAGACCTTGATATAATCTCCAAATGCGGTCGGGCGAAAAGGGTCAAAGTTAATGCCAGGAAGACCCATGCATGCTAACGTATAAACGCGCGACGTATCAAGGTGCCTCATCTGTATATATGGGTTGTTTAACTATTACGGATTCAGAATCTCTTGATGCTCTAGGCACGAAAATAGAATCTGATGTCCGACGGACAAAACATATATTCAAGGTATCGAAGAAAGCATTCAAGTGTCTCGGTTTTTTTAAAACGGTGTAAGAGATATTTGATTCCATTTGGTCTCCTTAATGTGTATACCACCTATATCCGGCCGAGAAAAGAGTACATCTGTCATGTGTTCTCGACCGCATGCAGGAGAGAGCGAAGGTACTCATTGGTGACAGTAAGTTATCCAATTCTATTGGTTCTATTGAGCAGCGTTTCAACGTGGGTTGTATTTCCCCGTTTTATCATTACCATAATGGGAAATGTTCTTATGAAATTAGGGATCTAGTTCCCGAAAGTTTTCGAAAAAGCCCAATATTTTGTGATCGATTGACCGGTGCATGGTTTAAGGCCGTACAGGGAAAATTAGCTCTTTATCCAGACTGTTCACATGTGGAATAACCTTTGTGTCAAGTCTTCCCTTCACTTCAACATGATTAAGTTCAAATAGAATGTCCACAAGCACTACACCCTCGATTTTCCTACCTATAAGCTATTTTTCTAGTTTCATTACAATGCAATGCATTAGTAAAAAAAAAAATTTGCCAGCTATACTATAATAACAAGGTTAACGATGACAATAATGATCCATTAAGGCCTCGTTACTCTTACGTAAACGTATACGTTGCGGATCAGCTGTTCCGTTTTCCTTACCAATCTTATGTGTAAATAGGTACTCACACGTAAACGTAACGTTACGTTGCGGATGAACCTGATAAAATTAAAATTTCTCTCCGTTTTTACGTATCAGCTGTTAAGATTTTTTTTGTTTTCAAGCAGTGTTGCCAACAAAACTTATTAACCAGCGGCTTACTTTAAAATTTTATTAATGATATTCTTATCAAAACATTAATTTTAATTTGGTGTAATGAAATCCAATGTTACGGGTTTTTTGTTTGAACTGAAATTAGTATCGGCTTTAGGTGTCACAGAAACCAAATCGGGTTTTTATTGAAAATAAACGAAGCCAGCTAACTGCTCTTGTTTTTTTTTATTGGAAATAAATATTGTTGTTAAAAGCTTAATTTTCTTATTTTATTATATTCATCAGTTAGATTATTCCCATAGATGGAAGTAAATAAAATTGATAAATAGTTAATATAGTTTTTTTTGCATGTTTCCGGCAGTTTTCGGCAGCGGGCTGCTGCAAATTTGCGAAAACCTTTTCCTCACCTTTTCTATATTTATTTTATTTGTTAGTTTAAGCAACAAATATTTTTCTACTTTAAATAAATTTGCTTTCTATATTTACAAAACAATAAAATTACACAAATATAAAAAACATTTGTATGTGTACTGTATTTCCACTTCTTATTTTTTTTTTCCATTATTTTCATTTATTAAAATAACAAGTTTTAACAATATTTTAACGCAAAAATCATAATTTACAAAATTATTAAACAAAAATTGCATTTAAAGCTGTAAACACATGAGCCAAAACATAAAACAGCTGATTCGATTATCGGTTTTATTATAAAATAAAAATTTGAATAAATTTTAGAGAATGCAAATAGAAAAAAATCAGCGCATAGGTCCGAATATTCGAATTAACTTAATTATATTAAATATATATATTATTTAGTTTTATTTGACCTTTCTTTTTTTATAATTATTTTGAATTGCTTAAGCTTGAGGTCTTTTTTAAAAAATACATTCAGCCCAATCATGAATAAAAATTCCCCGGGAGTTTTCTCCCTTCTCCTAATTTTCTAATGTTAATGTAATTGTAAAAATGGGAAAAGGGAAAAAACTTCCGGGGAATTTTTATTCATAATTGGGCTGATTATATTTATTTTTTTTCTCAATATTTCGGTAACCTTTGGTTAGCATCTTTAGGAAATAAAATTAAATTTACAATAAAAAATTATAAAATTTTTTTTTTTAAATTTTTACTTATACACATATTGGTTATATCAAGTTTTATTTAAAGAGATATTTATAATGACTTAAAATATTTTAAGGTCCATAACTCCAAAACTAGATCCTCAGGCGCAATAAAAACTAGATAAAAATATTTTATTTTTCAAAGCAATTTTAGTGCTGTATATGTAAATAAATATATATGCATAAACTATTTTACTTTTTGTACAAAAGCGCCGATATCGTTTTGTATTGGCGTTTTTAAACAAGAATGTCAGCAACATGTTTTGGAATAAGACTGTGAGCAAAATCAAAACAAATAATAATTTACATACATACATACATATGTACGAGTACACACATACACATCAACACCATATGACACGTTTACGTATTTTTAGTAACTACCACTATTTTAAGTCGAACGCAACGTTTACGTATCCGCAACATTTACGTAAGAGTAACGAAGCCTTTACACTTAGCCAGCTACGCAGATTTTTTTGGAGTAATAATGTAAAACTTTTATTTCTTGTCGTAACAGGCCTACAGTGGTGGACAACAAAGAAAAAATATATATTTTTTTTATTAAAAAATAAGTTATCCTTAGGCTTTGTTCCAAATGTTTTGACCACTATTGTATATTAAATATTTATGTGTTTTTTTTGTACAGCACGTGGATTTGTATTTTCTAAAATTTTCCTTTTTTGCACAACAACTTTAATCGCATTAAATTATTCTTTAAAATTTACACATGTATGTACATTAGGGTGGCCGTTATTTTTTTTATTTTGATTTCTTATATTCTCCCCCCCTAAATCGGTTCAGTTTTATGTAAAAAAAAATACAAAAAAATTTCGTAGCTATAAGTTGTGTTTCAGGGGGGGCGTCCGTCCCTCAAAGTTTGCCATCAAGCCATTTATTCAAATGTTATTTGTTTGCGTATGACTGTCTTCTAAAAACAACATTTTACAAGAATATGATATATGGCAATATTTTAGCTCTTCTAGTCAACAACATAAGCCTCTAAGAAAGTTTTTTGCTAAAATCAATATTTTAGAAAATAATTAAGAAAATAAAAACAAAATACCAAACATTTTATATACGTTTTATATATATAAAAGTGGGATTTAATGTCAAGTGACCCAATTTTGAAATATATGTTTTTCGATTTAAATGAAATTTACACCAATTTTAGTACTGTTTGATAGTAGCTTAGGCACAAATTTTCAACAAGATCGGTCAAAAAGTTTCTGAGTTAGAGGGGGTCAAAATTTGACATTTTGGCCATACAGGTGTTCTTTCTCATCCATGTAACATATTACCTATTGGTGTAAGCAAAATTTGTCCCAAGTAGCTTAGATAGCTTTTTGATCAAACTTTTTAAAAATATTTTTTTTGTTTTTTTAAAAAATTTTTTAAATTTTTTTTTTTTAAATTTAACACTTGGCTAAAAAAAATAAAAAAAAAAGTTTTAAATTTAAAAAAAATAATTAAAAAAATTTTTAAAAAAAACAAAAAAATATTTTTAAAAAAGATTGATTAAATAGCTATCTAAGCTACTTGGGACAAATTTTGCTAACACCAATAGGTAATAAGTTACATGGATGAGAAGGAACACCTGTATGATAAACTTTGACCCCCTCTACCTCTGAAACATTTTGACCAATCTTGTTGAAAATTTGTGTGTAAACTACTATCTAATAGGACTAACCTTGGTGTAAATTTCATCTAAATCGGAAGACATCGATTTCAAAATTGTGTCACTTGACATTAAATCCCCCTTTTATATATATAAAACGTATATAAAATGTTTGGTATTTTGTTTTTATTTTCTTAATTATTTTCTAAAATATTGATTTTAGCAAAGAGCTAAAATATTGCCATATATCATATTCTTGTAAAATGTTGTTTTTAGAAGATAGTCATTCGCAAACAAATTACATTTGAATAAATGGCTTGATGGCAAACTTTGAGGGGCGGACGCCCTCCCTAAAACACAACTTATCGCTACGAAATTTTTTTGTATTTTTTTTACATAAAACTGAACCGATTTGGAGGGGGAGAGTATAAGAAATCAAAAAAAAAAAGTTCTCCATACAACTAACGGCCACGCTAATGTACATATGTAGTTAATTTTAGGTGCCACAAAAAATTGTTGGGAAAAAAGCAAGGAACTAAAGTATTAGGGAACCACAAGCTAAAATTTTCTTTTTAGTTTTTTGATTGAAAATATAAAAAACTGGTTAAAATATCAACTGCCATTTGGTTCGCTAGTAATATCTATTTTTTTTTTAACATCTTAAAGAAAAATAAAATAAACAAAAGTTAACGTAAAAGTTGTACAAAAATAAAATTAAAGTTTTTTTAAATAGAATCTTTATTGAAACTTTTTTAAGTACTGCAAACTTGTAGTAGTTGGGAAAAGAAAGAACTCACAATTTTTACTACCACCACGAATCTATTCGTTCTTATTTTTATGTGCAGTTTTTCTCGCTTTGTATTTCAATCTACAAAGAAATAAAGGAATTAAAAGTGTCAAGTATAAATGAATGTCGTATAAAAAATACATGAATGGCGCAACTTTTTATATTGCTTTTGTATGCCAGCATCAGTGTTACCAGGTTTTTTCTTTGCTATAATTATAGGACAAATCGGAAAGGCTCTTAGAGTTCTTTAAATCGTAGGTTGTTTTAATACTCACACCAACAGAGATTTACGGGTATTTTGCGTTTGTTTGATGAAAATATTGACCCTAGACTTACCAATGACCGTCCGTCTGGCGGGCCAGCTAGCTGCCCTTGTAAATATTGTAATTTTGGAGATAACTAAATGAAATTTTTTAAAGGTTGTAATTGTCAAATGGACCAAACCTATTGAAAATTGAGAGAATCGGTCCATACTTTACCATTGCCGAAGTTTTGCTTATATAAAATTCAACCACAATAACTTCTATAACAACTATTGCACCCTATCTAAGTTGTGTGATAGTAGGCCCAGAATTGATTATAGGTCTCATAAAAATTCCCACTTTTAAATCGCATTTAGATAAACAAATCTGATACAGATGCTTGTATCAAGATAATTCGGCGCAAACAACACTTATGTCTGTGACTTTATTTGAGTATTGCTAAGAAACTAATGTAAAAACTTCAAATAAAAGTCTGTTGACCCTTTACAACATCAGCACATATAACTTACATTTTTTATTATCCATAATAAGCTACACTGTTTTAATTGATTATCGCAAAATGAACGTTACGAAGTAGTTCCCCTTCTGCACTTAGATAGCTATTCATTTATTATCCTGAATTTAATTTTTTGGACTAAATTTTATAGGGATTTACAGAAGTAAAAATTTATTTTGTCGCGAGAAAAAAAGTTTAAACAGAACTGCGTCGAGACCACATTTTCCATACAATTTGACTTAAAAGCTTGTCTTAGAAAGCCGTCGTAAAATAAAATATATTTTATTTTAAGAACGTTTTTTCTTATGCTGTTAAACTTAGATACTTATTCTGCCAGCAATGCTACTATACTTTCATGAAACTTCATATATTTTGTAAAGAGAAAATGAAAAATTAAAGAAAATAAAAAATTCAAACCGATGTTTAAAGGATTTTAGGATTTTTGCATGAAAAAAAAATTAAATTTTTTTATGAAGTGCGTATATATTTTTGAAAGCAATTTCTGGCAACATCGGCCAGCATACGTAAATGTATTCATTGTAAAGAGGTTTTCATTAGGGGCGAAGCATTTTGTTTTTTTTTTTTTATTGAACGATTTCATCGTTTTGGAGAAATTATTTGCAATAGCGACGCCATTGTTGATCAAAATTCCTCTGCGAAAGTAATATAATATACCTTTATTTTCATTATATTAACGAATTATTCGTTGAGCCAACGAAAATTTTTTAATAAACGTAATTCGTTTGCTTAACGTACATTTTGATTGGATTTTTGGTTCAGTGTAGTACGAGGAAATAAGACGAAACCAGTTTTCTACGTCTAGAGCATACTAGTCAGCCAATATACCACGAATTTCGCTTTTGAGTTTAACTTGCAGGTCTTCTTACTTTGTTGGATTCTTAAAATTAATTACATCGTACGAGGCGGCCATTCCGGAGAACCATTGCTCAAAATAATGTGCTCGCCATACTTTGTGTTCAATAACTTAATTGTTGTGTGCCACGTCCGCAACATACCGTCCAAGTTCATGGCGCTAAAATGGTTCCAAAATAATTCTGATATAATGGTCCTGTAGTCATCGGGTACCTCTTTTATTAAAGAGAAAATGAGATGCTGACGACGCCGACTTTGAAACCAAAACTAGACTAAACCATTGAGTTAAAAATGAGCTTCATCTGAACAGATAATTTTCCTCTGTCTAGGCATGCAACATGAACCCGATAGAAAGTTCATGGAAAATCAAATTAAATAATTTATTAAGCTGTGTATTGCTTCATATTTTAATAGCAAAATGTGAAAAAGTTCATAGACGAATTTACTTCTATTTGAAAAATTAAAAAAAAAATTAGTGGTTCTTGTCGGAAATCCCTTTACAAACAAAATTAAAAATATGCATAAACTGCGTAGTTTCGTACAACCTACATATGAATATTTTGTATGATTTATGAATTTATGTATAGAAAAATTTGAAACAGCATGCTATATTTCGTTTAAAGATAAAATGATGAATGACATTCACTTAGCTTGAGTTTTTTTTTGTTTTATTTAATAAATGAATATTTGGAAATAGTCAGTCACTACTTTAAAAAAGTACATATTTTTTTTTTAAGTGAATGAATATTTGATAAATACCACTTTAATTGATATACAATTTTAAAATATTGGATTTTTGCTAAAGAGACATTTTGTGAATTTCTATAATCCATAAAATGTCAAGCTGTTGAATTTTAAATATTTTTAATGTTCAACAATTTTATACGAGTATTATTGAATTATAGATATGTTAAACTTTTTGTTGGCATTTATGGTGTTTTTTTTCTACAAAAAATGTGACATTTTATTTTAAAGAAATGCAATTTGGTTTCTGTTTCCTAAAAATTTTGATCCTGAAAAGGATGAGTTTTTTAGAATAAAACAAGCCACCCTTTTCGGGAGCAACATTTTTAAGAAACAGAAACCAAATTGCATTTTTTTAAAATAAAATGTCACATTTTTTTGTAGAAAAGAAAACACCATAATGGTGTTTAGTTTAAGAAATATGTGATTATTTTTAGAATATGAATTTTCTTAATAACATTTTTTTCTCCTATAAGCTATGTCTTTCAAAATCGAACATATTGATTTTCCTCAATAAGCCCGCGTCCAAAAGTAGAAAATGTCAGCTTTTCAAGCTCCCACAAAAACAGTAGTGGAAAAAGATCACATACTATTTACATAGGAAATATTAAGGTTAGTTTGAATAGTGCAATAGTACACAGAAAAAATTCTTCAAATTTTCAACAATTAAAGCATTAATTAAAAATTAAATTAGTTTTAATTAAAAATTTAACCAAGTGAATTAAACGTTCAATCAAGTGAATTAAACGTTTATTCAAGTGAGTTAATTGGTTTATTAAGTGAATTAAACGTTTAATTGATACTATTTATTTGTTTGCTAGCGCAAATTTAATTAATATCACAGTTTTTTTACTTGAAGTGAAATGCGCATAGGAATAGCTTATCCCTTCGACAATAAATTTCAGTTTATCAATAGTATGATATGGAAATTTAGCACATTTAAACGAAACATTGTTAATTAATTTTTTGAATCCCAAGAAAAACTTTGATAACTAATATGCATGTGGCAGTGTTAAAAAAACTGAACTGGCAAAATAAAATAAAGTAATTTGTTTTTATTTTTGTTTTTTCTTTATCCACTTACAACTACATTTAGAGTTGACAAAAAATCAACAAATTGTAGTCGGGACTGTAAGAAAAGATAAACTCACTTTTTATTGTTGTTTAAGCTTTGATACGGTTACAAGTAAAACTGGGGCTTATAATTCTTATTCGCTTAACAGTTTTATTTGTATAGTATCTTTAGTTTTTCTAAAATCTTTGGATAAACTTTCCTGACGATCTGGCCTAAGCAACCAGTGAAATGCGCATAGGAAAAGCTTATCCCTTCGACAATAAATTTCAGTTTATCAATAGTATGATATGGGAATTTAGCACATTTAAACGAAACATTGTTAATTAATTTTTTGAATCCCAAGAAAAACTTTGAAATCATATTTTATTTTTTCTGTGTACTGCTTTTCATAATTATAATTTTCAGAAAATTTTTAAAAAACTGCACTTGTTATGAAAGATCGGTTAGAAAACTCTTTGTTTTCCCAATATATTTGTTTGAGATAAATAGCTTCAAAAGTGAAGAAGAAAATAAGCGGTTCTGCTTTGTTGGAGTCCGGAGATTACGAAGCTTTTCAACCTTTTTCACAAAAAGTTACTGACATCAAAGCACATACGGACTGATACATAATGGTAACAAAACATTTTTATTCAGATATTAAAAACTTTAAATTAATATATGAGGATTTTAAACCGATGTCTTTCAAGAAGATCGGTCAAGAACTTTCTGAGTTATAAGGGATGTAATTTAAAATTTTGGCGAAACAGCTGTTTGTTCTCTTTTTAGGTATTGTTCTTAGTAAAATTTTTCCCAAGTAGCTTAGACAGCTGTTTCATCAATCTTTCGAAAATAATTTCTTTGACTGTTTTTCAAAATGGAGTTTTTTGCTCAAAAGTAAGCCTGGGTATTTTTCTAAGAAAAGAATCACCATGCAATTCTACTGAAAGCATCTGAAATAGTCTCTTAACTCAGAAGTACATTTAGCATATTTTTTTGACTTGTACTAAACGCCTTTTCAAGAAATTCAAAAGTTTCAATGCCCGAAAATCCGTTTTACACACAGTGCACGTTGTTTTGGTCTTAGAAGACCACTAGTTAAATTTGATGCACAAAATATTCGTGGAACTTTTTAACCCTCTAAAGTGCCGTTTTAGTATACTTTTGTGAGGAAGTTAAAAAAAGGACAAAAATGACCCCTTAAAATGAGTGTTAGAGGGTTAATATATTCTAAGAAAAGAATCGCCATAAGATTCTACTGAAGACATCTGAAATTATTTTTTAGCACAGAAGTACATTTAGTAAATTTTTTTTTTTACCATTAAATTGCTGTAATAGAACTCCTACATATTTCTTGTGTAGCACAGTGTTTATTTATTTGCCTCATTTTATTTCTTTTCTATTTATAACAACATATAAAACAAATTGGCTACTCAACTTAAATAAATTATTTTTATAAAATATTACTCAATTAAAAGAAAAGTTGCAAAAATTGACCATATATTTGGGGTTAAATATATGGTATCATTTATTTATTTATACTATAAAACAACTGTAATATATCAACAAATAAGAATAATAAATTATTCAATACTTGTGGTAGTTGATGGTGATAGGCAGCAGAGGTTTAAATGTGCAAGTACTTGCTACATAAATAATAAAATTATGTGAGTATTTAGTTTTTCAACAAGATTTTTTTTTTTTCATTTTATTTTTTATTTAAACCCAAACTATTTTGGTAATACAGGCAAAGCCCGGTATAACGATTGATATAATGTCAGCCCCTTTCGCTAAACTGAGAGATTCGTAATACCGAACATTTTTTTTAATAAAAAATTAGCTACATTTACCATTAATTATATTCATGTTTATTAAACTTACATACGTGTTTACAAATTGGGAAAAATTATTTGTCTAAAAAATCTGTAATATATAGCTTAGTCCAGACAATATGTTCAAACAGTAAATGTATGCTTACACTCATATGCTTAAAAAATATAACAAATGCCTCTATCGGCGTATTAATATTCAATATGCGATATAAGAAAAAGACTTACACCTTTTTTTCATTCTTCTAAAATTTTTATTTTTTCACTGATTGATATTCTTTTTCTATACCCATTTTGCTTCAACAACACTTGAAACATAACTATTTTATTATGCCTAAAACTAATCTACATGTTCTCTTATTTTGTAACAAACAAAAAAAAAAAAAAAAAAACACATCCAAACAAACGACTTTTTGGTTTTGCTTTGTTTTTCTTAACCATTCGTTAAACCGGGAGCAAAAAAAAGTTGATCGTTCGTTATATAAGGTAGCTAATGAAAAAACTTGTCCATTCGTTATATCGGATTTTCGGTAAAGTGAGTATATGTAATATCGAGCTTTGCCTGTAATTTTATGAAATTTTTAAAAAGGACGAACCCTATTGAAAACGTCCCTCACTTCACAAAGCACCCATACAAACTTATTTTCGAAATGTAGTCTTTGTGCCTATAAATCTTCTTATTATGTTGGTGTTTAGATTAAATTTGGTCAACGAAAATTATATTGGAACCTAAATTACCTTATAGAATTTTATTTTGAATTTTTTTAAACTTGCTCATAGCGTCCATAAAAATACCACTCCACAATTTGTCGGCGAAAGCTGACCATAGTGGTGTTTACCGAAAAATCACATTAGGACGAACAACATGTCACAATACTCAAAAGAAAAATAAATCCATCCGTACTCAAATCAATCCGAAGCGGTATTAATAGTACGATGAGTACGTGATTTTTTTGATTAATTGACCATTTTTAAGCAAAAATTGCTAAAGTTGTAGGTATTCATAAACGAAAAAAAGTCTATTGAACCTTTAATAAACCATTCATAAAGTAAGAAAATTTATTGTTGGATTTGCGCTTCTTTAAACCAAAAATAAAATGATATTTTAAAAGGTGTTTGCAACTTTATGATATTATTTTTGTGAAATATGTTGAAAAATAATGACAAAAATGTTTTATTTATTACAACGGACATGTTAAATACATTTTACTATTTTTTTTTTTATTTTAGACAGCCAATTTAAAGTTTATTAATTTAAATGAATATGTTTAGGGGCAAATGCAGATATTTTCTTTAATTATTTATTAAATTATTGCAACAAGTTGTTTTTTTTTTTTGTTTAAAACAACAAATTATTGTTCAAAAATATAAAACAAAAAAATAAAATAAACAAATCATAATAATAGTGATGTTAATAAAAATTAAATAAACTTTTTATTCGATTACTTTCTTATCGTATATTTAAAAAAGGTTCAAACAAAAGTTTTTATGATACCTTTCGGAAACATTTTGTTCAGAAACTAAAATAATATGTAGTTTTATTTGATAAGAATAATTTTGAAGGAGTGCAATTAAAAAAAAATTATAAAAAAAATTTAAATATAGAATATCATGTAAACCGAATAGAAGTTTCGTGCATCACTAACAATAAAATGGCAGCCAAATATAAAGAAAGTTGCCATACTTAAACAGAAAATCGCTGCAAACAGTTAACAGTAAAAAAGCTGTTATTGTACGTTTATGAATACAAATTTTTATAAGAGGTTTATAAGACAAAAAGCGTTTAATAGTTATTACATACTATAAGCTTAAAATAAGAACTTTTTATTAATATGGCTGTAAATGAGAAGCAAGAGTTCTCAATAGTACTTTTTAAAAATAATGTGTTTTCATCTTGTTCTGTTATTTTTGGTGTTTCTTCACACAACCAGCAAATCGTTTTTCAACTTCTTGTGTAGTGTTGTTGTAGTGTCTGCAACAAACTTTGATAAATTAAATGAGATTAAACGCTCACTTTGTAATTTTACTCTCAGAGTGGCACTACCAACGAAATGTTTGATCTTTTTTTTGCTCGGTTTAAGAATTTTTTACTTATTTTAAGAAATTCCTGGATTGATTTTCGAGAGTAGTACTACTCGTGGTGTTGGATATCGTAGCGTAGTTTAACCGACTTTCATTTCTTAATTATTTAAACATACATTTGTATTTAAGTAAGATTAAGCAATACAATGAAATATGAATATGTTATTTTGAGAATTATATGTTGTAGGATTGAAAATAACTCAGATAATTTTCAAAATTGATTTAATTTAGGTTAAAAGATTTGTAGCAAAACTTCAACAGCAAGATATAAATATTTGTAAAAGTTGAAATTATATTTGATCTAAAGCTGACCCCGGCAAAACTAGTAGACTGTGCTTTTTTTGTCTTTTGATCTCACAGCTACGTGCACTCATATCTTAAATAAAACCAACCAGTTAGAGTTGGGTAAAATCGTTCCTTTTGTGGGATCGTTCTGACCCATCCGAAAGATTGAATGGACTAGGTCGTTCTTTTCGTTCATCAATTCCTGTTTTTTTGCCTTGAATAATTAATAAAAAGAAAGGTTCTAGTTTGAAAGTGTAAATATTTTGTTCAGAAATTGTTTTTATCAAGAAAATAAAAAACACCCGAATAAAAATTGCAAATATGCCTTTGTCATCAAGTTCAACACGTCAAGCAGACACAATATTTTTGATTGGTATAAAAGATTTAGAGCCAATATCCAGGTGTAATCAACTACCAACTCTAAGACAAGTTCTTCTTAGATTTCACTTCTTCCTAGAAGAAAAAAATTCAGTTCGAAATGCAAGTCACAGTACTGTAGAGGAATTAATTTTAGTGTGGCAAAAAGCCACTATTCCGATTAGACTTGCGAAGCATTGTATTGATAAGCTCGAGAAACACCATTCTGAATGGCTTCTCTTAAAGAAAAATAAAGGCAGAACATCTGATACCCAAAAGAATCGTAATTTAAAATTTCAAGATCATTTGGATATACTTTTTGACATTGCTCATAATGATGCACTTACTATGTGCAAAGTAGGCGAAGACAGAGAGTTTTTAATAGACCAGAGGACGGAACGTAAAATGATTATTTCATTAGCAGACCAAAAATACAACAAAAAGCAAGAAAGAATTTTCCAAAGAAGAAAAAAAGAACAAGAGCGACTTAAAAAAGGGAATAAGCTACAATCCGCTGCCATAATATCTCCAGATATGACTTATTCAAGTTTAGATACAGAGGATGAATCTCCAGAGTATTCTGATTCTGCTGAAATTAAATCAAACGAGCTATATAAGCCGCCAACTTCCCAAAAAAGAAGAAGAGTTCAAACAGACCTGCAAACTGAAACAACTACAAAGAAATTATTATTCTCTAAACACGTTACTAGTGCATTAGATCGCAATAAGATTTCTGATAGGCAAGCCCTAAGACTAATGGTCCCTATTGCGGCAGCATTGGGACATGAACCAAATTCGTTCATTGTCACGAAGTACCATTCAACGCAAAAGAAAAGAAGAAAGAAAATTTGTGTTTGCAGAAATAAAGCAGTATGTTTCTTTTGATGATCCAATAATTGTTCATTGGGACGGAAAAATTCTACATGATATTTTGGGAACTGAAAAAGTAGATCGATTGCCAATTCTAGTATCAGCAAATGGTAAGGAAAAATTACTTAGAGTGCCAAAACTTGTAAGTGGTACCGGCGCAAATACTGCTACAGCAGTTTATAATGCACTTACTGAATGGGGTTTGGAGAAGAAAGTAGTTGGAATGTGTTTTGATACTACATCCGTTAATACTGGATTTAAAAATGGAGCTTGTGTAATGCTGGAACAAAAAGCTGGAAAAGAATTTTTATGGCTAGCATGTAGGCACCACATTTTAGAAATTGTTTTGAGTAAAGTTTTTGTTCTTTGCTTCGGACCATCCAGTTCTCCTGATATTTCCTTATTCAAAAGATTCAAAGCATCATGGGCATCTATACGAAGAGAAAACTATAAACCATTAGCAGAAGCTGCAGACAGAGAAATTTTAAAACTTGCTGCAATAAAAGTTTTACTAAATGCCTTAGAGAGCAAAAAGCAGCCCAGAGACGATTACATGGAGCAAATAGAACTGTCATTACTTACCTTGGGTCATACTCAAGACAAAATTCATTGGAGAGCTCCAGGTGCGGTACATTACGCTCGTTGGATGGCGAAGCTGATATATGCCATAAAAATTTTCTTATTTCGTGAAGAAGGCGGTTTCAAAACTACTCTTAAAGAAAAATCTCAGCTAGAACGCTTTGTGAACTTTGGAGTCCTTGTGTACGTTAAATATTGGTTTGAAGCTCCTATGGCTACAAATGCAGCTTGGTCAGACCTATCTCTTTGGAAAGATATGACAAATTATGAAGGAATTGATAGTCAAGTTAGTGAAGTGGTCAAAAATACAATAAAGTCTCATATGTGGTACCTCTCGGATGAACTAGTTGCACTAAGTTTATTCTCTGAGAAAATATCAAATGAGGAAAAGGAGGAAATTGTCAAAAAGATTAAGTGTAAGCCCTCTGGACGGAAAATAAGAGGAGATTCGCTACTTTTAACTGACCAAGCCGTTTTATCTGACTTTGTAAATAAAAGATCATTGCAGCTGTTTGACAAATTATTAATAAATTCAGATTTCTTGAAAATTAACCCAAATGAATGGCACAATAATGAACATTACATTAATGGCACAATAATCGCAAAAAACTTGAAAGTTATTAATGATGTAGCTGAACGTGGTGTCAAACTCTTTGAAGAGTTCAATAAGCTTCTGACAAACGACGAAGAAGAGAAACAGTTGATTTTGCAAGTGGTTGAAGCAAACAGAAAGTGTATTCCAACCAAAACGACAAAACAAGCCGTAATTGAGAGTTTGAAGCCGTCATCTTCGAAAAACTAAACCTGTTTTTTTTATACGTAACTTACCTCGATTTAACAGTTTTTTTTTATATTATTAATCCATTTTTTACTGTAAAATAAATTATTTTTCTACTAATTGTACCTTATTTAAAATAACAAAAATTTTAATTTGTTATTAATATTTCATTGGTTTGAGCACTGTCTTTCAGTTGGAATTTTATCTTAAAACTTTGCATACATACTAATTTTATTGCTAGTAAAAAAATTAGGGGGTGCCCAGATGTCCAAAGTAATTTTGAAATTTGTCCTTGAAAATATGGGCACCCTAATGTACGTGTTGGCGAAAAATAATAATTCTTATAATGTAGTTAATAGAAATATGTCCAGGGGGCAAATTATGGCAGTCGTGATCGAATACTTTTTTGATTCGAAAGCAATTTTATTTCAGTCGATACTGAATGACTCGTAATTATTTTTTCAGTGTTGTGAAAACTCAAGATAAGATAAGATAAGATAAAGATAAAGAAAACAAAATAAAATTTCTCTAAATTTTTTTATAGAATAAAGCCTTTTCTTTATATCTTGATCTTATTTTCACATGAATGGAGTCACGGGTAAAAGCTAGAAGATACTTAATAAAAAAAAAATTGCATCAACATAATAAGTACGGTTTTTAGTACGAAATCTGCATTCCGAAAGGGGCGTTAGGGGATCAAAAAAAAGTTTTATCAAATGACATGGACAAACAGCCAGCAATTTTTTATATTGATTCTTATTTGATCGGCGTGCCAAACGGTGGGTCAGAAACTCTGGTTATTATATGCGTTACAAACAGTGCTGCCAGCAAAATTAAAAAAACTTAACATTTGGATTTTGGCTCTATATATAAGATGTTTTTTTTAAAGTGTTCATATTATGTCAAAGCACAATTTTTGCAAGTTTTTAAATGCCCTGCAACAAAAGTTTTTTAAAGTTTTCCAAAAATTATTTAGAAAATGAAGTTTGATAATTTACAATAAAAAAAATTTTTAAATACAAAATATCAGAAAAACAAAAAGTTGTTTAATAAAATTTGCATTTATAATTTAGTAAATTGTACATAATTTGTACGAGTTTATGTAGGAAAATCATTTTTTTCATGTATGAAGACTTGTGTTTTTTTATTGACTTCGTATTAAAAACACATTTAAAAACGCTAAAAGGGATGAGCTTTGTTGGTGTGTAGGTAAAAGTTTATTTTTTTTTTTATTTCGAAGGTACATACTAAAAAAAACTTGTATAATTTAAGTACGCTTTAAACTATGTTACTTTTTTTCTATAGCTAACTCATTTTGATAAAAATATGCAATTTAAAATTCTACTTTGCTCTGATGCCATAAAATGATTGTGGTTTGTTATTTTTTTTTATCAAATCATACACATGTTTGTAGGAGGAAAAATTTGCATGTGTAACTTTCAACTCAAAATACTATCATAAAGCATTTTTCAAGTTGTGCCATAAAACTCTGTTCTTCTAAACACTAAAGTTTTATTTGATTTTTTCCACTGGCTTTGTGTGATTTGTGGTTTCTTGTTTTCTGTTTAAAATGGCATTTTGGTTAAAAGATCAATTGTGCGTTATACTTTGATAAATTGTTTCGTACCTAAACAAAAAAAAAAAAAAAAAAGAAAAAAACTATACAACATGTCATGTCATGCACAAAGTATATAAAATATGTCAATGCCAAATGCAATATTCTTACTTGAGTGGTTTAACTTATCAATAGTAGATGTATTAAAGCCACAAACAAAAAGTGTTTAGTTTTTTTATTTCTGATTTTAAAAAATGTTTGCATTTATATTTATCATAAAAGTTTGTTAAGTTCAAACAGTATTCTAGAAAAAAAGTTATGTACAATTTAAATTGTATCTGATACCTGACAAATAAACTGCTGTAGAATTGATATATTTTACAAAAATTTACAGTGAATTTAAAATATGTAGTTCGAAAACTCTTTACCATGCCAATTTTTGCTTTAAAAATAATTTAAAAATATGTATATTTTCCTACTGATTGTTAAGTGGTAAAATATACCACAGTATAAACAGTAAAGTTTTTGTGAGTGTACCCTTTTTGGAACCCAAAGGCAGTTATTAACCCGCCAACGTGAAAACTTGTTGTGATGTTAAGATTCATATAAAAGCCATTGTCACCAAATTTCATGATTTCTGATAAAAGTTTGTATTGAGGCAATGAAATATTAGGGACTATCCTCGTGATGATTGAAACAAAAGTGTTAAATTTCATTCAGTTATCTGGAAAATTGCGACTTGTATTTTGCGCACGAGTTTAACATTAATTAGTAAACACCCAGACAGCAGGACCGACGGACAAAGTAAGATCGATTAAAAAGGTGATCCTGAGTAGATAGGTACACTGAAATACATTTTCCACTTATGGTGGCATAGTTTTAAATATATAGTTTTATACCCTTTACGACTACATGGGGGCCTAAGAGAAAATGAAAAGACTACCCACAAATTTTGCTCCAGAACTGGCCAATGCGGCTTGTTAATGAAGCACTAATTTATCTATTTTATTGTTGATTGTGATAACAAAATGCCTCAAGCACCCATAATATGTTTTAACAATTTTCAATAACAATTTTTTGTTGGTGGTGATAATTTAGAAAAATGTGTTTCTGCAGCGTGGAATTTAAAACTTTTTCAAATATGAATAATATTTATAAATCAGCATATTTAAAGAAAACTTAACTATATTTACAAATTAACGGTATCAAAATATTTCCTTATTTATTGTATTAAGTGTTTTTTTTTTAGCAAAAAGAAAAATTTGCATTCAAAAACAAAAATGCCTTTAAATAACTTACTAAAATAATAACGGCAAAAAAATTTTCTTGCACAGTACTACAGAAAAATATCAATGATGTTCATTTTGTAGGGAACGTAGGACTTTTTAACATTTATTAAAAGGTTAGTGCACAGAAAGAAAAACACTCGGGATAAATTATGTTTTTTATGATAACTTTAAGTACGAGTCGTACACAAAAATTCAAGTATGAATAACACTGAAACGTGCTCAAAACAATCCTTAATGGGATTACTTTCGAAAATAAATCCCGGAATTTCTTGAAATAAGTATTAAATTCTTAAATCAAGTTTTGATTTTCTATAAACATTGAAAAAAGGTCTGGCCAGACTCATGTGTACCACGAAGGGTTAAACAGTAACATTTAACTCTTGCTTCTCATTTAGTTTATATTTTTAGTTACAGATTTCTCAAGTAAATAAAAACATATTGGGCATGATGTTGGTGTTTTATCATTCTGTAATGTGTAATACGGGTATGTAAATATATCATAATAACTTTTTCTTTCTAATTTATTTTTTGGTTTTTTTCAAGCACGAATTCAAAATAAAATCAACTTTATAATACTTGAATCAAGCGCATTTTAATATTGATTAAATTAATCAATCTCATTTTCGGATTTTTTTAAGTACGAATTAGGGTTAAAACAATTTTATATCATGAATCAAGCGCATTGAGATTGATTCAATCTTAATTTTACATAAATCAATCTTATTTTCGGACTATTTCAAGTACGAAATCGGGATTGAATATAGATGATTTAAGTAGTTTGCGATTGAAAATCCGTACCTGAATCAATATTTCTGTACTTGATTAAAGAAAATCCGTGCTCACCGTACTTTTAATACCGCTTCGAAGTACGAATCGATTGATTTTTCTTTTGAGTGTGGCCATTTACGTTTAGTAGGAAATGGAGAGGTTCCCTTACCGATGTACGAAATAGAAGAGGAGCCGATGGCTCTACAGACCACCATCTTTTGACTGGTGAGAAAAGACTCAAGGTTGCAGCCATAACAAGATATCGAAATCGCACACCACAGAGAAAATTTGCAATTGAGAAGCTTCATTTGGAAAATGTAAGGGATGACTATACAAACTCATTACGAAGTGCTTATCAAAACCTTAACGCACACAACTCAAGAGATTGGAAGGAGGTAAAGGAAGTATTTCTAAGCGCTGCTAGGCAACATGTAGGTTACAAAAACAGAGATAGAAAAGTTTGGATGTCTGATCGAACTTGGAGTATAATTGAGGAAAGAAAAGAACTAAAATCAAAACTAAACAACGCTAAAAGCGCCAAAGCCAGTATAGTACTATAGATCGACAAGTAAAGAAAAGTGCTCGACAGGATAAACGAAAATGGGCGGAAAATTTAGCCACTGAAGCTCAATCTGCAGCTGAAACACATAGATCAAGGGATCTTTATAGAATAACAAAACAGCTTACTAGCCGATCATATATCGCTGGTCACCTTTTAAAAGACAATAATGGCGCACAGAGGGATTTGTCCATACAATGTTTGGCAAAAAATATAAGGAGTGGTCGTAGAATGTTAAAATTTTGCTCTGAGCCTTTATTTAGCTCAATTAAGAAAAATATAAAGTTTCATCAAAATTGGCCACGCCCTCCACCCACCGCCCATAGAACCCAAAATTTTTTTTTGGCCCAAAGTTTTTGAAATTTTGCTCTGAGCCTTTATTTAGCTCAATTAAGAAAAATATAAAGTTTCATCAAAATTGGCCACGCCCTCCACCCACCGCCCATAGAACCCAAAATTTTTTTTTGGCCCAAAGTTTTTGAAATTTTGCTCTGAGCCTTTATTTAGCTCAATTAAGAAAAATATAAAGTTTCATCAAAATTGGCCACGCCCTCCACCCACCGCCCATAGAACCCAAAATTTTTTTTTGGCCCAAAGTTTTTGAAATTTTGCTCTGAGCCTTTATTTAGCTCAATTAAGAAAAATATAAAGTTTCATCAAAATTGGCCACGCCCTCCACCCACCGCCCATAGAACCCAAAATTTTTTTTTGGCCCAAAGTTTTTGAAATTTTGCTCTGAGCCTTTATTTAGCTCAATTAAGAAAAATATAAAGTTTCATCGAAATTGGCCACGCCCTCTACCCACCGCCCATAGAACCCAAAATTTGTGAGATTCGGCCCAACGTTTAAAAAAGTGACTAAGAAATCGCTTTTGAACTGATTTTTTCACAATTTGAATTTCTTTAATAGTAAGCACCATGTTTTTTGTTTTTATGAAATCAGTTAATAAATCCACATTATTATTGCAATTTATAAGTTCTTGCACAATTCACTATATGAAACACAAAATGAACCCATTTTAAATATTAGTTACGTTTAATAATTTTCTTAAACTTTTTTTGGCAAATATTATTATTTCAAATAATCATATGGTTTTGTTTTTCTTTTTTTTGTTATGCACTTTTTCGATATTGCTGTCAATCAGTTATTAAAAAGTAAAAATAAAAGCCTAAAAGTATACATTGCAGTTGTAAATATTCACAAAAAATACGTGAGTTTTATCACAAAATTTATAAGTTTGTTCAGCGATCGCAAAAAGTCGCAGAATTTTTTTACATAAAATGAAAGAAAACATTCCAAACTTTCATTTAGTAGTATTACCAACACGGAGGTAGACCGAGCTAACTTATTTTTTTTCTAATGAAAACTGCAAATTCTAAATTTTTTGGAGTCATTTTGATTTGCTCAGATCTCTTAAACTATATATATAATTTAAATATTTTTTCTTTCCTATTAAATTTAAAATACTATATTTTAATACAAATGCTCTAAAACTATTGGTAGTTGAACCATATTTATTGTATAAACAACTGAAATGTAGTAAAATTTTCATCAGTTTTCGTTGCATAATATTTAGATAACTTTAACACACTCTTTTTTATACAAAATTTTATTTTTTTCGAAAACAAATAATGGTTTTCTACTAATGAAACAGTTCTTTACAGAATTGCATCATTAGATTTCTAAAAAATAACTGTAAAAAAATAGACTTTTTGCCAAAAAAATACCACTGTGTGGCGTACCGGTTACGTCTAAGGAAGAGCAACTGAAAATTTGGACTGATTACTACAACAATATGCTCTCAACAACACCTACAGCCTCTGAATGGAACTGCCAATGCGAAAATCATGAAGAAAGCACTTATATAGATGTGAGTTGTCCCAACATTACAGAAGTTGAAAATGCAATAAAGTCCCTCAAGAACAATAAAGCAGCTGGTATTGACTCTATATCTCCAGAACTTCTAAAGGTCGACCCTTCCACTAGTGCACTTATCATTAAATCGATCGTTGATGACTTTTGGAACCTAAAGTGTTTGCCATCCGAGCTTAAAGAAGGTGTTATTATCAAACTTCCCAAAAAAGGGGACCTTTCAAAATGCAGAAACTGGAGAGGAATAACGCTTTTAAGTCTGATCAACAAAACCATAACACGCATCATCTACACGAGGTTGTCACCTACATTTATGAACGACCTAAGATGTGAACAAGCTGGCTTTAGACCTGGCCGCTCCTGTGTGGACCAACTAAATAGTCTCCGAGTAATCGTAGAGCAATCTGTTGAATGGCGCACACCACTATACTTAGCCTTCATAGATTTTGAAAGAGCCTTTGACACCCTTAACCATCATGCTATATGGAAAATACTTAAGTGTAGAGGTGTGCCGGAAAAGATAATTGAACTCATCAAAGAGCTTAATGATACTGCCTGTTGTCGAGTCTTGCACGAAGGTCAACTGGGTGAAAATCTTCCCATAAACGTTGGTGTACGACAAGGCTGCATTTTATCACCACTCCTATTTAATATCGTTCTAGACACAGTGATGCGGCAGGTAACGACTATGAGAAGAGGTATTACGTGGGGCTTACAGGGTAGATTAGAGGATTTGGACTTTGCAGACGACATATGCTTACTCTCACATAACTTTGAGGATATGTCGACCAAACTCAACATGATTCATGAACTGGGAATGAAAGTCGGTTTAAAGATCAACTTTGCAAAAACAAAAGTAATGCGAATTAACACCAACAATTCAACAAAGCTCAAAATAAATGAAAATGAATTAGAAGATGTAAGCAGCTTTTGTTACTTAGGAAGCATAATTTCTACCTCTGGAGGATCTGATGACGATATCAAAAGTCGTATAAATAAGGCTAAGCAGGCATTTGGAGCTCTACAACCCGTATGGAGATCCTCTCAGTACTCAATAAAAACAAAATTACGGCTTTTTTCCTCAAATGTAACATCCACCCTTCTATATGGTTGTGAATCCTGGAACACTTCTCAACGCCAGATTAACAGCCTGCAGGTTTTTGTCAATAAATCCCTAAGAAGAATCCTTCACATTTTTTGGCCAGCAACAATATCAAACACTGAGCTGTGGAGAAGGACAAACCAGATACCTGTTCAAAGTGAAATCCTCAAGAGAAAATGGAATTGGTTGGGTCATATCTTAAGAAGACCACAAGAAGATATTGCACGAATGGCAATTGACTGGAATCCACAAGGCAGTAGGCGACCAGGAAGGCCATCTCATACTTGGAGAAGGATGCTTGAAAGTGAAATACAATCAACTCGAAAAAGCTGGCGTGAAATAAAAAATTTGGCAGAAGACAGATCAGAATGGAAGAAGTTTGTTGTGGCCCTATGTTCCTCCATGGAACCCTAGGATTAAATATATATATATATATATATATTTACGTTTAGGGATTTTTGTCAGTGCATTTTGTCTTACCATTCGTTTTGTTCCCTGATTCGTTCTCTAACTTGACAAACAAATATTTAACTGCTCGCCACTCAACAATTTTTTGCGTTTTCCGCAAAACTCAGGAACAAAAAATATTTGTCACAAATATGTGACATTTTTTAATTGAAACTGTATGTCACATATTTGTGACATATGTAAAAGTCACTATTGTACAACAGTTGTGCAACATTTATTTTTGGAATTTCTTGGGACACTTTATCCGGTATCAAACTATATTAGGTGGCTCGGCACTTGACTGATTATTGTTTAAGGCCTCCGTTAGTATGCTTCTTGCGGGAAATGCTTTTTGTTTTTTGAATTTTTCGTCGAAAAGATACTTTTCGGTATCACGAGTTGCATGTAGTTAAAGCCTTTATTCGAGGGAAAACAGATCCTACCACATAAGGTCTGATTTTTCAACACTCGACTTTGGCCTCAGGGAGGACTATCCCTAAATGCTGCTGCTACTCAACATAAGTTGCTATGATTTTTCCAGAGTCTATGGAGGTTAGATAGCTCCAGCTCCTTAACAACGGGGGAGTGTAAAATCTTGCCGCGGTATGAACTCAAATTGCTAACAGGGTGTGCTGGTTGCCTTCGCATTCGTGGGCGGTTGGTAAACGCATTGTTGGTCACCAATGTATATAATATCATGATGCTAGCCAACACGGCAGGCGCTCATGTACATTTTTTCTAAATAACCATTCTTCTTGTTATGTTATTTATTCTTTGCAGCTTTAATAGAATTAAATTAAACTACGATCTGAATACACTGTGTCACAAATTTTCAACAAAGCCAAATGAATCTGATACCTAATCTTTATCTAAAATTGTCTGCTGAATCCGAATGTGAGTTCAGAATGGTCAAAAGTGGAACAGTTTTCGTGAGATCATATTTTTTAAAAACACAAATATCGGTTATTTTGGAATATCTCGACTTCATATTCAGATTCAGCAGGCAATTTTACATAAAGTTTAGGTGCCAAATACATTTGGTCAAAAAACTGTCAAATAGTGATATCAATAATACGATTTACACGAACGGATAAAAATATTCCAATCGTCTTCGCAGGTGAATCCGAGTTAGTTAATATACTAATGGAAGGATTTTTTTGGCATCAAAACACAACTTATGGTGTTGGCTATAAGAATTATTTGTTTTTATATTTTATAATTGAAGCGCAGCCGCGAATAACGTTGTAAAAGCCACTTTTTGCACAAACTGTTTTTTTTTTGCAGATAACCTTTAACATTACTCTCTTAGACTGTTTAAACATGGAATCAGCCAAAATTGTGCACCTTAACCACTTCAAAATGGCATACAAAGTGTCAGCCAGTAGAAGAACGTTGTAAGTTTCTAACAAAATAATACAATCGAAATGCTTTTGCAAAGTGGAAAAACGTTTCAAAAGCCTTTAGCATTAAAGTTTTTATTATCTTTATGGATGAAGTTTCCTGATGATCTGGCCTAAGCAACCAGTGAAATGCGCATAGGAATAGCTTATCCCATCAACAATAAATTTCAAGTGTTTTTATCAATAATAAAAACTGGGAATTAAGCACGAATAACAAAATCTTTTGAAATTAAAATTTTGTATTCCCAAAGATTGAAATTACTTTTTGATAATAAACAGGCAAGTGCACGGCCTAAAAAACACTTAATTGACAACATCTTTTGTAAGTTGTTGTTGGTTTTTATTTTGTTTTTCTTAACCTACTTACAACTACAATTAATGTTGAGAGAATTTCAACTAATTGTAGTGGGGAATGTAAGATGAGATAAACCCACTGTTTATTGTTGATGTGTTTTGTTTAAACTTTGATATTATTACAGGTAGAACTGTTGCTATAAGCCTTATACGCTTAACAGTTTTATTTGGTTTAATATCTTTAGTTTTTCCAAAATCTTTATGGATGAAGTTTCCTGATGATCTGGCCTAAGCAACCAGTGAAATGCGCATAGGAATAGCTTATCCCATCAACAATAAATTTCAAGTGTTTTTATCAATAATAAAACTGGGAATTAAGCACGAATAACAAAATCTTTTGAAATTAAAGTTTTTATTATCGTTAGTTTTGATAATGTAAAAAACAAAAATTAAAAAATAAATAGTCCTGACGGTTTAAAACGTTTTTTGATAATTTTTTTATAATTTTTGATAATAAAATTCAATAATTTGCAATCGTTGTTCGTTTGTAAGACGACTCATGGTTAAATTATGGACCAAACTGAAGATGTTTGACAGTGAAAAAAACACGAAACGTGCGTCAGCTGTTTAAACCAGTGTTGCCAAAAAGATAATAGCTAAAAAATCACATACTTCGATTAACTATTGCTTATTAGCGTCTATTTTTTTCAACAAGCAACATATGCTATGAAGTTTAGGACTTGGCCAAATAATATTCAATAGTTAAAATGAGAACAAATAGACATATTTAAAGTTTGTTTGCTTTTCGTAATTTGTGATTCCGGCAAAAAAAAAAAATAATTAATTAATTAAATAACATAATAAACGAGAAAACTTCGTTTTTGTCGAAAGCTTTTTATTATCTTACAAAAACCAACATAATAAATTTGCATTTATAATATTTTTATTTTAAATAAAATGAGATTAAATTTCATAAATCTGGCATCTTTAATTTCCGTTCATGAAATGCGGTATTTTTTTTTTAATATCAATTTTTTTTTTTAATTTTTCATATTTGTTTTTAAGTTGTATCTTTAAAATTTGAATTGCAAAAGAATAAATTTCTATTTAACTTCAACTTCCATATACTGAATTACTCTTTAGAAACACATATTTTAAACTTCAGTCACTTTGTTACAGGACAATTTGCCACATAATAAAGTTCTTGAAAATTACACTTATGTATACATATTAGAATTCTAATTTGCTTTTCACATTTTTAAATTTATTTTGTATAGTTGCAATTCCCAGAAAATTCAAAATGTTACAATATTGTAAGTACTTAATAAGGTTTTCTAATTATCTCTGTAATATTATGCACAATGTTAAATATTCAACATAATGTAATTGATGTAGACTCAGTGCTCTTACTTTATTGAGATGAAATAAGTGTTTCAGTAACTACATACATGTAGTTGTTTGGTATTAGATTGTTGATGTCAAAATAATACTTAATTAGATTAAGGTAGATATTTTACATAATTACTTTGCACTAAATATTTGCATTATTTAGTATACTTTGCATTTTCAAATAATAGAAGATTGAATATGTTCGTTTGATGGCAAATCTATTGTTTTTCACGTTTAACATTTATTCATATATTAGGGCGTTCCATTGGCACCACTTTTTTTCGATTTGATGCGAAACAAAATTTTTATGTTCCAAAAAATTGTTTAGATTTTTTAAGAAATTTCGAGAACATTTAACAATTTAATTAATTTTTATACCAACAACGCAATAGTAGAGAATACTTTTTCTGCGTGTGTGTTAATGTGTGTAACAGCTAAAAATACTGGTTCTTGAACTTTCAGAATATCGATCTACGCAGAATCACTTCCTGGGTCGATCTAACGGTGTCCGTCTGGCTGGCTGGCCATGTGATCTTATTATTAAAAAAAACTAAAATTTTGATACAAGTATGCAACTAAACCTTTTACTAAAAAAATTCAGATTATGAATATAAATTATTAAGATAAATTTGTAAATGAAAACTAAATTAATAAAAAACTTAATTATAAAATAATTAATTATAAAAATATAGTAAAGAAAAAACGGAATTCAAATTGCTAATATCTAATTTAAACGAATGCATGTTTATGTTTCACTATTGTATATTATGACTTACGGTTTTAAGGTTGTGTACCAACTTTTACCAAATCATATTATCTTATAAAAATTACGTCTTTCGATGATCTGAGCTCAAATGCATCCATACGTTTTATTTCTGAAATTTTAAAAGAATTGTTAGATATTTTGCAAGTTAAAATGATTATAATATACAACGATAATAAACATGCCAAAAAAAATTAATTGGGTTTTTATTATGTTACTAATAGTTTTAAAGTTATAATTTATTTTAATAGTTTTAAGATTCTTGATTAATTTTAGTTTTAATGTAAGTTTAATGCTGCCATGTACTTTACAAGCAAAAGAAAATTATTCATGTATTTATTACAACCAATTCAAAATTCAAATATACTTTAATAAATTCGTAGAGTACATGCCAACATGGCATAGAATTTAAGAGAAAAATCGTTTACATAGTTTAAATAAAACCTTTAATGTTAATTATAGCTTAATGTTACTGTTAGTAGTTTATGGTACTTATTCCTTAAACAAAATTATAAATTAATGATGACGTCGACACTTCGGTGAGTTTAAATCTTTTGATCCTCTGTTAATAACATTAAATTTTATAATTCAAGAGTACTGTACTCTTTTACACGTCTTTTGTCGACTATGCAGTTTAACAACAAAGTTCCACTTATTACAATTGACGTCATTGATTAAGGCAATGCTTTTTAGTATTTTAATTCAATCTCATAATAGTGTGATGCAATGTAATAAAGCGACTTATAACGACACTTGATGTAGCGAAATTAAATATCACAACGCAGACTGAAGTTTACCCTACAAGGGGGTTTTTCCTCTAACATCTGTCAAACTTTCTTCCGTTATTAAGGATTTAATCAGATTTTGAACATTCAATTATGGTTTTCATTAAGGGTTTTTATTCTGTTAATTAATTGTGAAGTCATATCATCATAAATTTGACTTTTATTAAGATAAATTTCTTTGTGTTAATCAAATTAATTAAATACCGTTGATTAAGAATCTTGTATTCTTAATTTTTTCTTTTTTTATTATATTTAAACTCTGTAGATAAATTAATTTATTTATAACTTAATTTACTCCCAACACTTTGTTTAATTACTCACCAATTTTAATTGGGTTTTTATATTTATGTAAAACGATATGAATCCTTTCAATATCTTTAAAAATACAAATATTTTGTTTTCTTTATTTTCTCCTCTCTTATTTATAAAATTAAATCAAGTTCCTATTTAAATTCTTTTCTTAATTTTTGTGCCAGACTTAGCGCTTGGCCTGCTTATTATTACACGAGCAAAAGAACAAAGAGCGATTCTCATCAGCCTCAAGCCCTACTTAAGTAGTAATGATAAAATATGATAGTTTGCGATTAATGTATAAATGTTATCGAACAAGTACTATTGCTTATCGCTCTTTACAAAAAAAGTTAATGTTATCCTGTATTTTCCTTATGTGTAACGAATATGTAAATGTAATTGAATAAAAAAATTCAAATGAAATTAAGTCGAATTAAAAATTTGAAACAAGCCCAAAAGATGATAATTAATTCGTGTGTATTTATATATACACATATATCAAGTGGTACTATAACCAATAATTAAAAGTAAAATTTTTGATATTACTAATTTAATAGGGAATTTTCAAATTTATATGTTGAACCTTTTTTTTTTTTGATTTACGGACACGTAGTTGCGTACATTTTCATGGAGGGGAAAATAACGTTGTTTGCAAAATTTGCTACAGTACGACACAACTGTGGTTAAGCCCAAACTTAATTTTATGTAAGAAAAAAAATATGTTAAATTCATATTAAAAAAAAAAAAACAATAAGCAGATTATTGAATACTGCTTCAGTCTTTGGAGTAAGTAATTGGCATTTTAATATAGTTTTCACTTCTTCTTTAAAGATTTTTACAATTCATTGGCATTTACAGACCATAATTCATTTCCTTTAGTCTTTGCTATAGACAAAAATTAGCCTGAGGGAATAATTAAAGAGAATTTTACTAACTTTATTACATTGTGCTGACATGTATCTTCTGACAAGAAAATTTGGCTCAAAAAAAGAGGATACATGATACTCTATTCGGCATTGAACGCACAAGTTTGTGGTAAAAAGTTTATATTGGAATACAGTTGTATAAAAAAATTATTATAATAACAAGTAAGCTAAATTTGGAAGCCATACAATATTAATACATATTGCAAAACTATGCTTGAGAGCAGCCCATTTGAGACCTTTGGGCAGTTGTGGACAAAGCTTAGCGGTTAAGCTTTACATAAGAGTTATTTCCAGTGTTTAAAAACCTGCAGTTGAGAACACAGAAAAAAATAAAAATGGATTTCAATTAAAAAATTTGTGATATTAATTAAAAAATTAATTAAATTTGCACCAGTAAACAAATTAAAAGAATTAATTAAACCAGTTAATAGTATTAATTAAACGTTTAATTCACTTGATTAAACGCTTAATTCATTTGATAAAATTTTTAATTAAAACTGATTATATTTTTGTTTAATGCTTTAATTGGTGAAACATTTTGTAGAATTTTTTCTGTGAAAGTAAAAGTCATAAGATTGTGCATCTTCATTTGTCATTGGACAAAAATAGACTGTTGCCTTAACTTCTGATTCATTCAATGAAAACAGTCGCAGTGAAGGCAAAAGCAAAAAACGAAATATTGTACACAACAAACAACATCGGCAGTCGACATGTTCGGAAGTGTTTGGTTTGACAGACTAAAACTTTTGTAAAATCCGGTAGTTAACGGAAGATTTAAGACTATTTGCCGAAAGGCGCCTATATCACTGATCAACAAGGTTTTTGCCACACGGATTCTGTATGCTTATTATTACTTTACAATATACCCTCATTGCCAAACACAAACCAATTTGTTTCTGTCACGCACAGATTTGTTGTTACACCTACTTATGTTTCTACCTTATTTTTCGTTAATTCTACTTACTAGAGGTCTGCTTTGAATAACTCACTCGTTTGCCTTTACTCAAAGTGCACAACATTTATTCAAATAAAAAACATTCAAAAAGACAAGAAGAGAGTAAACCGTATACAAAAATAAGAGTGAATAAATTGAATAAAAAACTTGTTTACTGTAAATGAATTTGAGAGTAATTCATAAATAACAAAACATTGGAATGACCCGTTAGTTTACAAAAAACATTCCAATAATTTTTGAATTATTGAATGTGCATACTTTTATTTGAATACATTGACATAATATGTGTGTAAGCTTGTGGCTTCTTTAATTTATAAGAGTTACGCTTACACATACATACATAATGTGTAGGTACAGATGTTTTACATTCAAATTATATTCGAATATTAACTTCATTTGACTTGAGTTGACTGAATTGAATGAGTTTTTATTTGTTTTGTGTTTGGTTATTCTTTTATTTGTTTCGTTATGATTGTGTGGTCAACTCATTGCAGTTAAAAAACAAATGAGTGTGTTGAAATTGATTTTTATTTATTCTTGCAGACCTCTACTAATTACTGTACGTACGGTTTAATTGCATCAAGTTTTCATTTAAAAAAATGTTACATGTTTTACACCCCCTTTTTTCGAGCCCACCAAAGTACTTTTACCACAACTACATAATAAACTAGGTTTGATAACAAATTTTTTTTTAAAGCCATCGATCGCTGCAGCTCATGTTTTACGTACTTGAGAGAAAAGTTTCCTAAAGTTAGTGACGCAAAAAGAAAGGAAGGAATTTTCGTCGGACCTCAGGTCAAGGAATTGTTAAAGGATAACATATTCGAAGAAAAGTTAAGTTTCTTAGAGAAATCTGCTAGGAAAAGTTTTGAAAATGTTGCACAAAATTTTTTGCGCAACCACAAAGCAAGTAACTACAAATATCTGATAGGAGAACTACTTTCGACGTATCAAGCATTGGGTTGTAAAAATACACTTTCTACACTCCCACCTCGATTTCTTTCTCGAGAACCTAGAAGCCGTAAGCGACGAACACGTCGAAAGGTTCCATCAGGATATTTCCAGCATGGAAAAACGATACCTGGGCAAATGGAGTCCTCAAATGTTGGCAGATTATTGTTGGACACTTGCAAGAGACCAGCATCAGGTCAAATACTCCAGAAAATCATAGCTTTTACTTTTAAAAAACGTATTTTCAAGTAGAATTTTATGTAAAGTATAAGTATTTTTTATAAAATAATTAGTATTGTGGTTATTTTTTATAAAATATAAAATTCCTGTCAAAAAAAAAAAAAAAAAAAAAACTATGGGCGTCAAACTTTTTCTACCTCTGGTTTCCACCTAAGGAAGTCAAAATAAAGTAAAAAATACCAAAAAATTCATGTGACAAATTAAAAGTTCATTTTTGTCAATCAGTGTATTTTTTCGTAGACATATTTTATAATCTAAAAGATTTTTTGCCCAATTTTTACTTTGATTTTAGCGAACGATATTTAAATTGGAGTTATGTTCAAATATGTATCGATTGCCTTTAAATTTATAACTAAATATTTACTCTAGAAAAGTTTTGTATCAATAATTTCTTGTCACATCTTTTACACATGTACGTCTTTACTGTCAGTTACTTCCAAAGTATAGCTAAATTGTGAAACTCTTACGTATTTGTATAAACACAAATACCTATATGTACATACATAGTATACATAGTATGTATATATGAGTGAAATTTATATGTGGATAGATAATATCAGAAATATTTATGTTGTTAGTGATGACAGTGTAGATGAGATAATTGCTGTGGTGACACTTTGCGGAAAGTCAAAGAAGAATAGGCAGTTAATAATTTACTAGTTAATTTTAAAATCTGTTGTTCTAATCAGAACTCGCTTTAGATATTTAATACTTTAGTATGTTTTAGAAATTAAATGCTACGCAGAAAAACAACTGAAGATATTAACTTATTAAAGGACATTTTAAAAACTTTTCTAAAAATTATCAAATTACACTACGTGACAGTTTTTTTAACCAAATGAACTTGACACTTATACTTTATGTACAATTTTCCGCTTAACCCGAATAATGAAGTCAGAATTGTCATAAGTCGAACAGTTTTTGAGATTTTAGAAATTTTATAACCTTTCACTAAAAAGAAAGAAATACATTATCCGTTAAAATTTTTTTGAAGATATTTGCATTTCAGTCACATAATTTTTTTAAAAAACACAAATAACGGTTATTTTAGAATATCTGTTCTACTTAACTGTTCTGCTTTTGACAATTCTGACTTCATATTCGGATTCAGCGGAAAATTTTACTTACATAAAGATAAGCTGCCAGATTCATTTGGTCACGACTTCGTTTAAATTTTGTCACGTAGCGTTATCTAAAAATTTTAACAATTTTCTTAATTTACATGTTTGTAAATTATATAATTAATTTATTTTAGTGTAAGAAAAATTTTATGTTAAAAGATTCAAAATAAAATATGGAAAAATGTAATATTTTAGGAATTTCAGCATTCTAGTTTTCAAATTCGTGTTAATGATGGTGTCTGTAGATGTCAGAACTTATAAATGCATCTAGTTTAAAGACTATAATGTTTAATGCAGTTTGTGTTTTTAAGTAAAAATTAATTAAAATAATATATTTAATGCATTTTCTTCTTTTAAAAGGCAACAAAATATTTTGTTAGCATGAATCATACGTAATAAAAAAATATTTGCTTGTTAACAAATATTTTATTCAGCATCACAAACTCATTGCTTAAAATATTTGTTGAATATAAACAATTTGAACTAAAAAAATTATTTTTTATATTTACAAATTCTGTTGTTGGTGCCATTTCAATTAAAAAAAAGGAACAACCAAATTACAAAATATGTTTGACTTTGTTTTTGCTTGCAATGTAATTTTGGGCTTATGACTTTTTGGTTATTTGAACGTATGAGCAATAAATATTTAAGAAAGCAAATTTAATGTAATAATGAACGGTACGTATGAGTGGTATTTAATTATGCAAATATGAAAGAAACTTTTGTGGGTCGGTTTTTATAGAATCAATGGTCAAATATGGCGCGACTGCCAAACAATTTGGTGAATACATTTTTATGATGAATTTGATAAAAATGTTCACTATCATTGTCAAAATTATCTATGGACCAAAGTGGTGTATTGTAGAATGATATTTGTATGGAGTCTAGCGAAAATAGTGGACTGATTATTTAATATTTGGGAAATTACTACGTACAAGAGGATATTACAAATATTTTTAAATTAATTCTATTTATTATTTGGGTAAACACTCAAGCAAATATTTTAAACTCAAAATTATATATACATATTTGTTTTTTTTTTATTTTGCAAAAATATATTTTAAAAAAAGTTTACGTAATAAGTATCTAAAAAGTCCCAAAAATTTTCGATCCCATAATCAAAAATACGAGATTTATGTAATATCACAATAATCATCCCTAATGTCTTCGTACTTGCTTAGCTTTCACCTTTTTTATCGAACAAAAGTTGAAAAACTAATTTTTGCACTTGACCAATACCCTCAACGTCTTAAAGTGCTTACAAGCTAATACTTGCTAAAGTAAAGTTTCTATTAAAATGCAGTATTAAGCGCATTACACTTATTGCAACATAGTTAAACAAACTTATTTGGCATTAGTTTCGCATGTTGTACTTTACATTGTTGCACAATTGTATAATTTCTTTTTATAAAGAGTAGAAAAAGCGGTGCAGTGCATGTTTCAGGAATAAAATGCAACTCAAACGTATTAAGACGATGTCCAGTGGGAAACTTTTGTAATTTTTTTTATCATAAATCTGTAAATTTCAAACGCCGAGTTAGTGTTAGTAAAATCTCGTAGAGAAAATTTAAAGAATATTTTAACAACGTGGTTTTAAAATTGATCTATAATAGAATTTTAGCGCGGCTATAAACTGGATACAAACTTACTTTTCCTTAAAAACAAGCAACAATAAATCAAATCAAAGAATTTTAATAAATTAGATACCCAAGCAATTGCTAAAGCTTTATTCCTACCATTTTCTCACACTCTTAGATGTGGCTAAGAGCAAATTAAATAAAAAAGATTTCCAAAATTAATTGTAATAATTATTTTTTTAACTAAACCTTTGAATATGGCATGATTTTATCTTAACTCACGTGTATTGAACCCTCCTATTTTATTTTAATTTGATACCCCAGCTTCTGAAGATGGGAACATTAACAACATTTTCAAGGTCATCAAATGATCATACTTATCGTAACTACCAATAGCCCGTTTGCAAGATACGGGCATTTCGATTAAAGCAAAACCTTAACAGTATACCAAAACCTATCTGCACCATTATATTTTGAATAATAGACAAGTCGGGCACTTAGAGTTTTAACCTAATTCGGGCACGCTGAATCCAGTGGTGCTAACCGTTTTTTTTAGGTAAGCTTTTGTTTTCAAGATATACCGTACCGACCTCGAAAGAGGTCGTGTCCCACTCTTGGTCGATTTGACATGGAATTAACCATTTGTGATATAGTTTTTAAAATATTTCAATAAAAGTAAATTAAAGAAATATTTTAAATCCATTTATTTATTTCAAACGGCAATAAACTAATTATTAACAAAATATCTATATATAAATCGGAAAAAGGAAAAACAATTAAGAACCCTCCTCTGTATGTTAACAGATTTAAAAAATACACCATTTGCAAGATTTGTTTTTTTTTTGGTTCAATTATCAATAATTAAAAAAAATAATAAAAAAATAGGGTTGTCGATAATTCGACATTTTTTAGAAACCGGTTTTCGAATAATTCGACTATATAAATGCGGGAAATTAAATTTCTTTCAAATTATATAAAAATAGCTTGGTTGATTATTCGACATTTTTCAGAAACGGTGCTTCGAATATTTTGACTGTATAAATCGGCACAGGCAATTCAGTTAAGAACGCTTTCTACCTTTATTTGTCAACCGAACCTCTATGGGGAGAAAAATTATCAAAAAGGGAAAATATGGAAAATTAAATTTCTTTCTTTTACTTTTCCGTGCATCATGTAATAATTTTAAAATTTTCTATAATATTGAACTTAGAAACATAATAAATATTATAAGTGCAGTTTACTGAGTAGATGAGAACCTATAAGATGAAACATGTTGGTAATTTGTGTTTTTCATCGGGTACTTTTTGAATTTTTAAAGATAAAAATAAAAATGCATGGTCCTGAGTGAATAAGAATGTATAAGAGAGAGCTTTTTGGTACTTATTTTTCGTTCTTCATCTGGTACTTTGATGAATTTTCGTTAATTTTAGATATAGAAACATAAAATTAAACATGAAATGTCCTGAGTGGATAACAATCTATAAAGGAGACTTTTTGATACTCTTTTGTTTTTCAATAGATATTTTCTGATATTTTTTATATTGAAATTACAAAATTAAATTAACTCACGTAGAAGATATAATATCAACCGGAGGTTGGTCCCTCGCGTTGGTCCGGTACTAGGGTATTGATTTTATCGGGCTTTTGCTTTAATCGGTTAATCGCTCGATTAATTAACCGAGGTTTTGGTTTAATCGGTTAATAATCGGTTAATTTGGATTTTGATCGGTTAACCGATTAATAAAGTCTTTTTTTATAAATAAGGTAACTTCAATAATTCAAAATGCATAAATTATTTATTATTTGGAGTTTATTAGTAAAAAGAAACAAGAATAACAATTCTTTATCTAAACGAGCAAACAAAAAAAAAAAAATAATTCATATATATGTGATATGTATTTTTAAATTAATACATAATCAGAGGTGTTCTGGAAATCGAAAACGCAAGAACTTTTTGAACGTCGTTTTTTAATAAGATTTCTGTAGTGAAAGAATTTTATTGACAAATAAACAAATATTTCAATATTTTATAACAAAAATTAGATTAAAAGTGTATTAGAAACAACTTTCCAATTCTTTCGTTTTGCGTTTTCGATTTCCAGAACACCCCTGAATATGTATTTATTTAAAATTGGATTTTGGATCATTTTATTAGTTATTTCAATAGTTTAAGGAGATCTGATATAAAAATTTTTTGGAAAACAATTTTGGTTAAGGATTAAAGCGATAATTTTCTTTAGTTTTGACAACACTTAACTTGGAAAATTTTTTTTCACTTATCGTGGGTGTTGGAGGAATCAGAAGCAGCCCATAATACAGAATATCTAATTTCTCAATCCTTTTCCTGGATTTCTCTTAACATATAAAATCCATTATGCCATTAGAGTCCTGATTAAATTTTTAAAAATTTTTAACACTTCTTATTGTTTCGGTTAATTCTGTTTAAAGAGTGTTTGTGTTACTGTCGAGAGTTTATTCTATTTTTGTACTGTATTTTAAGAATGTATGGCTAGAAGGAAATATATTATATAAAAAAATGTTTTCTAAACATGTATATGAGAAGCAATTAATTTAAACACAAGAAAATTGTTATAATATTACAAAAAATTTAAAATTATGTAACATCGGTTAATTGACCGGTTTAATCGTTAATCGAAAATAGATAATTTTATATTGACCGATCAGTTAATCGGGTAGTAATTAACCGGTTAACGGTTTTTTTTTTTTAAATTCCCCGGTGCTAAACAATGTGGATAAAGTTTGGTATTAAAACAAGGGCTAATTAACTTAAAATTTTTGATTTTTTTTGAGATTATGATCGAATTTTGACTATTAGGCCAACTCTAATTTTATTAATATGACAAACTTATATTTAAAATTTGGGGGATTTCATGTCAAGTAACCCAACTTTTAAGATCGATGTCTTCCAATTTGGATGAAATTTGCACGATAGTGCTATTGTATAGTAGTTAAGACACAAATTTTCAACAAGATCGGTCAAAAAGTTTCTGGGTTAGAGGGGTCAAAATTCGACATTTTGCCCAAACAGGTTTTCTGTCTTATCTTTGTAACTTGTTACCTTTTGATGTTAGCAAAATTTGTCCTAAGCAAATTAAATAGATTTTTCTTCAATATTTCGAAAATTTTGTTTTTTTTTTTTGTTTTTATATATATTTTAAATTTTTTTTTTTTTTTAATTAAAAAATCAAAGTGCACGGCATAAAACACTGACCTGCGCTTTATATTGATTTTCTTGCAGAAACAAAAAAGTTTTTATTTTGTTTTTTCTTAACCCACTAAAACTACAATTAATGTGGGGTGGGAAGAATTCCAACTAATTGTAGTGGGGAATGTAAGAAAAGCAAAACTCACTTTTTTTGTTGATATTTGGTGTGAGCTTTGATATCGTTGCAAATACGACTTTTTTAATTTGCAATTCGCATTCACTCTTTAGTTTTGATTGCTAATGGGTTTGGCTTTTCTTAAATTTTTTGGAAAAGGTTTCCTAATGATCTGGCCTAAGCAACCAGTGAAATGCGCATAGAATCAAGCTTATCCTCCAACAATAAATTTCATTTCTTTTATCAAGAATAAAAATTGGGAATTAAGCACGACAAACAAAATCGTATTAATATAATTATTAGCATAAGTTAAATTTTTTAAGGTTTAAGAAACACTTTCCCACAAATAGGAAAACACTCAAAATAGTGCATATGCTTAAAATTTAATAACCCTCGTCTTGAGTGAAATAATTTTTTTTATAAATATCCCACACAAAATTTGACTGTTCGGACAGCACGGACAATACCTTCCTAGTTTTTTGTTCATTTTTCTTTTCGTGATTTGATTTTTTTTTATTTCTAAAAATTTAAATTTTTAATCCTTTTTTATAAGATTTCAGTACGTTTCTAAACAACGTGTTTCCAAATTACGTGTAGTGAAAAAAGCACATATAGAAGCAGACTGGAACATCCATTCACAACAAATAGATTATATGATGTAAGAATTTCAATTCACACATAAATGTACATATTTGTAATCAATCTGCGTAGTTTTCTTATGCATTCTCATAGTACTTCTATACAGGTCTACATAATGTACGATTGCAAGTTCTTTAGGCATTTAGAAAACCTTTTTGCAGAGTTTCTCAAATGCGATTTGGAACACTTTAATCTTTAATCACTTAAACTAAAACTTAACAAAGAATTGTAAAATAAAGTAAATAAACAATGTTTCCCCTACTTTTCTTCATATACACAAGTCTGTTATTTAATTGCGTTATTTAAAAGAGAAAAAAAATAAAAAACACACACACAGAACTAAAAGCATATTACAGAATCCCCACTGCCATCTAATTCCATACTTCATATGACACAGGATGCATTCATGTGAGGACATGAATAGTAATTTTTCATTCTCACAAATCGATGCGTACAATATGGCACACAATTAGTATCATCACGATGCATCGTCACTACCAACTAAACTTTTTATATCTTTGACAACATATCGACTAAAGCATTGAAAATCACATGTGAAAATAAAAAAACTTTAAAGGATGGCATGTGGAAAGGATTTATACGAGCAGATACACCGTTTGATAACAAACACAAGCCATAAGATTGTTTTAGTGATGCAATCTGTCGTAAATTCAAAAGGGACTCAACCTTTGACTAACACGAATATCGCTTATTATTTTAAATAGTTTCAATGGAAATTAATAATGACCAAACACGTTTTTTAAGAAGTTTTTTGTTTATGGTAAAAATAGTATTAAAAAAATATGTTGACATTATCGATTTGACTGGAACACAAGGCTTTAAAATTTTTAAAAATTTAAAAGGGTGAATACACAAGTAAGCCCATTATAGACTTTAACCCGAATAAAACCCTCAATAACAGAAGGTAGCGACTTATCATCGATGCCATATAGATCCCTATCAGAGATCAGCAATGAATCGTTTTTTCTCTACTCATACTGACTCATGTAGTGCGTAGACATCATTTAAACTCAACTACTCAGCTTAACTCATACTTACGAGGGCAATATATATGAGAGCGAATTTGCACCAGTAAACAAATTAGTAATATCAATTAAACGTTTTGTTCACTTAATTAAACGTTTAATTTACTTGATTAAACGTTTTATTCACTTGATTATACTTTTAATTAAAACTGATTTTATTTTTGATTAATGCGTTTACTGGTGCAAATTTTTTTTCTGTATAGTTGCAATATAATAAACTATCTTAAACCTAATATATACTAAGATGTCATGTTTCTCTTCGGCTTTTATACTGCTGCTTGTTGATTTTTCATTTATTTATTTTTTAGTACGGTGAAGGACTAAAGTCTACAAGCAACCTACTATTTTACATCTCTTGTTAATTAGTAACGATATTGAAAAACTCATAGGTCAATGTTGAAGGCATTAATTAATACTTCTATTTATATGAAAGCTGTATAATTCATAAACATAACAAGAGTTATAATAACAAAAACATAAAAACCTCAAAGGACAAAAGTGCACATACAGTAAAAATAGAAATAAAGTAATTAAAAATTGCATTAAAAACATTTTTTAAAAAACTTAACAGCTAGTTGGTTCCTTCTAAGCATCGACCGCAGCTTGTAAATATAAGAAAATAGAGTTTACAAAATGTTCTGTGTTTTCTCTAAAACATCTCAGACTTGTGCTTAAGGACTTAAACAGGATGATTGTGGTGGGGAATCGAGTGCTGTGCGAGCATAATATGGGAGTCAGTGGGCAACAGTGTTCGCATTGCCTTGCTGGGAAATCCCGTTTTAGTATTTCCATTTTTTATAGATTCTTAAAATCGTTTGTACTGTAGAACGACTTGATTTCACCATTTTTGCAATTTCTCTATAACTTTTTTGCACTTTAAGGAGATTTATTATTAAATTTCTCCCTAAAATAGATATTTCTTGACGATCCTCTTTTTAAAATATAAACAATTTTTCAAAATTCAATATTTAAATATAATGTTACTAATTTGGAATACTTGTTCTGACAAGTAAAATACAATATTAGCTAAAAGAATGAGATTCCCCTACTTTCGTTTTGTATTTTTCAACTTTTCCTAGAAGTTCTACTTATAACTTTGTTTAATGCTTTTAATTTTCATGTTACGTTTTTCTGTTAAATTATTATTATTTTTTTTTTCAAATAACTTTTTTTAAAAATGCCTCATGGAAATTGGTTACAATAATGAAAAATATTTTTAAACCACTAATAAAAAGATTTTTATTATCGTTAGCAATTTCCAAAAATCGTAAAATAAAGGGTGGTTAAATTTCAAGGGCCGATGTTGATTTTGAATAAAACACAAACTATTTAGGAAATTATTGTAATTTTATTTTATTATGATATATTGGTATTACTCAATTATGTATGGAACAAAATATCGGCCAAATGGGCGCCCCGAACACGGCGGCACACCTTCATCCGATGGTCCAAATTTTCGATGACCCTGAGGCATAATGGAGGTTCTATGCCGTTAATGTGCCGAATTATCTCATCCTTTAGCTCTTGAATTGTTGCTGGCTTATCGACGTACACCTTTTCTTTCAAATAACCCCAAAGAAAAAAGTCCAACGGTGTCAAATCACATGATCTTGGCGGCCAATTGACATCGCCATTACGTAAGATAACACGGCCATTGAATTTGTTGCGCAAAAGAGCCATTGTTTCGTTAGCTGTGTGGCAAGTGGCACCGTCCTGCTGAAACCACATATCGTCCACATCCATATCTTCCAATTCGGGCCATAAAAAGTTCGTTATCATCTCACGATAGCGAACACCATTCACAGTAACTGCCTGACCGGCCTCATTTTGGAAAAAATACGGCCCGATGATGCCGCCAGCCCATAAACCGCACCAAACAGTCACTCTTTGTGGGTGCATTGGTTTTTCGACAATCACTCTTGGATTATTATTCGCCCAAATGCGAAAATTCTGCTTATCGACAAATCCACTGAGGTGAAAATGTGCCTCATCACTGAAGATGATTTTCTTCGAAATTTATCATCCATTTTCATAATAAGTCTGGATAACTTTAACACGTTGTTGGATTGTGTATCTCTCCATGGTTCAAATTGAGTAAGTCTGAAATAGAGAAATTTCAAATAAAATTCGGAAAAAAACTTGGCGTTTAGGTGTGGTTCACATTCAACATCGGCCCTTACAATTTAACCACCCTTTAGGGTTACATTCCTTAATTATAAATTATTATTAAAGTTATGATAAGAAAATAATAACAAAAATAGAAAGCTAACAAAACTTATACACTCAAAAAAAAAAATCAATCCATCCGTACTCAAATCAATCCGGAGCGGTATCAATAGTACGGTGAGTACGGATATTCTTGAATCAAGTACAAAAAGATTGATTCTAGTACGGATTATTCAATCCCAAAATTCTCACTTTATCCATATATGATCCCCAATTCGTACTTGAAGTAATCCGAAAATGAGATTGATTTAAGTAAAACTCAGATTGAATCAATCTCAAAATGCGCTTGATTCAAGTATGATAAAGTTAATTTTATCCCCAATTCGTGCTTGAAAAAAAAAAACATAAAAAAACAAGAAAGAAAAAGTGATTATGATTGATTTACTTACCCGTATTACACCTTACAGAATGATAAAACACCAACATAATGCCGATATGGTGTTTACTTTAAAAATCTCATGTACATATTTAACTAAAAATATAAACTAAATGAGAAGCAAGATTTCAAATTTACTTTTTAACCCTTCATGGTACACAAGAGTCTGGCCAGACCTTTGTTTAATGTGTACAAATAATTAAAACATGCGTAAGCCGGAGGGTTATACATGAAAATAATACATACATATATATGTATGTATATGTTTTCCTTCTTGTTCTGTTGTTTTTGTTGTTACTACAAACAAAAAGCAAATCGTTTTGTTCGAACTTGTGTCGTGTTTTTGCAATTGTACAACAAATTTGGAAAAACACATACGTACGCACGCATAAAAGAATGCAAAGCTGAAAGATTAGACTTATTAGTTCTCTGAGAACAATACGCTCACTTTATAATTTAACTCTCAGAGTGGCAATACCAACGAAAAGTTCAATCTTATTTTGTACTTGATTTGATAATTTTATACTTATTTTGAGAAATTCCGGGATTGATTTTCGAAAATGATCCCATTTGGATGGTTTTAAGTACGTTTGGGATTGTTTTAAGTACGTTTAACTGTTTTTCGTACTCAATTTTTTGAGCACCCCTCGTGCTAAAAGTGAGCATAAAAAGATCAATTTATCCCGAGTGTTTTTCTTTCTGTGTAGTTATTTTTCTGAGTAAATAATTATCCAGCAGAATAAAGAACAAAGCCTCTCGGAAATTTAAATGTGCGCTCAATTTGGAGTTTGAATGATAATGAATTTATTGCAAGAGTTATTAACGTAGTTCATTCATAACTATTTAATACATAACTATTTGGCTTAGTAATTATTCTTACTAATTAAAATATTGTTTAAAATTCGTTTTTCATGTCAAATAAAAATTAAGCTATACTATTTGGCAAAAATTAGTGAAATTGGACATTAGAGAGAGAAATGTCAAAATTTGCTTGTGTTTTTGACATATCGAACAAAAACATAAAATTTTGTGTTTTTGGTGTTGTACTCGTTGTAGTTTTGCCACGCTGTTAACATAAATTTTCCTTGGTGGCACCTATATATCCCAAAAGATCTTAATTGGGACTCAGAACCACTTTCAGAGTCGATCACGTAAAATCTGTCTGGCTGGTCAGCCCACGAAGTAAAAACTGCATATTTCATGATAATTAAATGAAGTTTATAGACGTTTGATATTTTTTTGTTTTGTTTGTGGGATGTAGCCTAATGAAATTGGTCTATTATTTTACAAGGTGCCCATACAAATTATAACATGGTATAAGATCCCTATAAAATGTTAAACATAATGAAACAAGAATGTTAAAGCTTCTGCTTTTCAGCAAACACTGTAACTTATCAGTTTAAAGGCTTTGCTCAAAAATTCTTGTAGTTTTACTCACTTTCAGTTTTCTTAACTCTGTTGTGACGCGATGAGAAGATTTGAAGGCGATGACATGAAATTTGTAATAAGACGGAAGCTAAGCGATTTTCTTTTAACTTCCTATGTCAGAAACATATTCCAAAAAATACAAACGTTTCAGTTTTCCCTGAACGCGCATAAATTATTGCTTAATTTTAGTACTGATTGACAGTCCATGATTAACTCTTGTTCATATTTTTATTCACAATATATTTTCCGGGAATAAAAGCTAAAAGCACATTAAGCTCCGAGGAATGAAATAAAAAAAGAAAACTGCGAATAAAAAAAAAACTGCATACTTGAATATTTGAATACTTTCTTCACTAATAAAAAAAGTTCATATTTTTAATTTACAAAAATCTTAAAATATCCAAGAATACATAAAAAAAAACTATAAGTAAACTCATATTTGTCTTTGGTTCTTTCTATTACGCACAGGACATTAAGGACACTTTTAAAAATTTTGGATTTAAGGATTTACTAAAATAAAAAAAAAAAAAAACACAAAGATTAGTATTTATGTCGTTTTTAATCTATGTTAAAGGTATATTTTAATCTGCCCTGCAGTTTTGAAATAAATGTAAAAATAATGGTGAAGACAAATTTTTTTATGTTAAATTTAAAAATTCGTTATCTTTTAAAGTCTTTAGAAACTAGCAAAAGTAATTTTTGGGAATAAAAAATTTTAATTTAAAAGATTTTGTTATTCGTGCTTAATTCCCAGCGTATAGGAATAGCTTATCCCATCAACAATAAATTTCAAGTGTTTTTATCAAGAATAAAAACTGGGAATTAAGCACGAATAACAAAATCTTTTAAATTAAAATTTTGTATTCCCAAAAATTACTTTTGATAATAAACTGGCAAGTGCACGGCCTAAAAAAACTTACCTGCCAACATGCTTTTGCAAGTTGTTTTTTGTATTTTGTTTTTTCTTAACCTACTTACAACAACAATTTATGTTGGAAGAATTCCAATCAATTGTAGTGGGGAATGTAAGAAGAGATAAACTCGCTGTTTATTTATTTTTGATGTTTTTTTTCAAACTTTGATATTGTTACAAGTAGAACTGTTGCTTATGATTCTTATACGCTTAAAAGTTTTATTTGGTTTAATATTTTTAGTTTTTCTAAAATCTTTATGGATGAAGTTTCCTGATGATCTGGCCTAAGCAACCAGTGAAATGCGCATAGGAATAGCTTATCCCATCAACAATAAATTTCAAGTCTTTTTATCAAGAATAAAAACTGGGAATTAAGCACGAATAACAAAATCTTTTAAATTAGTCTTTAAAAACTATAAATATAATGCGATTATCTCATTAAATGCTGGAATGTTTAGTCAAGTCTAAGATATTGAAATGAAGATATAATATAACGTCGCCCTAGAGTTTATTTTACAGGGCAGACAAAAAAATTTTTTTTTTTTTATTTCTAGCTTAAGAAGCAAACTCTATATACATTTATTTTATAATATTTTAAAGAGTCTTAAATTCAAGTACATGCATGTTTTTCTTAGTCGATGCTTTCGAATAAGAAGTTAAAAACAAAATGTAAAAACAGAATTCTAAGCCAACGAAATATACAAATATTGTACAAGTCATTCCATTTTTGACACAAAAACTTTTTATTCAAATTCACTTCAGGCGCAACGCGACCGTTTAGGTTTTTTTTTTAAAAGAATCAAAAAATGAAATTGTTAATATATTTTGTTATTATCATCTGAATGACAAGCTTATAAAGAAAAGGTTAACTCATTAATCCAAAAATGCCAAAGAACGGTTATTAGTAATTTTTTTCCATCATCCTACACTTTCCGCTTCGTCTGTCTTATGTTATATTTTCCTTTAACAAGATTAATGGCAGCTTTTAAGGTAAATTTTGTTGAAAGAAAATGGAAAATACGAAACAGCAAACAAAAAATTAAGCTCCCAAAAGACCTTCATTACAGATGTCAAACAAAAAAAAAAAAAAAAAAAAAACAAAAGAAAAATACAATTTACAGACATAGATTGCAGACGAAAAATTGTTTACATGTGTAATTGAGTGCGCCAGAGTTAAAAACAGAGAAAATTAGTTAAAGAAAAATAAACATTTTAACCTCCTGCAGCAATTTTTAACAAACTTTTTTTACACGTGGACAAATTGATATCACCTTGAAATTAGACTTCATTTTAATGGTTAAACCGAATATTTTTAAAGAAAAAAACTTTAACATTTAAAATTAAGTAAGAAAGTAGAGTTGGTCAAGCTCGCCCTACACTACAGTATTTAGAAACAAATTTTTGAGAGTGTAAGGCTATATGAATAAGGATCCAACTATGTTTTAAATTTCATTAAAATCTGTTAGATACTTTTGAAGAGGCAGAAATTGCCCCTATCACCCCTAGTGGTCATAGTTTTAAGAAATGCATGGCTTATGTGTCCATGTATGTTTTAAATTTCATTAGAACTGGTTTGATAGTGGGCACAAAGAACCTTAGGGGGGCTGTATTAAATTATGGACCGATTCACCATATTTTCAATATGCTAGGCCCTTGTGGTAATTATAACCTATGTACCAAAATATCTTTAAAATTACGAATTATACTTTGCGGACAAGGTTACATAGACAGCCAGCCAAACGGCTCGGAAAGTGATTCAGCGTTGATCGGTATACTTTAGGGTGGGGTAAGACCAATATTTTAAGGTTTTACACACATCACCACAAAAGCATAATACCCCAGCGGTAAATATTGGAAGGACCGCAAGTTGCAAGCCTTTTTGAAGGCCTCTATACTCTTTTCCTTCCTGCCTTCAGAAGTATGCCTTCTAGAAATTTGTTTTTGAGAGATCTTCCAAATTATTCAGTACACATTCGCTACTCTCTTTTTGAAGCCTTATGACACTTCATTTTTAACACATTGAGTGCCAAGCGGTTTTGACGAAAACCTTCCCAGGAGGCCAAGCAGTTTTTGTGTTATTTACATTTTATACATTTTTCACTTTATAAAACCTCAAAAAATCATCCTAGACCCATGAATGCTTATGAAAAATTTTCAGTAAAGAGTTCTTTATTTAAAAATCACAACAAATTTCACTCAATGTCGTCTATAAATGAACGACAGGCTCTAAATAAACTAAGAAAAAAAATCACTGTCGTACGGAAACGTACGACGTGGCACCCCACGACGACTTAGGTATCGTGCGGAAACGTACGACGTGGCACTCAATGTGTTAATGCATTGTTCAAGTTTTGGTGAACAGTGCTAATATAATATATATGTAGTCCTTTAAATTCCTGTGAAACATAGGGCCGCATAATGTAATGGAAAAATTTAATAAGTGAAAGAGTTTAGCTGTATTAAGATTAATAGCAAACTGTCAATTATTTAAAAAAAGTTATCGATAAAAAACGAAGTTTTTTTTGTTTTAAATGTTATTTTCTATGCAAACGTTAATGTGTGACATCGTGGGATTGGCTGTTAATTCAACTATTAACAATAAAAAAAGAGAAGAAAACTAAGAATTGAAAGATGTGGTATATTGTAATGGTACTAGCTTTGCCATTTGGCAGTTCTTTCCTTTTAATTCCTATTTTGCATTCTAACCATTAAACTTTAATGTAAAAAGGCGTAACTAACAAAAATATAATTTTACAGGAGAAGCAAAAAACTTTGTAAAATGAAAACTATAAACATTTTTAACGAAGTTTTTTTTTAATTTTACCTTGAACACACCGATAAATTTATTTTTAAACCAAAAAATTTTTTTTTTCATTATTTGAAGATATATGTTAGATACGCCTTTTTGACTTCTATTTTCTGAAATGCAAAAAATCGTATCTACAACATATAAGTTTAAACATATAGTTAAAGTATTTGATAAAATATAAAATATCTATTTTCGGCTTAAAGAAGGTATACGAATTAATAATTGATTTTAAAAAAATTGAGTTTATTGATTTAAAAAAGTTCAACATAAGGATTTAAAATTAAACGTTTTTTATGCTTAATTTAAGTTTGTTAATTCGGTTATATATTTTTATAAAAATTTTAAGATTATTTTACATAAAAATAATAACAGTCTGCACGTAGTAATTTTTTGAGATTTGCTTTTAATTTTATAATTTTTACCTGTTCAAATAGAAGCTTTTCGCTTAGGAATAGACTAATAATTGGGAAAGTAATTATGATTTATAGGATACACTGTAAAAGGTATAGGGCTCTTCCAAGTTTGAATGGTAAAACAGTTTTTTTTATTTTTAACTTTTTCTTTCAATCAAAATGTGGGTGGAATCACATTCCATTTGAGTGTGACCAGCTTCCAAGTATTTGTGCTCTATTGTAATGTTTGCTTCTATGCATAAAGAAAGTAAAGTCTACAGAACCACATTTTTATTTTGGTAAAAACAATCATCAAAACTCAGATCATTTCTTAAATATTTTACGATAGTTGTTGCAAATGTCGATGATACCAGATTTTCTCCAGGTTCATCCCAAATTTAATTATCGGAGTCATGATTTATAACATTATAAATTGTTTTTTTGTTATTTTTTTTAAATTCGCTAAGCAAATCCTGCGAAGCTCTACGCTTGTCTGCAGAAAATAAACCAAAGTCTCTGGCGGGAATCGAGCCTGCAATCCAGGCGCTAATAGACTAGCACACTACATACTAGCCAGCGTACCGGGGCACTGTGAAGTAATGAAGTTGTTATTTAATTTTGTAATAAGCGGAGTTGACATTCCCATTATTTTCTTTAAAGTTGAAAAAGCATGCAATTTTTGCTAGGCACTTCGGTCTCAAAGGGATACTATTCGTACAAAGAAATTGAATTTCTCAATTTGATATTAAAGTGGTTTGAGCCAAAGTTTCTTAATGTGGAAATAATATTGTACCAACCAACGTCAGAAAAACATGCGTTGATAGCTCGTTCATGGAATTCTTCAAACTATTTTGAGAGAAAACCATTTCATTATATTTTGTTAGAAAAAAATGTGTAGTTACGTCGTTTTGCATTGATAAAATAAACACACTTGTAGTTACGTCCTTTTGTTTTTTTTTTTAATAAAAGCGTAATTTTTGATCGCAGAAGTGTAAAATTTTGTCACGACATGTAGTTTAATAGCATTCATAGTAATCAATCAAACAGTCGATTTTAAATTTGTTGTTAGTTACGCCGTTTTGCATTTTAGCTAACGATATGTATGTTTATGAATGATAAACCAACACTTTTAAAAGTATTTTAAAAAAATCTTTTTTGTAGGTATTTAAATCGTACTTCTTTTGTTTATCTTCTTAAAGTACTTTAATAGAAGCCCATATTACAGTACAAATTTGTACTGCCTTTTAACAGTCCTTTTTTAAAAGGCGTTCTTAAAGACATGCATCAGTAAGGCTAACAAGAGACCTTCTTTTGAATGCCTTTGAAAATTCCTGTAAGAAGAAGGGAGTGTGGAAGGGCATTCTCTTAATGACAACCTGTGTAAAAAATATATTTTGTGTCTGCTAAATAAGGCCTTCTACTAGGCCTCTTTACTCATTCTTTTTGCCGCTGGGATATTACCCAAACACATACATTCACACATGTATGGAATATTATTCCTATGACATTGGAATGTTTTTAATAGATCAGAAGTTAATCGACCTTATTGATTTCTTGCCTGGAATTAAATGTTGAGCTATTTAATCAGCCATGCGACTAATGAAGTTATCTTATGTCAATACAAAGCTTAAGAATTGTTTGGCATGTTTAAAAGGTTACAGATAAAAAAACTTAAGAAGAAGAGTGATGGCGAAGGCTAATATATTGGATAAAAGACAATTGACAGGTTGAAGAACAAAAAAAAAAAAATATATCATATGTGTTTGTAATTTTTTTTAAAAGTTTGTTTTTTCTTTTTATGAATCAAGCTATTTATTTTTTCTATTTATTGTTACAAATACAATTACAAATAATTTATGGGTACAAACTTATTTTAGCCAGCAATAGAAACGTAGGCGTTAAGCCCGTTGTAGTAAAACAGGCCGAAATCTTTGACGGCAATCCCACCCGAAACCCTCTTATTAATAAACTGGCTCAATATCGACTTGCCTGTTACTGTCATGCTTCGTTAATTGAGTTTTTATATTTTAACTTTATTACCCTTGAAAACTTATAGATCAATTAGTGGTTACTCGCTTATTACACTGTGCTCGAAATTGACACTTTTTTTTTAGACAAGCTGGGCACATGGCGTTTTACCATAATTCGGGTACTCTGAATCCAGTGGTTATTTCGTTATTTCAAAAATGGAGGAGGTTGCACAACATATATTCGCTTAACTCAAAAACGGTTCAGTATATTGAAATTACTTAAAAAAAACGAAATTCCGCAATAAAATTTCCTCTAAGAAAAATAAAACTTTTTTCTAATACGAGAAGTCGTTTTAGAAACATAATTTTTTTTTTGGGAAAAAAATAATTTTATGTTCAAAATTTCGAAATTTTTGTTTTTTTTTTTAAATTCATAAAAAATTGAAAAATACAGCTAGGCTTCTAATATGAAAAACAAAGCTGCAAACAAAACAAGCCGTTTACAACTTTCGATTTTATTCACAAAAGTCAAGAATTTTTAATTAATTTAATAATTTCATAATACGAAATATTTGTATGGGAGCCCCCTTAAGAAGTGTGGATAAGGGGAAAGTATGTACGTCTCGAGAAAATATTAAAGACAAAAAACTAAATGAGGTCGGTCATACATTTTATCCCACTAAGGGCAACTCCTGGGCATTTATGGGACTTTTTCTTCAATATATCTCTTTTAGTTTTTAACTATTTTTTGGTTGTGAATTCCGAATAATTATATTTTCATTTGTTGAACTCGAATTAAAACTTTTCCAACAATCAATAATTAGCTGCAATAAATGAATAAACATTTATATTACAAAATTATTGACGAAAGCAAATTATTGATTGCAATGACCAATATTCAGTATTGCCCTGTATTAAATTCGGCTGTGATTCTAACCATTGTTCTAATTTTTAGAACTAAATTAAATTAGTTATCATAACTAATAAAAGAATTGAAGGAATCATATTGCAGTTAGAACAACGCTTTAATAATCAAATGAAGTCACAGGCGGGTTCCTCAGGGGTCAATTTTGAGCCCTATACTATTTATGGCTTACGTGAATGATTTGTATCAGCAGATTCAATTCTGTAAATTATACACATACGCTGATGGCATACAAATAAAGGGTGTTTTTTTAAGCCCGATAGAACTTGAAATTGTAAAAAATAACACAAAAAATTAAATTGTAATCAAAATTTTTTTTTTTATTCGAAAGATCAATACGTGACATTAACATTTGAAAATGATTTCGGGCATATGGGCACCGCGGCTGTTCTTGACGAAGCGCATTCTGGACGTCCAATTTTGGGCCACTTTTTCGAGCACTGCTGGCCGTATATCACGAATAACACGAACAATGCTGGCCTCCAAGGCGTCAATTGTTGCTGGTTTATCAGCATAAACCAGTGACTTCACGTAGCCCCACAGGAAATAATCGAGAGGTGTCAAATCTCACGACCTTGGAGGCCAATTGACAGGTCCATTTCTCGAAATCAACTTATCGCCAAATTTTGATTTCAATAAGTCGATGGTTGCGTTCGCCGTATGGCACGTAGCGCCATCCTGTTGAAACCACATCTCCTCCGGATCAATGTCATCCATATTTTCAAGCAAAAAATCATTGATCATGGTGCGGTAACGATCTCCATTGACCGTAACGCGAGCTCCGGCCTCATTTTTGAAGAAATAAGGTCCGATGATGCCACCAGCGTGAAAACCGCACCAAACGGTGCATTTTTCTGGATGTAATGGAGTCTGTAGGGTCTCTTGTGGATTGGTCTCGCTCCATATGCGGCAATTTTGCTTATTAACAAACCCGTTAAGCCAAAAATGCGCCTCATCGCTGAACACAATTTTGCGATAAAAAAACGGGTCAGTTGCCAACTGCTCTAGAGCCCAATCGGCGAAAGAACGACGCATATAATGGTCTCGTAGCTTCAATTCCTGCACCAGCTGGATCTTATACGGGTGTAGGCCGAGATCTTTGCGCAAAATTTTCCACGTAGTGGACGGACAGAGCCCCAATTCCTGCGACCGACGACGAATCGATAAATTTGGATCTTCTTCCACACTTTCGTTTACAGCGGCGATATTCTCTTCATTACGCACATTCCTTGGACGTGTTGGTGTTATTGCATCCTCTAGAGAGTATGTGGTACGAAATCTATCCACAGTTCGACGAATGGCTTGTTCAGATGGACGATTATGTACGCCATAAAAATGACGAAGTCGTCTATAAGTTGCGCGAATCGACGACTGATTTTCAAAGTAAATTTGGATAATTTCGTAGCGTTGTTCAAGCGTGAGTCTATTCATGATGATTTGTCAGAGTATACTGAAACGATAAAAAAAAATATTTCATCAAAATTTAATTTTTTGTGATACTTTTTACAATTTAAAGTTCTATCTAGCTTAAAAAACACCTTTTATTAGCTGATGACAGGGGTATGGGAACTTCGTACTTACAGAACAATGTTAACCTTGACGTACAGCGCATTGTGGATTGGTCCAGAACAAATTTTTTTAAATTGAATCCTTCGAAAACTCGAGCTATGTGGTTCTCTCAGAATATTAACATACCTTGCATAATTTTGAATAATGAACAAATAGATTTTGTGTCTTATTATAAGACTTTAGGTGTTTATATTGACAACGCGCTCAATTTTGATATACAAATTAATCAAATTACATCTAGAGTTAATTACGTTATTAGACGTTTGTATAGCATTGGAATTTATTTGCCTCATTTGGTAAGGAAACAAGTCGCTCTATCTTTATGCCAACCAATATTTTTGTATGGGTTGGAAATATTTTCGGGGGTATCACAACATAACATTTTAAAACTTAAAGAAAGTTTTAATAGGGTAGTACGATATATTTTTGGTCTTTCTTTTAGGGATCAGAGACGTATGACTACGTGGTTAAGGTACTGGGTTGTGACTTCGAAAATTTTATCAAACTAAGGATTTTGTTACAATTTTATAGAATATTTAAATTTGGAGCGCCATCCTATCTTCTTGAAAGGTTTAGTTTTGGTCACTCCAACCGAACGCACTCATTGGATTTTCCAAGGTTTTCAACTCTTGCTATCAATAGATCATTCGTTGTTCGTGTGATAAGAATGTGGAATCTCTTAATTCCATACGAGGACCGTAGGTTCAATAGATCATTATCAGGTTTTAAACAAAAAATATTGTTGTCTAACGTTGCTGATTTCTACTATTTCAGGTGTTTTGGATTGTTTAATTTTTCCATTTTCAGTAATTGTGCAAAAATGAGGGGGGAATTGTTTTACTTATATTATAATTAAAAAATTGTCAATTTATATTATACGTACTAATCTGTTGATATATACTCATATATAAAAAATTATGTATTATCTTTTTTTAATCTAAGCCAATTGTATTTTCCGGATTAAAAGAGGCCCAATGGGCTTGTGATCCAAAATGAATAAATAAATGAAATGAAATGAAATTAAAAATCAATTAGAACTATACATTTTTAATAGTTGCAATAATTTGTTTTTTCTGTGTTGCTGAAAAGAAATTGGATAAAAACTAATAATCTTATAATAAAACTCCACTATAATTCAGGTTGTTTTTATCCATTCAAAGCCAATTAGTCACTATTCGAAGCGCATAATTATATTAGTAGCCTTTCAAGCAATATTTAATTTTTTTCAATTTAACCAGCATTTGACTTTGAATGGCGGTTTAAGGAGAACTATATCGAATAACACAAATGTACTATTATCTAGTAATAGTTTGAGAAAAAAATTGCAAAAAAAGTAATTTTGCAAACCTGTCAATTAATTAAAAATTAAAAATGACTGCCTTTCGTTTCATATTTTTATTTTATGCATTAATATAAAAACCAAAGAGGATGACAATAAGCATTCAATGTAAATATAAATCAATTATAAGATTTAATTTATTATTGTTTTATTATGTAACTACAAAAATCCAAATACACATATCGCACACTAAACTATAAACAGGCAAAACTCAAAATTCAAAAATGCTTAGGAGATTTAGAAAACTTTCTGCAAAGACATGGCTGCAATTTTTTTAATTAAATTGAGCTTCAAAAATGTTTAAAAAAAAGTTAAAGAAGACAGTGATGCAAACTAAATTTTCGTGGTCGCTATAGATTTAATTGGTGAATTAACTGGCTTATGAAAAAAAAAGATTTTGATACAATTCGAGTTCTGCCTGTTTATTATTCAATGTGCGATATTAACTTTTTATATAACCTACAATCAGAATTTAAAACAATTTTTTTAATTGATCCTTACCTATACAATTTTTATAATTGATCCTTACCTATATCGACTCGGAAATCCTTTATGTAAGCTTGTGGGCAAGTTAAAGGCCAAATATTTTCAGATAATTTGATGAAGTCTAGTATAAACCTTTTATATACAAAGAGGACCAAGACTGTGGAAAAGAGTATTTGTGTCCTTAAACCATCTTAGTATGTATATTGCAACTTAAATTAAATTTGGTACAGAAATTTCTTATACCAAATAACCTTATTAAACTTTTTTTAAATCAGTGCATATTGAACAATATGCTACAATAAATAAATAAACAGATAGATTCAGAAGTGATCATTGGACCCATATGACCCCCACCCTTAAATCATAACATAATTTTGTTTTGGCAGGTACACAGTTGCCCATGATTTCCATATTGGATTTACTCTTAGAGATTTGAATGCAAATATTATGGTGAAGGGTAACACATGGTCGTTTTTGGCCGAATATACTTTCTTACTTGTTTTCATTAAATTAAATTAATTTACTTTCATACGTTTTATTATCACATTCATTTGATATTTTTTTAATGAATTCTGACCATGATATTATTTATTTGAGCGTTATTGTATTCACAAAACACAAGTTTTATTACATATGACATCGGGATAATTAAACAAATACAAATAATTAACAGAGATAAATAATGTAAAGAAATAATAAAGAAGAAAATGATTTAAATAAAATTATAACAAATATCTAGACTACTCCTACTCTAACATTGATGCTAAATAAACATTTGACTAGTCCTTATTTCTCTTTTTTTTTAATGCAGTACCTTTTAAATGGTTAAATATAGCAAGAAAATTAATCTGTAAAAATTTCAAATCGATATTTTAAATAATGCATCGCAAATTTCGAAAATTAGAAAAATTGTTTATGCCTTAATGTTTTGGATTCGGAGTCGCGAGTTTTTGTGGGTACTTCTACTACGGTACAAAAACCTCAACTCCGACTCCACAGCCCAGCATATGACTCTTACGTAGGTTTTTGCTAAAATAATAATAAAAATAATAATAGTAAGCTTGAATGAAAACCATATAACGCACTTTAAGCCACAATGCAGAAAAAAAGAACCTTAACCGCTCGTTCTAAAGTTCGTAGAGCCAAGCATCGTAGAAAAAAGCATTGACTTAAGATCACTTTTATAGTTGAGCTGAGGTAGCTTCGTCCATCGGTCCACGTAATCCTTGTCATTAAAGCGCTGTTTAAAATATACAATAATCAGCTTCATTTAAGATATATGGTTTTCTATGTGGAAAAACATTTTAATAATGATAAAAAAGGCAATGAAGAAATCTTTTCTCATGAGTTGTTTTGCATTTCACCAATTGTACATATATAAGAGGGAACAAATATATTGCCTTTAATATATCTTAGATAGCGCATCCAAACAGACAAACACTGTTTGCACAAGGTATCTCTCTCTGCCTAATCTTCTGAACTCCAGCACATTGACACAGAAATTGAAACAAAGTTTTATTTTCCTCCTCGTCATGATAACCTCTTCAGGAGTCATTGAATTCCAGATTCAAAACGACCAGCGCCCAGTTACCACCGAGAGTAAGCAAAAATCAATATTTTCTTAATTGGTACTTTCATATAAAACTTTAAATACTTTGTGTATAAACACTAGGGCGGGTCGATTTTTTTTTAAATCGTATAGCAAAAACGTTATCTACATAAAATTCTAAGAAAATTCTCCGAAGAAACCATGGGTCTAAAATAAAATCCTAATCCGCGCCTCTCGACTTGAAAATTTTTATGCCGGCTTTTGGCAAAAAAAAAAAATTTTTTTTTTTTTAAATAGCTTTTTCAAAAAAGAAATCGAATTTTCTGAATAAAATGGTTTAGTAAGGTAGTTCTTTTGCACTTTATATTTTTCTACACCCAAAATTTTTTTAAATTAAAAAAATATTCACGCAAGTAAAAAAGTTTGTTTATAATTTTGTAAATAATATTTTTCTAAGGAACATAGATAAAAACATTTTCTTTCATAATTTAACAAAAAGATTGAAAATACAATAAAAAATATTACACTCAAAAAATTGTTTTCAGTATTTATAAAATAACGTTTTTTTGTTAACTTATGTGTCCCCACGTGTCACAGAAAAGAAATGAGATGATGTTCTGGCAGTAACTATAGAAAGTCGTTCCAAAGTACCTTGAATGGAGAGTAAAAAAGACTTTAAAAAATTAACATGTAACCAATAAGTGAAGTTTTCTTAGTTCTCTATAATTGCAAAAACATTACTGAAATATTGTTTGAGTGAAAAAACTTTTTTTTTGTTTTTATTTGCATTATAAAATAAAAATTGTTTATCGAAACAAGAAAAAGTTATTTTATAAATACTGAAAATCATTTTTTGAGTGTAATTTTTTTTTTGTATTTTCAATCTTTTTTATTAAATTATGAGAGAAAATTTTTTTATCTATGTTACTTATAAAAATATCAAATACTAGAATTTAAGCCGCTACTTCGTTAGCGTCTCTTTTTTCTTCGTGGACATATCTGTATGCCAAAGTTTATTTTTCTAGGTTTTAACTTGTTTCAATTCCGGAAATTCAAAAAGTACCAGTTAATATACAGAAAGTACCAAAAATTTTCCTCTTTTTGATTCTTATTCATTCAGGACATTGCATCTTGAATTTTATGTTTCTAGGTCCAATACTTCCGGAATTTAAAAAAGCACCAGTTAAAGAACAAAAAAGTACAAAAAAGTTACCTCATAGATTCGTATCCATTCAGGACATTGCATGTTGAATTTTATGTTTGAAGGTCCAATATTAACGATAATCAAAAAAATACCAGTTGTAGAACCAAAAAGCTGAAGAATGATAAAAAGTTTCCCGTATTCCCCATTTTGGTACTATTTTTTCCCCCCATTAAAGTATCAAAAATTGCAGTGGGGGCCTATAATTTAGTACGAATATGGCAATGAATGGAGAAAATGTTTTTAAAAACAAGTACCAAATATAGTTACGATTTTCACACCTTAAACTTTCGAATTTCGAAAAAGTACCGAATTTATACTCGTATTTTTTTGATAAGTTTCGAATGAGGTATAAACATTTTTCTAAGTTTATTGGTAACTGCCTTACTAAACAATTTTATTCTGAAAATTCGATTTCTTTTTGGAAAAAGCAATTTGTTAAAAAATTTTTTTTTTGGCAAAGGCGGGCATATAAATTTTCAAGTCAATCAAGTAGGATTTTATTTTAGACCCATGGTTTCTTCAGAGAATTCTCTAAGAATTTTATGTAAATTACGTTTTTACTATACGATTTTTAATTTTTTTTCATCCATACAATTCGAGCCGGCCTAATGAACACATATTTAAGTTAAAATTTGTACACGTATATCATTGCTTGTGGCTTCTTATATACCAAAGCCATTTTTCAGAAGAATAATTATAAGGAAATTTAAATCCCTTATAATTAATTTATACTTAGAGAGAATTTGATATTGAGGACTCTTTGTTAAGATATATTACAACTAATTTAAAATGTGGTGGCTAAAAAATCATTGCATACATTTAATATTTCATAATTCAGATCAATGAAATTCTTGTAATAAAAACCTTATTTTGAAAGGATTAATTTTTTTTTTGTGTATGTATGAATAAATATATTTATTCACATGAAAAGTTCATTAGTGTTCAACATTATTTACATAAACATAAATATTTCTAAGAATTTTATTTGTTAACACGCACATAAAAATACATTGTATTTTCTTCCTTGGAAAATATTGTGCAAATTTTAAAAAATATATCTGTGGCCTTTTGACAAAACATCTTAAGTCAAATTTAAAAAGTTGAAAAAAGTGCTGTTAATTATACGAATTTTCCTTCAAAAAACACTTTTTTACGATTTTAAAATTTTGTATGACAAACGAAATTTTACTATAATTTCGGTTTATTTTATTATTTAATAAAAATGATTTTTTCGCCGAGTTTTTTTTTTAAATTTTTTTTGCTAACTTATCTCGACTTAAGATGTTTTGTCAAAATGCCACAAATATGTATAAACAGGATTAAGGATGCCCCATATTTTGGTAACTTATAGTAAGTAAAATAACTATATACTGGTGGGTGAACTCACGAATATTGATTTAACCTTTATGTGCTCAGGACAGAAAACTTACGTAGGCAGTCGGAAGACTACATGTAATATCATTTTTGTAATACTTTATCCCTACAAACTGGAAAAAAAATTGTTATATAATTTTATTTTGATTTTATTTTTATGAAAACATGGACAAGAACGATATTAAAAACTTAAGTCCTATATTAGGCCGAAAGATAATAAAGATACACAGAGAAAACAGATTCGTGATCACAACCGATTTTTGCGCCAATCGAATTTCGTCGGTTGCATGTTCTATCACACAATTCGGTTCCAATTACTGAAAATTTTGTTGCTTAGCATAATAGTTTTGATAGCGACATTTGAATTTTAGTACACTATCAGTCATAACAATAGATATTGTTAGTTGTAAGTATGATTATTAGAAACAAAACTGTGCTTTTACCCGAATATATGATAGCTGCAACTGAATTAGCACATAATTGGTGTTCATAACAAGAGATTTGATTGTCGTTATCAATATATTTTTTTAACCGGTCAAATGTAGCCCATAAGAGGCAAGGACTTGTCCAAAGGTAACCCCAATGAATGGAAAAAATGGCTTATTTTACAGTAAGATGTCCTAGGGCAGGACCATATAACCCAGCTTGCATTACAAAGGAAAAGAAAATCGTTTCAAAACGGAAACATGTCGTTAAAAACCGAAGACATGTCGTTTAACTGCAAACTCTTTTTAATGATGACATGGTCCATACTTGCATTACATTGGACCAGCCCAGGATCAAAATGGATCAAGTAGTCCAATATAATTTGCAGGGTATAAGAATACGTAAATTACTTACCTCTATTTATTAAGTTTTTGCACATTTTCCATTTTTGACCGCAGAGATATTTTTAAAATATAAAACTTAAAATTATTTTAATCTATCAAATGTTTTGACAGAAAATTTAGTAAGCAATTGGGGCTTTTAACTATTTTTTGGTTGTGAATTCCGAATAATTATATTTTCATTTGTTGTACTCGAATTAAAACTTTTCCAACAATCAATAATTAGCTGCAATAAATGAATTAACATTTATATTACAAAATTTATTGACGAAAGCAAATTATTGATTGCAATGACCAATATTCAGTATTGCCCTGTATTAAATTCGCTTGTGATTCTAACCATTTGTGCTAATTTTTAGAACTAAATTAAATTAGTTAAAATAACTAATAAAAGAATTGAAGGAATCATATTTCAGTTTGAACAACGTTTTAATAATCAAGAGAATTAAAAATCAGTTAGACCTATACATTTTTAATAGTTGCAATAATAAATTATGTTACTTGATAAATATTTTATTACTGCAACCGTTTCCCAACTAATTTGTTTTCTGTGTGTAATAATATTTAAAAACTTAAGTTTTATTAATCATTAATAAGATTTCTGTATGACGTGCTTAATTCCCAATTTTTCATACTTGATAAATACACTGAAATTTATTGTTGAAATAAAGCAAGCTTCTATGCGCATTTCACTGCTTGCTTAGGTCAGCTTATCAGGAAACCTTTTCCAAAACCCTAAAGCGAAAAGGATTTTAAACACTCAAAGTCTTACTCGTAACAATATCAAAGCTTAAACAAAACACCAACAATAAACAATGAATTTATATTTTCTTACATCCCCTACAATTGGTTGGGTTCTTTCCGACTCGAATTGTAGTTGTAAGTGGGTAAAAAGAGCAGCATTTTCCTAATATGTTAGTTGTGGAATGTGCATCGCACACCGATTTCTTACACCAACTGCGAGCTTCCGCGTTTTTTTGCGCTTTCGCTTTTCACATGCCTGACGTCGTACATGATATATCGGCAGTTTATCATCAGGTATATCGCGAAACCCATTAATTGTTGTAGCGGAAGAAGCTAAATTTGGCAAGTGCTATTTCGATAGCGAGGCGTGGATGAATGTAGCGTATAACCCTTGGAATCTTTGCTCGCTGTTCAATTGCTGGCATAAGCATCTGTTTTGCCAAACTTCGTAAGATCTTTCTGCGTTTATCTGTCTGCCGAGTATGACTAGTATTTTTATGAATTTGGATTAGGCGGATATATTTAACAAGTTAAAAAACATTGCCAATGACCAGCGCAATATTTTACGTTTGGTAGAATATGCAGACAGCACGTTGTCCTCCTTTGCTGGCGTTGTAGTCAAATAAATACTGGGGTTAATTCTTCTTCTTTGCCTTAATAAAATTATTCAGAGTTTTACTTGACAATATTATAACTGCCTTTCCTCTTTTTGGCACAAAAGATGACACAGCAAACTTTGAGTTCAAAAACCAAAAACTGATAAATATTCTGCACGTTAACGGTCAGATAACGGTACAAAGGTTTTATTTACTTACATACATACTTTAATATTTACCCAAATTTAATGACGTAAAAAACTGCAGCAAACTTTTCTGTGGCATTTTGACAAAACCTCAGTCGAGAAACGTTAAAAAAAAACTCGGTAAAAAAATCATTTTTATCAAATAATAAAGAAAAATTATGTCTATAATACAAAATTTTAAAACCATAAACAAAAGTGTTTTTAATGAAATTTTTTTATAATTAACAAAATTTTTTTAACTTTTTTAATTTGACTTAAGATGTTTTGTCAAAATGCCACAGTATTGTTCTTTTGATATTCTCCGAGTTAGAAACCAGCTTTTTTACGAAATTCTCTCCAACATTTGCAGACCGACAAGTTTTAGGGCTCATTCTTACATAAATTTCGCTTTTAATAGAATAAAATTATTTTGCATAGCAAGTAAACCAAACTTTAATACCTATTTCGCAGGCTTTGAAGGTATGTATTGCTTAAATATGGTTTGACCACGATATGCAAATAATTGTAAATCCACTGTTATTTCTCCACATGACTTAAAACATATTCGTTGATTTAAGTTCATTGGGTTTTAAATGGTTGTGATATGTGCTGTATTATCTGCCATTGGTCGAGCCGCCTTAGTACGCAATAATAAAAGCTAAAAAACAAGCGCAAACGCAATAAGCAAAAAAGAAAAGTTTCTTTGCAAACAAATCACACAGCGACTACAAATGTAGACTGCCGGCCACGAGATGATAGTTTTAAATAACATCGCTTTGTCACCTCAGAAATAATTATTATTACATCACTAACGTTTAAATCGACTTAAAACAATATTTCAGAAAGCTATCAAGAAACTCAAATTGTTTTACTGACGTTTTCAATTTTTATTCGTAGGCTTCGGATCACGGTAAAATCAAGGTAACATGCTTCATTTCTATACATAGATTATATATTATCCCTTGTAAATTATATTTAATATACCCCGCAAATCAAAACTCCAAACTCAAACAGAGCTTTTGCAAACTCTCAAATACATTTGAGACGCGAGTTGTTTTTTAAAATGCCATCCTAATAAAATTCTTTAATTCTCATTTACTTAAATTCTAGCATAAACAATTTTATCATAATATTAACACGTAAAATTTTAATTTTACAAATAAGAATTTTAATTTAGTTTTTAATGGCTTTTTCTAAAGGAATTTTGTGATATGGGCATTTGCGATCAATTGTAATTTGAACAAGCGAGAGGGCTATATTCGATTATGCCGAATCGAATATACTCTTCACCATGGTTCGATTAGAATAGAAAGTTAAATAAAGACCGCTCTATGTATAAAAATTAATAAATTTTGTTCTACGCCCACACAAAACCCGGCTTTCGAATATTCCGAATATTTTCTTTTTTAAAAAACCGGGTTTGGGCTACGCATTTAAAAAAACCGGTTAACCAGTTTTATTCGAATAAAAAAAGATTTCAAAAATTTTATTAGTTTTTGAAATAAAAAGTTAATTTGAATAAAAAAAAAAACAATAAGCAAATGTAAGGAACCAACAAAATACGTATTATGACTTAATGCTAGGAACACAACTGGGACGAACGACGAATTTCGCCCTATACGACGAATTTCATAGTAAAAATTTGCTGAGTTAATTCGTCGTATGAAACACAATAACGACGAATAACTAACAGCTTTACTAATTGAGAAAGATGTTTGCTGTTTGTGCAAAGAGAGAGAAATAGTGTGACCATATAAAAAAATTACTTCAAAAGCACAAACATTAACAAAAACACAATTAAAAACTATTTTTATAGTTATCAACATTGTATATTTATTTTAAATGCGATAAAATAATAAAAAAACAATTATTAAAGTAAAAAAGTAACTTTATATACTAAAATACTTGAAAACTAAAATCAAACATGGTCACCTGGAAGTGATTTGTTCGTCGTTCACCGCCGTATGAAATATAAATAAATCTATTGCAAATTCGCCGCGTATGACGAATTTTGGCCGACGCCATGATTGTGTGTATTTTCATATACAGAAATATGTTTTATTTTTGGCGATGAATATTCGCGGCCAAAAATTCTTCGTTCGTCCCAGTTGTGTTCCTAGCATATGTCAAAATAAACCACACAAATGGCTTGGTAAGCACACACTTTGTTTCCGTTTTGTATTCGCCAATAAAAAACCCAACATAATTCGTACAAACATTAATTTTCCACTTTTGTTTATGAATGTAGACAACGATAGTGCTGCAGCAATTTCGTTGCTATTAGTTTAAAACGCAGTAGAAATATAAAATAAAGGAAATGAATTTGGAGTAGAGTGGTTTAAACAACGAGCTCTATTAACCCTTCGATGTTCTTCAACCTAAGTATAACTAAGTGCACCTCATGGTCTGGCCAGGCCACGATTGAAAACCTCAGCCAAATAAGTAAACTAAACAAAATCTTGTACTTATTTTGTGTTCATTTAAAATAAATCATTCATTTTAAATATAATTGGTAATAAGTTGAACCTGACGCGTACGGTACCGCTTGTACATAATGTATTTTAAAGGTACCTGTGGTCCAGCCAGACCATGAGGTGCACTTAGCGAACTTTTTCCTGTGGGAGGGTTTTTGTGCCCTAAATGTGATCCAAATTTGTTTTTTCGATTTAGGACAACTTACTTGTAGAATTCATAGCCTTCGTTTCTTAAAACTTTTGCTACAAAAAAAGATATTGCATATGAAAGTCAAATAAGGTCTGGCAAGACCTTGTAGGACATCTAAGGGTTAATCGTAAAGCAACAAATTTACTGTGATATTTTCTTTATTTTGCAGACGTTGAGAACGTCAGTAACACGTATCGCTGACGGCGGCCAAAATTTAATAAATTTACTAAAATTTAAAAATTTTCAACGTCGGCGGCGAAAATACAACCGTCGGCTGTAACAAATAATGTGCGACTTTAATGTTTGTTGTTGTTTACAAAATAGCATTAAAAACATTCGTATATTTAAAAATATTTTTAAAAGCAAAACAATTAAACAATAAAAAAATTGTGCCAAGAACAAAATATTATTATTAATCTTTGTATTTTGCATTTTGAATTGTTTTTTAGTGGTGACATTTTTTTTCGCCCCATATTTATTCGTGAGTTTATTTGAGAGTTAAAAGCGGGAACTTCACTTACAAAAAGGTTACAAACAGTCTTTTTCTGTAAATTGGCGAGTAATTTCTTTACGTGACAGCTAGTAATCGCCAAAAAAAGTTACAGACAGAGTTCAGTGAGAAAAACAGCTGTTTGTTTCAATACATGGCATTTTTGTTTCATTTCACACATTTTAATCGAAAAGTTTCTCGACGCGAGAGTTACAGAACATGCCCACTGGTGTCATACTGCTTCAACGTTTTGATACCGTCCACCAATATTGCTGTGACATATATTAATGTAATTATGCTTTAAAAGGTAATTGTATGTAGATATGCACAATATAAAAGTGGTTTAAATTTGCTTAAAATGCAACAGCACAATGCAATATATTTTCAGTTGGTTTTTGGTTTGTACTTACAAACACACATGTACACACATCAATGAACGTTTAAAAGACTCTAAAGAAAGACAACAAGTCCTTTTTGTTATTACAATAAAATGTATTCCTTTTTGTGTTGTATGTACTTGCAAGTATTAACGTTTAAAGGGCTGTGTAGAAAGAGATAAGGTTTGTTTTATTAGTTCTCTTAAAATGTGTTGTGTTGCTACAATGTAGTCGTTGGTAGTGGTCATCAATTTCAATTATGCTATTAAAAATTCGGCACAGATATTGTTAATTTCTTTTTATAGTGTAAGATTCAATCAGAGTCATTTGTGATAAATATTATGGCGATATTACCGATATTAATATTTATACAAAAGCAATGAACAAAATAAAAACAAAAACAACTTGCTTTATTGCTCTCGCAAAAATACAATTAATGTTGGAAGAATTCCAACCAATTGTAGTGGGGAATGTAAGAAGAGATAAACTCACTGTTAATTGTTGTTGTTTTTGATAAAGCTTTGATATGGTTTTAAGTAAGACTTTTGCTTATAATTCTTATTCGCTTTACAGTTTTACTTGTTTAATATCGTTAGTCTTTCTAAAATCTTTGGATGAAGTTTCCTGACGACTTGGCCTAAGCAACTAGTTAAATGCGCATAGGAATAGCTTATACTTTCAACAATAAATTCCATTGTTTTTATCAAGAATAAAAATTGGGAATTAAGCACGACTAACAAAATCTTGTAAATTATTAATATTTATCAAATAGAATCTGGGAATTTATTTCTCATGGTGAGTTACATTTATTATATAAATTTTTCATATTATTCGAATGTGTATTCTATGTCAAATACATTCCTCAAAAGCTTTTTTATACTTTAATAGTCTCATTCCTTCATTATTTCACAGGAATATTTTCTATGCACTATCAGAATTTTTGTTTGTATATTTCTGTTACGAAGCTTACCTTAGCTATCCTTTGGTTAGCATAAATTTTCTTTACAATTTACTTCATTGCTAACCAAAGGATAGCTAAGGTAAGCTTCGTAACAGAAATATACAAACAAAAATTCTGATAGTGCATAGAAAATATTCCTGTGAAATAATGAAGGAATGAGACTATTAAAGTATAAAAAAGCTTTTGAGGAATGTATTTGACATAGAATACACATTCGAATAATATGAAAAATTTATTAATATTTAGATAAAAAAAAAATAAAAAGTTATTTATTTTTCTTATTTTCTTATGTTAGTACATTTTATAAGTGTAGGGTATTTAATCGTCGGGATTATCTGGTTATATTTAGACTAGGTTATTTTTTTCCATGCCACTATTCCGCTAAGCGGCTTTACACTCGAACTTAGTGGATATAAAATACTCTTAAGGCAAAATTTATACCTTAAAGTTTTTTATTTTTAAAACCAGAAGAATTAGTGCAGTTGCCCAGCTTGTTACTTTCATGTTGAAAGAATATTAAGCCATGGAAGAAAATTGCGCCAACAACGCCACATTATTTCTAAGTAGTGACAAGTATATCTGATTGTTTGACACGACTAAAGTTACGTCAGGCGCGGATTCAGGGCGGGGGAATAATGAAATTCCCCCCCCTTCCCCTTAATTATAAAAATATGATAATACAATTTTTTTAAATGTACCAAATTTTTGGAAATCCCAGCAGAGTGTTTTAATGGTTTTTTTTTATTGAATCTCTAACGAAATTTTCAATAAGTATCCAAATCTTAATCCTAATAGTTGTTTATTAGATGTTTCCAATGAAACATCTAGTTTGCTGTATTCAAATACTTATTATTCTACATGCATTCCCAGCAGGTGCCATCTATATCCAAAGACTTAACGTTTGACTTGATAATGCGTGCGGTTGAATTATTAATAAGCCTTAGTAAATGCAATATTTATGTGAATATATATGTGTTATCATAATTATTATTATATACATTTGAATACAACTGTTTTTCGTATCACATTTTCATCATACTCGTCTTCGAATTTGAAATTTTGAAATATGTATGAATCAAAATTCTATTCGACAAATTGTAATGAAAGCACGGATTTGTCAGGAAAAAGCCAGATTTCCTTATCTTTAAGATATTTCAACAAACAACAAAAACTTGTTAGGGAAGAATTTATTGACTTTGCTGTAAACGCATTTGAAGAGGATTCAAATGACCCAATCAAAAATTTTATCATTTTGCGAAGCACTAATGGTACATTTAAATAAATAAGGGCACAATTATGCGCTACGCAATAAGACATACAGAAATGCAGTAGAGTAAGTGAAAGAACTCTCAACAACTTTTATAAAAAAAACTAACGTTTCAAGTGCTACGGATTTCCCTTACTACGAAGCAGGTTTGTAAGGGAGAAAATTAAAAAATAACTGCATCAAAACATTCAGTGTGTAAAGCTGATCGTTACATCCAACAATTTTTGTATGCGCTGAATAATGCGCTTTGTGTGTCAAAAATGTATTGCTTCAAAGTGGTAACTCGCCATACAAAATTCATGTCTTCCGTAAGCGCAATGGTAAGTGAAACTTTTATGTTTCTCCCTTACAAACCTGCTTCGTTGGAAGGCCCATTTTTTATTGGGGATATTGATAACGACGTTAATGTGTCAATTGATGCGAAGGCACTATCATCAATAGTTCTTAAAGCTTTGACAAATTTTGGTCTTGACCTAAAAAATTGTGTAGCAAAAAATGGACCTATTAAAAAATGCTGGAAACCGCGACAACGCTAAACAAACGCCTTGCTATTCCCATAAATCAAACAACTCAATTTCTAAAAGCAATAAAGTGCCATTAACACAAAAAGTTGTATCATTTGTTAAAGAAACGACGTAATTTTTTAAATTTAATCAACCCAAGCGAAACGCAGTTTTAGCAAAGTATTTGGAAGCGAAACTCTCTACATTATGCGAGACAAGATGGGTGAACCGTCACGACTCAATTTTACACTTTTTGCAACAAGTGTACATCATATAGCTTTGGAAAAAATATCTGAGTGGAAAGGTAAAGATACTTCATCAAAAGCCTTATATTTAGGAACTCACTTAGTATTTTTGAATTTATTTGCGGAATATACATATTAAGTGTGATACTTATTGTGACACAGCCGCTTAGTACCATTTAAAAAATGCACGATATAGATCTTCAAAAAGGAAGAGAAAATAAATAAAGCTGAAGAACAATTTAAAGCGATTCTTGAAAAAGTAAAAGTTATTTGCGTTCTAATCGAGGTTCCAATCGAAAAGACAAGATTTGATCGAAATAATCACATCCAAAATCTACAGAGTTGTAGGTTACATTCCTCTTATTGAATTGATTTTAGAAGATCTCAAATCACCTCTCCCAACATATATCCTAAATGTATTGAATATACCTAAACTTCTACCTCAAACTGTAATCAAGTCATATACCGAAACAAAACTTTTAAAACCACAACTAGCTGAAAAGCTGATTATGTTCTTATCTTAACTTGAGGCTGAACTGTTGCATTGGCAACAAACATAGAAAATATCTGAAAATCTATCAGATAACTTTGTAGATGCTTTAATAAGCTGTGATGAAGATATCTACCCAAATCTAAGAAAAAATTTTCTTTTCAATTCTCATCAGGAATGTTACGAGCGAGAGGTCATTTCCCACCCTTCGTCGAATAAAAAAATGGTTCAGATCAACAATGACAGAAGATAGACTATTCCATCTAAATTAACCTCACAAGGAAATCATAAATTGCTTATTTAAAAAGATTAATTAATTTTAATTTATATTGAACTGATCTCATATTTTTTTTAACCTTATAGTTGAGTTTTTTTAAATATAAAATACACATCGAGCCCTAATAGCGAAAATAATGTAACCAACAACATTTTGGATTTTTGTTTTTTTTTATGAAAATCAATAATTTTTGATCATTTGCATCATCTCTAAAAATCTCATATCTCTGGGAAGTACCGTTACGAAATAAGAGCATAAGCAATTTCTAACGAAACCTTAGACTTGAAGCAAAAATATTTAAAAAAAACCTTCTCCTGTAAAATTTTATTTTTGTTGGTTACATCATTTTTGCTATAAGGGCTCGACATATTGTTTTTAATAAATTTTTAAAAACATATTTTTTACTTTTTTGTATCATAAAAAATTTCCCCTCCCTAGGGCTCAAGCTGGATCCGCGCCTGATACACGTAGCAGGTCCTTCTTTAAGCCGATATAAAAGTCACTCAAGACTGTAATTAAAAGTGAATGTTAAGGAGTTAGTCTCTTCTTCTCTCTTTTGCATTAAAATGAACACTTTAGTTTTTCCTTTATGTCATAACCATTATCATGTAATGTAAGTATTTTTAAGCATAATTAGTGTTTATATTCACATTTATAATTAAGCTAAAGATTTTAAGTCTGGAAAATGAAGAATATCTAAAAAAAAACATATTATCATTATGTTTGCAAGCATAATGCTTTCATTTCATGTAGCTACCTTTAGCTTTTAGTGATAGCAAGAGGATTGCTAAAATAAAGATAAAATTAATAACTTTCGTTTAAGTTCTTGCTTTACCTTCGACTCACGTTTATGTAAATCTTTTAACAATATCTGGGTGCACATACGATTAAAGCCGATGAACAAGTGTTTGTCACTCAATTTTGTTTTAAATACATACTTAACATTTTATTCAGTGAACAAAAATTTCCTTTTAACTATACCCTGCAGAAAATTCGTGTCAATTGGGCTTAAGCACTTATGCCGTGACCAGTTTTATAATAAACAGGAACGAATTGTGATACGTGAAAACAGAACATATCACTTAGCTAGTGATAATGTTTATAAAGAGTAGTAACTCCAGACTGGATATTGTGTTGGTAGTGGCTGATTCTATCTGGTTATATTGCTTTATATGAAAGGATTATAGACATGTTAACATGGTTCACTCGGGACAATGTCTACACTTGTTTATGTTTTTCTTTTTTTAGCCATTCTCTCACTCTCTTAAGTTTTGTAACAACGCTCAAAATCGAATCAGTTTCAAATCATTCATTATTTGGTTTTAGTTTAATAATAAAATTCACTTTATAATTCTGTGTATATTGCGTAGGCTTGCCAGACGGACTTCATTTTATTTATTATTACTTTTTTTTTTTTAGGTTAACGGTTAATCGACTTACGGATATTCATGATCCTAATGTAAATGAAATAAGAAATGGAATTAAAATCATTGTCTGAAGGATTGTCAAAGGATTTTTGGAAGAAACTTTAAAAGTGAATTAAAAGCCCTCGTTTGAAATAGGAGTGGGTCTACAACAGGTAATAGTTTTCATAAAGGACACTTTTCTAAAAATCGCATTAATCAGGACAATCTTTTAAAAACGTTTGTACCGAAACTAACAGCCTGTTTTTAGAAAATGAAAATATTTGTTCGTTCGTAAAAAAACGAACGAAATCAGATTAAGGTTTTCATAAAGTTAAAAAACATTTCATGTGAGTGACAAAAAAAGCTTTAATTTTTTTCTACATATTTTTAGTTCTTATAAAATGAACATCTTCGTAATAAATGAAAACAAAAGTGAAAAGTAGACGATAAGTAAAAGTAAAATGGAAAATAACTGCGATATCTTAAAAAAGGAAACGTAACAAACTAATACTATTATAAAATATTCTATAAAGGTTCACTTATAATTACATAAATATGTATTTACAGGTTCAAAAAATTTTAGAAACAATAGAACTACATACGCTCAAAAATATGAACATAATTATGTACATGAGAGCGGGTAGACCTCCTTACAAAAAAAAAGTTTGTGCCAGTCACCGCTTTAAATGAAAGGTATATCAATGATGTTTCTAAAACGGTTAAATTTTTATAGCCACACCTCCATATGCAGCCCATTTAGTTTTTTTTAATATAGCGCTGCCATTTAAAGACCGATTACATCATGTCTTAAGAATAACTCTGGATTTCTAATCGATATTTTTTGGAATTTGCAAGGCATCGACACACTGTCAAAATCAATCGACAAAAAGTTTGGGTCAATTTCCGCTAATAAATACTTTTACACTTATAAGTTAATCTGACAGCACAGATACGTACGATGCCAAATAGAAAACTGTCCTTTTTAAAATAAGAAGATTTAAAGGAAAAATAATATACGAAAAGTGGCACAAGCTTAACTTGCAAGCAAATTCTTAAAGACTGCAGTAATTTTAGAAAAAATTTTACTGTTTTGTTAAAATAGGTAAGAAAACAAAGGACATTTGTAATGAAATGCGTGCATATATTTTTAACAAAAGGAACGTTGCGAATTCCTTGAGTTAAAATTTTTAAATTATATTACATAGCCGCGTACTAAGAAAAAACAAACATTACTTGGGGATATTAACAGATAAAAGCAGCTCGACTTCGCACCTAAGTATGCGGACAAATCAATAGTCTTAAATTTAAATAATGAAATAAATATTTGCTTTCATTTAAACATTTTTGATTTATTTATTATTTTAAATATCTCTAATTTTTGGAAAGTTAAAGAATTGTTAAGGCGTACGTATTATTATCTGTGACTGTACATACAGTGTAGTGTAAAATACCACCGTTCTTCGGAATGTTGATGTGCAGCAAAAGATCTTCTTTATGTATTTCTTTTATTTATTGCTATTATTGTTAACATTTTCATTCAACACTTTTATTTTTACTAATTTAGTAACACTTTTTATAAAATATTTTGTACTATTGAAAACAACACACAAACGGAAACAAGCAGTGCAAATATTTGTGTTTCTTTACAGCAAAAATCAAAAATGGGTGATCACACAATTGTCTTTTACATATTTAATCTATGTTGATTAAAAAAAACCAAAAAGGGGTATCCCATACTTGTTTTTTACATTAGCTGTTTATATGGACCAAATGGTACATTACCCTAACATTCGTAAGTTTTTTCTAACCTAACAGCAGGGTTTAACATAAATTGATATTTAAATAAACAGACGAAATCGGCCACAAGTATAGAAAAAAATGCCACCTAAATATTTCGTTCATGTTTTCAGCTTTGCAATTAGAGGTTCCCTTAAGAGTGTTTCCCTTAACATATTTTAAAATGTGTGGCTGTAGTGGTAACTCTTGCACCAATTACACTTTATATGGGACCAACAGTAAATATTTTAATGAAATGCGCCGTAGCGACGTAGGAGCAATTTCTAGCAGAGCAGAACGCCTTCTGGAAGATTTTTCTCGTGTTTGGTTAACACTTTACACCAGTGAAGGGCACTTTTGCAAATCCTATGTACGCGTTCATAGGAATAAAAATGCTGCTTGTGTGACGTCGACACATGTACATTTTAAACTTCTGCGTGTGGTCTGTGACAATGTATGTTCGGCTGTTGCTTTGTTGTCATGTCGTCAAAGTTAATTAAATCAGTTGCAGATCAGCACTTGTTGATGAGCGTCGCTCGTTTTCTGCTGCTTCCCACACAAGCATAAATGTAATAGTATGTGTCTTGCCCTTTACTGCTTTACACGTGCAATATTTTTCGCAGTGGTCTAACGGTTCGAGGCAAATCTCCTACTATGCCATGTTGGTGGTGACTAAGAAATAACCAACGAATCATTGCTTCGAAGTGCAAAATTCTGACGTTAAAATTTCAACGCTTTGCTCTTTACATTAAAATAATTTATCGCTGTTTTATATTACAAATTTACATTATTCTGGCAGGTCTATATGGGTTAAGTTGTGCATCCAGCCATTATTTGTTATTACATTTTTAAACTCCATGGTGAATTTTTGCCCACCCTGTACTTTCACCCTAGTCCGATCAGTGTGGCCACTATTGCACAAAATCTTCTGAATTTTTGGAAAATTTTTAATATTAAAATAACAGCATTCTATTTTTTTTAATCATTGTTCTTTTTAGATGCTGTTATTCTGGTTTGGAAAAATAGACCAATTAGGCTGCAATTATAGCTGCTGTACTGCATCACTTCAGCCGGTATTTACATGTGGCCAAAATGGATCGATTAAGCCAATTTTTGATATCGATTAAATTTTTTGTAAACAAAGTTTTAACAAGAAATCTTTACTCTTTAGTTCATTTCATGTGACCGCTACTATACCAACCCGCTTAATTCCATAGAAAGTAAACTTAAATAAAACCATTTACGCCAATTGTGTCCCTTTCTCACCTTTTGTTGTCGCTATCGTGCCGAAACATTTACTAAGAGGCCATACTTGTATACGGTCTTGATTTTTTTTTACCAAATTCAATTGTTCTTAAATCTCTTTTACGACCGCAATTTTGATTTGAACATAATCAGATGCAGTACACTCAGACTATATCTACCTGTTTCAAATAAAATAACGAAATTAACATACCATTATCTTTTTGTGATGAGTATGAATAAACTTTTGCTAAACTCTTAGCAAAATTTTGTGTTTTACGTAGGTGCAACTTAATTGTACAAATTTGTTTGTCTTTTTATTTCTTCCAGATATAAATATAATGCAAAGTTTTGTTAGACATAAGAATATTTTTGTTAACACATTATATGTATATGAACTGGTTTTTTATGCACATTTCAAGAATCACATTAAAACTTGTTAACATTTTAAGAAAACAAATAAATAACTTTTGAAAGTAGCATTTTATGAACAAAACTAGACACATGTTTGCAACAAGTTAAAGAAGGATGTTAAACTTTCAGGAGACAAACAATATTTTTTTTTTAGTTTTGTGCTGTATTATAGCAGATGTGAAATAAATATTATGATAAAATAAATAAAATAAGCTTTTGTGTGACAGTTTGTTGTGTAGTGTTGTACTTATTAACTTTATTTTACATTTAATCAAGAATTAATATATAATAACATATAATAATAAATAATTAAAAATATTTAGATTTTATATAATTATATAATTTATATAATGCCAAGTTTCAGAATAAATATATGTAAATATATAATGAAAATAAGTTTTTTGGGATATTTTTGGGCCTCTGAGTTCAAAAAAAATATTTTTAAGCTTGTACTATGAGTCCAGGTGAGATAACATCAAGAAAAACCTTGAGGCACCTTTGGGCATCTAGTAATAAAAAATAAAAAAAGAAAAACAATTTGTATTGTTTGAGCAGCATAAATGAAGTTTGAATTTTGAACAAAAGCATTGTGTTCGAGATTGTTAACAATGCTTTTACAGTTCTTACAAATATTTTTCTAGATCTTTAAACAATTCTTAAAAAGGGAAATTAAATAAATTATATATTGGACGTAAGTACAAATTTTGTAAAGAATGCCTTTAGGCATTCTTAATCATTAGAGGGTTAATAAAAGAATAATTTAAGACTTCCCAGAATAAGCAAATAACGTTTGTTATTCAGACTTCCAAAGTTTAAAAAAGCTTCTTTTTAATATTTGAATATTGTATAGATAACTAAAATCTTCCGAACTAGACAATGTACACTACTTTACCCAAATTCGAGGTGCTATAAAATCCCAAAGTACGAGACTGCTAGTAAAATCGCCCAAAAATGTCCATACAAATTTGGGCGATTTTTCGTAATTATCGGGTAATAATTCATTTTAAACATAGTTGGGAAACGTTTTCGTTTTCTTATTTCGACCAAATTCAAAATACCGAATTCGAAAATAACTAATCTTACCTTGCGCACGACCGAAGGCCGTTTATGCAGAGTACCTTTAGTAAACGAAGCCGGTGTTTGTTAAACCATAGAGAAAAATCCGTGCACATGGTCGAAGGTAGGCTATTTAGAAAATCTTTGGTTAACAAGTGCAAAAAATTGGACGTTTGAGCGAAGGATCCGAAATGGCATAAGTGGCGCCCACAACAATTTGATGTCGGATTAAGAAAATTGTGCCTGTTTAAGAAACTACATTGACATATCTTCCATTCTAGGGGTGACTGGAACAACTTTTTTGTTCGACCCACCATGCTGTACAAAAATATGCCACCTAACACAGAGAAACATTTTTGCGCCAGTAAAAGAATTAATCAAAACTAAAATCAGTTTTAATTAAATATTTAATCAGGTGAATTAAACTTTTAATCAAGTGAATTAAACGTTTATTTGAAATGTTGTCAATTAAACACTTGATTAAAAGTTTAATTCACCTGATTAAATATTTAATTAAAACTGATTTTAGTTTTGATTAATTCTTTTACTGGCGCAAAAATTTTTTTCTGTGTATATTTATCCTAGAAATAATTATCAACAGTTATCCATTTTATAGTTTATAACAAAACGTAGGAAGTAATATTATTCACTATTAATCTGTGTCGAAGAACAAATTACATGGTAGTCCATGAAATATTAAGAATAAAGTCCTAGATAATTTTTCTGGCAACTGAACTTTGATTTCCATTCACTTTGCACAGCGATGTTCTGTGCTTATAGGTACATTTGAATGTTCTCTGCACGCAAAGCGCGTTGAGTTTACTGGTTTTGATGTTTTTTATCCGGAATGTTGTGAAGATTCATATTGTTTTGACCAGCTCAGAGATGGTCTTCAATATGCCGCACTTAATCTTTAAAGATGTTTACATATCACTAACAAAAACTATTTCGAATAATCTAACCAATTTAATCCTTTGGCTTTGGCATTTTTCAAATTTTTTTACTTTTTATGTTTAAAATTTTAAATATCGGTTAAATGGACGTCGCGACCTCGGCGGCCCACCACCATCCGATGGACCAAAATTTCGATGACGCTGGAGACTAATTGACGTTCTATGCCGTTGATGTGCCAAATTATCTCATCATAAAGCTCTTGAATTGTTGCTGGCTTATCGACGTACACCTTTTCTTTCAAATAACCCCAAAGAAAGAAGTCCAGCGGTGTCAAATCAAGTGATCTTGGCGACCAATTGATATCGCCACCACGTGAGATAACACGGCCATTGAATTTGTCGCGCAAAAGTTCGGTATCATCTCACAATAGCGAACACCATTCACAGTTTCTGCCTAACCGGCCTCATTTTGGAAAAATACGGCTCGATGATGCCGGCAGCTCATAAACCGCACCAAACAGTTACTCTTTGTGGGTTCATTGGTTTTTCGACAATCACTCTTGGATTATCATTTGCCCAAATGCGGCAATTCTGCTTATTGACGAATCCACTGAGGTTAAAGTGTGCCTCATCGCTGAAGATGATTTTATAATAAGCCTGAGTAACTTTAACGCTTTGCTCGATTGTGTAGCTTTCCATGGTGCAAATTGAGTTAGTCTCAAATTGAGAAATGTCAAATGAAATGCAGAAAAAAACTTGACGTTTAGGTGTGGTTCACATCCAATATCGGCTTTTAAAATGTAACCACCCTTTACATATTTTAATTTTTGTATTAATGTTTCTTATAAATTTACAGTAATTGTTTAAAATTGCATAAAAGTTATCACAAGTGGGAATTTTAAGCGATTTCGTGAGTACCCTTAATATATTGAACACAAGAATGTTATGTAAGTCTAAACTAACCACCAAACTCTCGAGTGGTGGCAAACACATACACCCCACTTTTGAAAATCTCTGTCACTTTAAGACTTGTTTTAGCCTTTCTTTTTTTTGTGTTGACTTTTTTACAAACTTTTTTACAACGAAATTAATTTGTGTGTCTTTTATAGAACTTTTTGTTCAATCTTCTTCTCTTGTTGTTGTTTTTGTAGCATTTTGGTCTATAAAAGTCAATATTTTCCTTTCGGCACTTAAAATATTTCCATATTTTTGTGCTTCCTTTTAATTCAGTATTTTAACAGTTGCCGCTTAAAAATCTTTTTTTAACTGAGATTAACCATTTCATGCAGGACATTTTTTCTGATTTTAATTGCTGATTTAACTGTGTGAGCACGGTTAAAAGACATTTGTAGAAAGCAAAAATTGGTAAAAAAAATACCAAAATTTTTTTGCAAGAATGACTAAGGAAGGTGAGGAAAGGATGAAAAAATTTCAGATATTTATGCATAACAAAGAGAAAATTTAATGAAGCATTTTATAAATACAATGAAAATTTAAGAAACTTTAAGCGAAAATTATTATTAAATATATTTACAACAAATATTACTAAATTTTCGAGCTTAAGGTCTATTTGTTGTAAAAAAATTTTAACGTTTATTTAAAACCAATATTTCGGCACTTCCTTGAGTACCTTCTTTAGGGTTTTTTTCTTAATTTATAAATTTTTAACAAATTATAACAAATTTAACAATAACTGACAAATTAAAAAAATTTTAATTCAAAAACAAAAAAATATTTTTCAAATCAAACTTGATCAATTACAATATAAATAAATTTTTAACTTCCGTTTCTATTTTTATAAATTAAGTGTCTATCATTTTGTGCTACATTTTCAGTGTCTGACTTAAAATTAATTCTTGAAATTGTCGGAACCTTTATAATTTGTAACATTTCTAACATAAATCTACGTTTATAATTATTTTCTGTGTTTAAAGCAGTTGTATTTTCAAAATCTGGATAATGATTTAGATTAGCACAATGAGTTGATAAAGCTGTTTTTTGTGATATATTTCTATATTTTTGATCTGATTTATGTCCTGCTATCCTAGTTTTCAGTTTATTTTTGGTTGTACCTATATATACCTTATTACACTGTCCACTAACATTACCCTTACATGGTATTTTATAAACAATATTTGACATATCCATCTTCTTTATTTTGTCTTTCATTTTAGTAAATAGTTTACCTACTGTGTTAAAAGATTTATGAGCTATTTTGTATATTTTGCTATCATATATATATGATTTTTCTAATCTTTCTGAAAATTTTGGTATATAAGTTACCGACTTATAAATCCTTTGTTCTGTAATACTATTTTGGTTATTTATTCTACAATTATTATGTTGTATTAATAAATCTGTTATTAATTGTTTAGGAAAGCTGTTATCAGTTAAAATACCTGAAATCTTCCTTTTATACCCTCATTTATTTTAACTTGTTATTAATAAGTCACATATGTTTGTATATGTAAAGTAACGGTAAATCGACATGCTAGAAAAAATAGACCATCATGACTAAATTAACTGAGAACTACTCAAGCGCCTGTTATATACATTAAATTATAAAGGATGATTTTCAATCCTGAAAGAATTTAAAATTTTAAAATAGTTACAACACAAAAAATTGATTTTTTTATACAACAAATTTTTTTTATTCGAAAGATCAATACATGACATTAATCATTGAAAATGATTTTGATAACATGCGGCCGTATGTTTTGCGAAAAACATGTACAATGTGGGCCTCAATTGTTGCAAGCCAATCAGCTAAGTGAATGGCTTGGACTTTACGTTAATGCGCTCATAGGAAATAATCGATAGGAGTCAAATCGCACGACCTTGGAGGCCAATTGACAAACTTAATTTCTTAAAATTAACTTATCGTCAACTTTTGATATTAAAAAGCCTCAATTGGTACAAGTTCACCAGCATTAGCCATTGACTTCATGTAGCTCCACAGGAAATATTCGAGAGGAGTCAAATCGCACCACCTTGGAGGTCAATTGAAAGATCTATTTCGCGAAATCAACTTATCGTACAAATTTTAATTTCAATAAGTCGATGTTAACGGTCGCTTTTTTTAAGCAAAAATATCACAAAAAATGGTGCGGTAACGATATCGATTGATTTCTGGGCGAGATCCGGCTTCATTTTATAAGAAATTAAGTCCGGTGATGCCACCAGTGGATTTATCTGAATGCAAAGGAGTCTGTAGGGTCTGTTGTGGGTTAGTTTTACTCCACATGCGGCAACATTTTTTACTGACAACCCCGTTAAGATGTGTGTTTATGTGCTTTATAAAAATCGCGAAGTCATCTAAAGGCTGCGCGAATCGATAACTGATTTGGAAAGTAAATTTGGTACGTTATTCAAACATGAATCTATTCATGATGACTTCCAAGAGCATACAGATCAAAAATTTCAAACAATGAGCGCATAGATCCAGTGAGAGAATGGTTCGTTAAAAAATGTTCTTTGCATATCGTTAGCTAAAATGCAAAAAGGCGTAACTAACAAAAAATTCAAAATCGAGTTTTTGATTGATTATTATGAATGCTATTAAACTACATGTCTTGACAAAATTTAACACAACCAAAAAGACGCTTTTATTAATAAAAAACAAGGCACGTTACCTCAAGTATGTTTGTTTGATAAATGCGAAACGACACATTTTTTTCTAACAAAATATAATGAAATGGTTTTTTTTGGAAATTTTTTAAATTATTTCCTGGACGTCTTATCAAATGCATGTTTTTCTAACAGGTTTATGGTTTTCATTTCATAAAGTTTTTGCTTCACCTGTAAAATTATATTTTTGTTAGTTACGCCTTTTTGCATTTTATCTTACGATATAATGCTTTATAAGATCTTTTCTGAATAATTATGGTGGTAGTTTATTAAAATAATAAAATATTAGCAATTTACTCCTGACTTAATAAAAAATATAAATTGCTTTTGTTAGAATCTGGCAACAAGTATTTTATTGTTCTACAGGAAAACTTAGTTCAAATTAAATGCCAATACAATTTTTTTTCTTGTTTATAAGTTAAATGATCCTGTAAAGCAGCTTGTAATAAATATTTTATTTTTTGCCTAAAAATAAGAATTTAAACAAACAACATGTTGTTGATGTTGCCAAAAAAAGTAACAATAAACTTTTTAATTCTCCTGTTTTATAACAGAATTTGTTGTTCTACACGTATTAAACAATGTACTTGAATAAATATTTGTAATTTTTATGCTCTAGTTATTTAAACATATTTTCAATAGTTTCCTTTTATTTTTTTTTTATTTTTTTTTTTTTTTTGGTTATTTTACGTAGTACATACTACAGGAAAATAAAATGTACTCCGTTCATTTATTTGAAAAATAAAAATAAAAATATTTTGTTTGTAGAATAAACACAATCATGTTTTTAAAATGCAATCTAATGGACTTAACAATAATGTGTATTAAATCTACAAGCCCACAAGTGTTTGCGTACAACAGTGTCTCTGTTTGGGTTTTACACTGCATGTTTTTGTTAAGCACTAAATATGCATATGGAACTTTAGTTTTTACTTAAGTTTTTGTTTCGAGAGGTGGGCTTACTAAAAAAAATCATATTTTTCTAACAAAAGTGTATTTTGTTTTTAACTTCTTTTATTGGTAAACGCAACAAACTTAGGGCTTGTAATATAATTGGTAACAATGTGGTTGAGTAATGTCGACCCGTTTTTTATTACCCATTATTATTTCCAAATGGGTGCACACCGCTTTTAGTTAAGGCTATAGTTATCAGTTGAAGAGACTTGAGTAAACATTGTAAGGGACTAGAGTAGTGCTGGAATTGACTTCAGGAATTAGATAGTTAGGCTGCCGTGCTAGGCTAGCTGGTAGTGAGCTAGTCTATCAGTGCGGGGGTTGCGGGTTCGGTTCCCGCCAGTGGCTCTGGTTTTCTGCAGACAAGCATAGAGCTTTGAGGAATAAGCATCAGAAAAAAGAACAATTTTCGAAAATAAACAGAACATTATTTAGCGTACGGCTCACACACACCCAGAAACGACATCTATTTTTTAGTGTTTGTGTATTAATACACAATCCTTTATATCGTTTATAATTATTTTCAAGAAAACATTTTGTTGTGTTCTGTTCTTTGTTGTAAAAAAAAAACGATTGTAGTGGTTCTGTAGACAAACATTATATTTAAGTATTGTATAATGTTTCCTTTTTCACATTTATAAAGGAATGAGCAAATAAAAAATCAAGCAACCACCACAGCACGCATAAGTTGTGGGTGTATTTGAGTAAATTTTTTGGCTTGCTTTCACAAAAAGAAAAACACTCGGGATAAATCAAGTTTTTTATGATTACTTTAAGTACGAGTCGTACTCAAAAATTCAAGTACGAATAACAGTGAAACGTACTCAAAACAATCCCAAATGGGATTACTTTCGAAAATAAATCCCCGAATTTCTTGAAACAAGTATAAAATTCTTAACCCTCCGGCTTACGCATATTTTGATTTTCTATACACTTTGAAAAAAGGTCTGGCCAGACTCATGTGTACCACGAAGGGTTAAAAAGTAAATTTGAACTCTTGGTTCTCATTCAATTTATATTTTTGGTTAAATATTTACATAAGATTGCTAAAGTAAAAACCATATCGGGCATGTTGTTGGTGTTTTATGATTCTGTAAGGTGTGAAACGGGTAAGTAAATCAATTATAAAAATTTTTTTTCCAATTTCTTTTTTGGTTATTTTTTTTCAAGCACGAATTCAGGATAAAATCAACTTTATTATACTTGAATCAAGCGCATTTTGAGATTTGTTCAATCTTAAGGCTCAGTTAGCCGGGAGTAACCGTAACGTTGCAAATCAGCTGATTCATTTTGTTTTAAGTTAAGCAATTAGAACGATTATAGGCTAACCATAATTTGTTCAAAATTAACCATATTTTGATTATTGTTTAATAGAATTAATAAGAATAAGAAAAGCAATTTACAATAGTTTATGGTTAAAATTAACAAAAATTTTCCCGAAATGAACCAACATTTTTTCAAAATTAACAATATTTTGTTTATTGTTTAATAGGAACAATAAGAATAAGAAAAGAAAACAACAATAGTTTATTTGTTTCAATTGCGGTCATCATAATATGTTTTTTCAAACCATACTTCAACCATGTTTTTCTCTGCTTGTAGAGCACAGCATTTTATTAACTTTCTTATACAGAAATATTTAAAAAAAATCCAAAAGCTTATCTTTATTAACAGAAATTTGGCATATTTAATTTTTTCAGGCTTCGAATATATGTCCTTTTGTCTCCACTTCCTATTGACGACAATTTTTTACCAGGTAGTTCCTCTGATGACCAGTAATACTGCCGGTTCCCTTGTTTATCCGTTATCAACGGAGTCGTTTCTATTGTCTCCAAAACTCCTTTAGTTGATGGATCGTGGCTTCGTTCTTCAGGATCGGCAAAATATTGCCATCATCAGTTATGTTTGATAAATATATCCGCATTTATAATAAGGCGATTAACTGAATCCCGAAAATACCGAGATTGGCATCCCTAATTTTGGTGTCGAAATTAACACTTATTTGTAGTCGATGTTGCTGCATAGTTTACAACATGATATTCCATCACTTAAATACTCTACTTGTCCATTATTTATTTATTTTTTTTTTGCCATAAAATTTATTCCTTTAAATGAGGTTTGTAGTTTATTATTTAATTCTAAATATATTCATATATTAACACAGTTTTTTTATTTCTTGTCGGACAAAACTCAAACAAAACAGAATCATACTAACTTTACATATGAATCTGAATTTGAATTTAAATGTTACCAATCATTTTACTATTTTCGGACATTTGGATGTAATCATTTTTGGATAGATGTATTTATTAGGTTCTACTTATCCCAATTAATCATAAAGTTTTTTTTTTTTAGTTTTTGGTAATAATGACCTTGAAGATTTTTTATGATGATAACATATTTCATTTTCCATCCACTTAATTTAAGAACACTTTATCGAAACACAAATATACTTACTTTAAATTAAATCCATGTGGTCTAGCTTAAATTTGAAGTTAAGAAATAATCCTTCAAATTGAGAATAGATACTGAACATTTTGTGTTTATTAGTAAAACGATATAAAAGGAGAATGAAATCTAAACGATATATTTAAGAATGTTTTCTAAGCAAAACAAAAAAAATTAAGAAATTTCAAACTTTGCAATGATATCCTTAAGAAAATGAAATTTTTGCCATAAAAAATACCAGCAAATACTTAGAACAAAAAAAAAAAAAAAAAAATAAAGTAATGACGCAAAACAAAATTTTAACACATTTCAGCCTGTCAAGGATAGAAAAGTCAGATAAACTGAAACAGTAAACTTACAAACCAGTTTCAATAAGTATGTATGTAAATTAGGGGTATAACCGTTATATATAAATGATTTAAAACATAATCATACAATAATTCAATGTTGAATACACACAAATCTTATAAAAGTTGACATTGAAAGATTTATACTTAAATCATATTCTAGTCATAAGCAGGTAAAGTTTTACGTCCACAGACATTTTTATTCCCACAATTAGTTGCGAAGAGGGTATACTAAGTTTAACATTCCATGTGAAACTTTTTTGTTATACATCTCCGACCCCATAAAGTATATATACTCTGGCACCTTGAGTAATTCTAAGTCGTTTGAGCCATATCCGTCTGTCAGTCTGTTGAAAACACGCTCACTTTCGAAAAGCTCAAAAAAAAGAACAATCTTGGTCAAATATCTTGTAGTTATCCTAAGCAGTTTGGAATTGAAATCCAGCAAAATCGGTTCAGTACGATCAGAACTGTGAATAAAAATGTGGAACCACCGCCGTAAAAAATTGATAGCTTTGTTACAAAAACTAACATAAATAATGGAATAATGCATGAACTGATATAAGATTTAGCACAAATTCGTCCTATGTCACTGAAACTCATACTGTTAAATTTCGTGAAGATCGGTAAATTATTTACCCTTGGCCCCATATAAACCCTTCTCCCGGAAAAGAGTTAAGTATGTCTTAAACCGTAATTAATGATGCTATCATAACAAAATATGGCACGTCGCAGTTTTATAGGACTAGAAGTGACACCGTGAAATTTCATGAAGATCGGACCATAATTTACCCTAGGCACCATATAAACCCTACTCCAGGAAAACAGTTTAGCACGCCTAATACCATATCTTATTCCTGTTTCGCACCCTAAACATGACTGAAACGACTTGTTTCTCCATACAAAATTTTGAGAGCGAAACAGGGGTCTAATCACCGCATTCGATACTATCGTATCGAATAAACTATCGATTTTTTTTTGCATACGATAGACACTGACGTATCGAATGAAAACTCGATAAATGTAATGTCGTGTTACTTGATATCGAATGCTATTATTTCAAATTCAATACATTGCATTCGATATCGAGTTTCATGATACCAAAATAAATAATTTCGATCAATTTTGCTCGATATCGTATGCGGTGATTAGACCCCAGGTCGTTTCATTTTGAAACAGGCTGCGAAACAGGAAAAATGTACTATCATCTCCAATTTTGATAACATTTATTGTTGGTTTATCTGAACTAGCTCTCAAAAAAAATCTAAGCAAAGAAAAAAAAAACAAAATAAAAATTGATGTTTAATAAAATAAAGTAATTATAACATAATAATATTAATAAAAGTATTAAATAATATATCAGGCCTGTCACAGAAATCAATTCCGATCGAAAGTGGAAGTGATTTCGTATCTTGCTGCACATAAAACGAAATCACTTTCGATCGGAATTGATCACTTTCGATCGGAATTGATTTCTGTGACAGGCCCGTATATTTAAGTTTTATTTATTTTTTTATCTATTTTAAAAAAATCACTCTAACAACATAAAAAAATGTTAAAATGAATCGTATGAACAGCATGTTTGGTAAACTAGTTTCAGAGAGTGAAACGAGTGGTTTATATCGTTGTGTGAACATAGCATAAAACCGTAATTAATAATGCTATAACAAAGCACGCTACAAAACTTCAGCTTCATACAAATAAAGATCTTAATGAAATCTTCTTCTCTCACAACCCATATAGAAGACTACAGAGGACCCTTCCAGTGGATCTGGTCAACTAGATATATGTACACAAGTACATAAATTTATAACTTTTTTTTGAGGATAATTAATGAATTATCACTCGTCACACTATTTTACCTCCTATTGTAATATTACTAAATGAGTTTTACTCAGTCGTAATTATATTGAAATATAAAAAAAAAAAAAAATAATGCTATCATAGCAAAATTTGGCACGTCACAGTATTATAGGAATGGAAATGACACAAAGTTTCTTGCAACTTAGTTTCACTTGGCCAGAAAAAATGTTATGAATTTTGTGGTATACGGTCAATAATTTACCTTAGATCCCATATTTAGCAGCCTTCTGAAATTTAATGTAAACGCTTAAACTAATTTCACCGCTGTTTTGAAATATATTGAATTTTAAGTTTTAATGCCAGAAATCACTCTGCAGAATTATAGGATGATGGGTTCATAACTTACCATTGCTTTTATATAAATTTGCCTCCTGAAAATCATTTAAGATCGGCTTAAACTGTTACGAATCATGATATTTTTACTAAAGCTAGTTAAAATTGCTAAAAAAGCATACAACTTTCTGATTGTCGGTCAATAATTTAATATATAGCACTCTAACTTGTTTTTATATAAAGACATGCAAATTCTTTTAATGAATTGTCGTAAAAAACAAAATAATATACACAAATTCAAAGAATCAGTTGAACAATTAACATTTTTTGTAATTTAATTAATATTTTTATTAAGAACTTATTTCAAAACAACTAAAATGTTAATCAAAGAAAAATTATATTTTTAATTTTCTTTAAGCAAAAAAAAAAAAAAAAAAAAATTGGTTCAGTTATCACATTAATTAAATTTAAATACTTTTTAAACAATTTTTTTAATTGATAAAAAACATTGATCGTTTTTTCAGTGTAATACAAGTATTCTTTCGCTGTTAGAATTAGCGCAAACTTTGTCAAAAATGCCAGAATTTCTCCAGAAAAAAAAAAATTGTATAAGACAAAAATTTTTTTTTAAATTTCCTATTAAAAAAATATATAAGTACTTCAGTTTATAAAAATTCTTATTAAATATGTACAAACATTTTCTAGCCCATTTTCCTTTAAAGTAACAAAACAAGTTTGTATTATTTCTACAAAAAATAGATGCCCACCTAATACATCCTTACGTTTGTTAAAGAAAGCCCAAGGATTTCATTACCATCTTAAGTATTTTCATATCACGTAAAGGATAAGCAAACATTGATATTGTGGCAAAAAAGTAAGATTGGAACATGTTTCTGTTGCAAACAAATAAAACAGTAACCTAATGATTTTCTTTTTAACAAAATTAAACAAAAATATCTACGAAAAAGAAAGAAGGCAAATTTGTAAGTAAATTTAAATAAAAAACGGTTTTGATACTGTTTTTTATTAAACCCTTCAGCGCAAGTAAAATGGGGATAGAACAGTTTGTCATTCCGTTTGTAATTTATAGAATAGTAAAAGTTGTATCTTTGGGACCCATGTGGGCAGCGGAGTTGTATTAATAATGTTCTTCTGTCTGTCCATCCGTCTGTCTATGGGTTGAAATGTGTTTTCCGTGGACCCCAGATACGATGGGGAGCATGTTGTTGAAAATTTTAGTTACATATTTTCCGAAATTGGTTGCTTATTAAATTCAGCCAGATCGCCTCTCAAATCGATGAAATATAACAAAGAAAAAACTACTTTCTCTTATTTTTACCCATAAGTAGTAAGTTACACTTTGAGGTCGCCTAATAGCCTATAAGTTTAGTTTTTTAGCTTTCACTTTAGATGGTAGCGATAAGCAATATCTGTTTATAAATGGCCGAATTATAGCCAAATAAGTACTTTTTTCTTCCCAAAGCAAAGGTTTCTTTACAATAGCGCCCATACCATATGAGTTAGGAGAACCAAATTTCAACATTTATATCAACTAGTCCCCATACAAGTGTTCTTTCTCCTGATTTACTATTTTTTTTTTTTTTTTTGTACGAAAGGGTCAATACAAAACAAGCTAAGTTGATAAAGTTCAGTACACATGTTTTGTTTTGTTTCAAAAATAAGGCAAACTTGTCTCTCAAATCGCCCTTAAAACAACGTACGTAAGTTCCCTCGTCTGTGGTTCCACACATATGCAATGTCTTTTTACTTTGCTGTGGCGCCATAGTTCGTTTGTTCTCAAAGTCATGATTTACGTAACATTAATGATGGTGATCAACAACAAACCATATAAAGCTTGTGTGTATTTTTTTATCCCTCAAACACCCAAGACGGTCATCAGGAAATATAAGTAGTGAAGAAAACCTTTTTACTTTACGCTGTTACGATGCAAAAAATTTAAATGAGTATAAAATTCTCAGTATAACGGTACCAATTGAATTGAATGATTGAGTCAGAACTTTGATGCGAAATGACAAATAAATTCATGCTTTGCATGCAGTTCGCCACAATATAAAAAATATTCACACTTGCTGAAAGAAAATGTTGTCTTTAGTGCAAATTACATAGAAACTACATATGTATAGAAAACGACACACGAGGGTAACTTACGTCAGCTCTAAAATATTTCGTTACTAAAAAATTTTTTTTAATCAAAAAATGCTTGTTCAGTACTTAATGGATATTGCTAACAAAGGCAAGCAACTTCTTTAGTGTACCTCAAAAACTTTTTTGTTTATCGTGTAGTTTTTCACACAAGGGTGACTTAACGGTTATTTTTTATTTTCGCAGCCTTCATACAAATGACCTTCTGGAATAAGGATGTTTGGACGAAAGCGCTCATATCAATTGGATTTTTAAAACTGTGATAAAGGGTATATGAGATTCGGTATAGCATGTTTACTTGCTCCTTCTTATAACTTTAAGCAATATATATTTTTATAAAGCATACACGGTTCACATTGTAAGTTAAAAATGTAAAAAACCAAATATATAAAACCTTAGGAAATATTTGAAGTTTAAATTTTTTATTTTAAGCAACATTTTACAAAATTTTTCATCATACCTATCGTAATGCCAATAATACGGAAACCCTTAACTGAGTAGAACAATGTTTTATATACCACAAGTTGCACAATCAAAGCAAAAAATTTTGAAATAGGCAAAAGGGTTTGGACATTTAGCCGTTTTATGCGGAATGACTTCAAAACTGGATAACAAAACGAATTATTTTTACAAGGCATTAGACTAAAATATTAAGTTCCTAAAAACTGATTACTGTCTTAACTTTTTTAATGTTAGTAGTGTATAATTTGTACAATATAATGACGTAGATAATACACAAATTCGTATACTTTAATTTTACAGAAAAATTATATTAGCCATTTTTATATTACTTTAAAAACTAGTTCTTTTACTATTTCGTATTTTTATGATCTAATGCAATGTGATCAAACTTAGCAGCCAAAAAAGCCAAAAAAGTATGTGAAATTTTTGGCTGGGATCATGCAGAAAAAAACTTTTAATCGGAGAAAACTTAGAATACTTTATACCAGAAATAATACTATTTAAATCTATTTTCCACTAATTCTATTTAAATGAAGTTATTCATATACTTTTATTTTTATTCGATATAAAAAACGAATTTTAAACATAAATTGATATATAAATACCACAAATAAACACGAAAATGGTAAAAATAGCCCAAATTTTGTGAACAATTGCCCATAACTACGTATGAGTAACATTGCGATATCAAAATATTAATCATACGTACAGTTATATTTGTAAGGCGCCTCAAAGTGGGAGCTTTTGAAAAAAAAAATTTTTTTAAATAATTCTGGATTTTCTAAACATCGATTGGAATAAAATTTAAGGTGACAGTTAAGGAGTTGTAGTCAAGTGCAGGCGCCAATGATTTCCAAAGTAGGGAAAAAACTAAAAACGACCCAGAATTCTTTATTTTAGTCCGATTTTAAAAAAATGCTTAGTAGTTAGCATCAGGAATAATCTATCTGCTATAGTTGAGGAAATATCCAACTTTGAAAATTTTAACTCACTATTTTTCACCTACCTCGGTCTAGTGATTTGCAAATATAAGGATCAAATTTTTTGTCATCAATATGTTTGCTGTTATTGTGCAATAGGAATCTAGAGATTTAAGTTTGGTAGGCATAATATTTCCAAGAAATTTTAACTTACAATAAAATAATACCAATTTTACCGATGCAATTCTTATATTAGTGGAAAACTGATATATTCCAAATCAATCTTCTGATCCACAACTGTATCAGTTTTATTTCTTTAATTATCTTTTTATTACTATTGCAAAATATGTATGTGCGAGCTTGAACTGTTACCCCACAAGCAGTCTTATTACAATATAAGTTTTTAATGAAACAAAAATTAACACTTTTCATTTACAATTTATTTTACCACGTTTACTAAAGAAATTAGAAGTTTTTTTTTTTTTTTGCAAAAATCAAAATCGTATTCTGAATCTTCTAGGATACTAGATTTTAACAATTAACTTGTACGCCTTCAAGAAGACGATCCATGTGTTTTTAATATGTCTTTGGCGATATCGACGATAAAAAGAATAGAGTGAAGTATTCAACCTTCGCTTTCATAGTATCTACCGGAGTAGATATTTTGATCTTCATTTCTCAATAACTTACACAGTTACTTGGTTACTTTAAAGGAAATAAACAATAAAAAATTTTAAAGCAAGATTGCAGAAGTTTTTTTATGTTTTGTGTTTTTGTATATGGGCATTTCCTCAGAATGGTCTACCAGGATAAAAAAATAAAATGTGTATAATCATCGTATTTTATTGTTGATTATTATAAAAAAGTCTCTGTTTTTTTAAAATAATGGCTTCATATCATATCTCAGCTGCCTTACTTGAGGAAATTGCACTGGAAACTGGAAACTGGAAAATTTTATATTTTTTTATATTTCCTACTTCTAAAGACATTTTTTTATACTTATTTTACATGCAAAAAAAAAGTTATGCTTGCACTCTTTCTTCACAGTCTCTCCAGTACAATCAGTTGTAAAAGGAGTATTAAGATTTTTTGTTAAGGAAATTTAAAGATATTTATGAGAAAATGCATGGTGAGAATAAAAAAAAAAACATATGGAAAAATCGTACGTTCGCGACCCGTACGTTCGTGACCGGTACATACGCCAATTAAACAAAATACAAGAGAGATATTTTATTTTGTAAATACTGGATGGAGACCTTCATTAATACACTCTTAAAATAAATAAATCACTTTTGAATACTCCGTTCCGTTTTGCAGATTTTTATATTTCACTACTGACAGCCAAACTTGACTTCTATTTTGCGTACGTTCGTGACCATCTTGATGAATTCCATCTTTTGCACTTAACATAGAGCTACCCAAATGCTATCGAATCGCAAAAATTCCTATAATTTCTGCAGCGTTTATTTCTTGGCTCCATTGCTTTCTTCGAAAACATTCTGAAAGGCAAATATACAGATTTTATTATCTCCGCACCATTCATTAAGATTTTATGTAGGAATGTTGCACAAAGGATATAAATTAAAATATATCTGAGCTATTTTACTTGTAAGTTTTCAGAATGATGTATCAACAGCATAACAATAAGTCTCAATTCTCTGGATGGTAGCTAAATTTTGCAGAAGACTCTCGTCAGCTTCTGTAATTGATGCAGCAAGATTCTGATCTGAAAAAAATTCCTTTGGTATTGCCATCAGTTAAAGTTCCAAGCCCTAATTTAGCCACAAGTATATGCATCTGCCTTCTTAACTTATCCATTTTATATTAAGTATCATGTTGTTTTGGAGGCAAATAACAACAAAATTATATGGGAGGACAGTCAAGTAGGAAAATTTGAATAAGATGTTTTACATAAGTTAAAAACTTATGTAAAAGTCGCTTCCACAAGACGCCGCAGCTACAGTTCCAATAAACTTTTGCTGGGCTTAATGTGTTGATTAACTAAAGTGAACTTTAAATTTTTTTTCCATAAAGGGGTATTTTTTTAATATCTTTAATTAGGCTCCACAAAAATTTCAGGTACTCTCGGGTATACTTTTTTTGTTTCTATAAAAAAGATTTTTAAGATTTTTCAAATCAAGGTTTTTCTGTATTTACGCTTCTAGACCTTAAATGGAACTGCAAATATATAAGGAATAGGGGTTGAAAAAAGCTGATAGAAAACTTTATCATAAAAATGTTGCTTTGTCTGAAAACGTCCAGCGTTACCGATTCAAGACGCCAATAGATTGGATGTAAAACTCAATAAAGAACTACAACTCAATTTATTCTCAATATTTTAAATACCATATTTTTCAAACAAGGTAACTTAAGAAGAAATTAATTTTAAAATACACTGATTTCTCCGCTTTAATGCTGCGTTAAAATTTTTGTTTAAATTGATTAATTTTTTCTTTATTTTTCCTCCGTGCAGAGTCAAGCCGGATTAGATACTCAAATTGATTCCACGGAGCGCAGGCTGCTTTCACACTCGGGAACGGTTATTTAACGCATTGTTGGTCACCTAGTGGTTAAGGTCCACCATATAGGCCATGTAGATCCTTTTGACTGCTGTACTTAATTAATTACAACAAATTTTTTCCTTCATCATAGCAATTTTATTCCTTACAACCGAGACAATTATACGCAATTAAAGGTTAATTAATTTTCAATTACACCACTAACTAACACATAAATAATTTTAAAATCTGCAAAAAGGTTATTGTTTCATTTGTTGTAATACTGAAATTAAAACTGGAAGAGAATGTTAATTTTTATTTTTGCTTTATGCTGAAATCCTCTGTGTTTCTTTTCCGGCTTAAACAACACAGATATATTTTTTTTTAATATCCTTCAGAAAACAATACAATAATATTTAATTTCTTTATGAATATATGAGTGTAAAATTAAAACAGTAAAATGCTTTTCTACCAACACAATAATAAAATAAATTTATTTTTGTTATTCGTTAAAACAAAAACTTTATATTGCAAATTGTTCAATGTTACAAAGTACTTAAATACCTACGAGCATTAAAAATTTCTTTTTTTTTTTGCACATTTTGAAAGCGAGTGTTAAAGTACAATACCACAAATTAGACATTGGGGAAACATTAGAAGATAGACAAAAGAATTACAAAAAAACAAATGTAGAAGTTTGTGTAATTGCAAGGCAAAAAACAAAAAACTCCTTTAATAAATATGTTTTACTTAAAAAAAATTTGCTTTATTGCTTAAAAAAATAAAGTTTCATAAATGTTTTTTTTTTTTTTAATCAGCAATTAAAATTTGATATTACTCTTAGAGCCAGTTTTTGACATAAAGATCAGCGATTAATGTAGAACTAATTTTTGAAATTCGTTTTTGGGTAGTCGATTATTTCATTTTGTTTCCAAGTTTAACCAAAGTTGGCGGTTTAAACTCGCGACAGAATTTTCAAAAGTTTATGATTTAAACCCCAAGAAGGCTCCTGGTTTTGATAAGATCAGCAACAAAATGCTTCTGGAGCTACCCAGCATAGCAAAGAAAATTATTTTTTTAATTTTTAATGCTATTTTATGCCTTGAATACTATCCTCAAGAATGGAAGGTCTCCTTAGTTACGATGATACCAAAGCCAGGAAAAGATCACACCAAAGTTGAGTCATATAGGCCTATCAGCTTATTATCTAATATATCAAAGCTGTCTGAGAGGCTCTTAGCGTCCAAATTAACCCCAATTTTAAATGACAATGGGTGTATACCTAACCATCAATTCGGTTTCAGACGAGAACATAGCACAATTGAACAAACCCATCGGATAGTAAACGCCATAAGAAAAGCCTTTGAAGAAAGAAAATACTGCTCCGCTCTCTTCATCGATGTCTCTCAAGCTTTTGATAAAGTCTGGCATGTAGGTCTAGGCTTGGTCGGTCGAAAATTTATTATTAAAGAAGGTGATTTTTTAAGTTCTGCTCAGACAATTGAAGCTGGAGTCCCTCAGGGAAGTATCCTGGGCCCACTTTTTTAACTTATATATGCCTCGGACATGCCGACAAACAATTACACCCTAACCTCAACTTTTACTGATGATACAGCTTTCCTAAGCGTACACGAGAACAGTCGTGAAGCATCTCGATGCCTGCAGGATCATATATTTCAACTCGAACTGTGGCTAAAGCAATGGAGGATAAAGGTCAATGAGCAAAAATGCGTACATATAACATTTACCTTGCGTCGGGAAACATGCCCCCCTATTAAAATCAATAATCAACTAGTGCCTCAACAATCGCATGTCAAATATCTCGGTATTCATCTAGATCGGCGTTTATCATGGAAATGCCATATAGAGGCAAAATTAACCCAAATGAAACTAAAAGCAATTCAAATTAACTGGCTTATTGGAAGAAATTCTGTTCTTAGTCTCGATTGCAAACTACTACTTTACAACTCTATTTTAAAGCCAATATGGTGCTACGGTATTCAACTATGGTGCACTGCCTCGCCCTTAAATATCGAAAAAATTCAAAGGCGCCAAAATAAACTTCATCGAATAATCACAGCTGCCCCTTGGTATGTTAAAAACACAAATATCCACAAGGATCTCAATGTGCCACTGGTAAGGACTATTATTACGAAGTATGCGGTAAAATATTTAAAAAGGCTAGAGTTGCATCCAAATCCACTAGCTCGAAATATTTTAAATGATAGCGGCCACACTCGCTTAAGGAGAAGAGACACTGCAGCACTTACCCATTAAGATGAGCGATAAACACATATGTATATAAATGTGATACAGAACCCGTGATGAAGAAAATTTTTGTCTTGCACTGACAGGACATAAAATAAGGAATTAGGATAAGATTTGATTAATTATTGTTAGTTCATATTTAATATATGAAGATTCAATAAATAAATAATGAGAAAAACAAAAAAAAGAAAAAAACTTTCAAAAGTACGAACAGCTTATAAAAGGAAATATTACTTATGAAAATACATAAGATAAAACTTTTGTATAAAATCAATAAAATGAAATTTTTAAATAATAAAAAAGACTTAAAAATATTTGAAAATTTAAACAACACAAATATTAGTAGACCAAGGGCAATAAGAATAGGGCCAAATCTTTATTTTATTTATTTAATGACAATTTTCTTTATTTAGAGTTTTATTAAATATTCCACCTTATAAGATAAAATATTGCTGGATTGTTTTGCTTCTTTTTCGATTTCATTTATTTATAAATATACAATATTATATAACACAATAAAATGCTCGCCTTTTCTTCTTCTTTTTCACCTTAAGAACAGTAATTTGATGACAATTTTTAGCATTTGTTTTAAACTGCCATACTTATACATAAAAGTATTGTAAATTCATATGGCAATGCTAAAAGCTTTAATCTTTCACTCAAAAACGCCAAAGAGGATTAAGGCTAGATTAATTTTATTATAAGATTAACAAAACTTACTATTGATCCTGGTTTAAACTCTAAGTAAAAAACCCGCTCTTACATAGCTCATTTCACAGACTTTAGTAGTTTGGAATCTTTAAGACTTTAAAGGGAGAATGGTACATTTTGGTGGGTCTACAAAATTTTACTTTGACATTTTTAATGTCAATATTTATAAAGGGTGTTTTTTAAGCCCGATAGAACTTGAAATTGTAAAAAATAACACAAAAAATTAAATTGCAATCAAAATTTTTTTTTTATTCGAAAGATCAATACGTGACATTAACATTTGAAAATGATTTCGGGCATATGGGCATCGCGGCTGTTCTTGACGGAGCGCATTCTGGACGTCCAATTTTGGGCCACTTTTTCGAGCACTGCTGGCCGTATGTCACGAATAACACGAACAATGCTGGCCTCCAAGGCGTCAATTGTTGCTGGTTTATCAGCATAAACCAGTGACTTCACGTAGCCCCACAGGAAATAATCGAGAGGTGTCAAATCGCATGACCTTGGAGGCCAATTGACAGGTCCATTTCTCGAAATCAACTTATCGCCAAATTTTGATTTCAATAAGTCGATGGTTGCGTTCGCCGAATGGCACGTAGCGCCATCCTGTTGAAACCACATCTCCTCCGGATCAATGTCATCCATATTTTCAAACAAAAAATCATTGATCATGGTGCGGTAACGATCTCCATTGACCGTAACGCGAGCTCCGGCCTCATTTTTGAAGAAATAAGGTCCGATGATGCCACCAACGTGAAAACCGCACCAAACGGTGCATTTTTCTGGATGTAATGGAGTTTGTAGGGTCTGTTATTGCATCCTCTAGAGAGTATGTGGTACGAAATCTATCCACAGTTCGACGAATGGCTTGTTCAGATGGACGATTATGTACGCCATAAAAATGACGAAGTCGTCTATAAGTTGCGCGCATCGACGACTGATTTTCAAAGTAAATTTGGATAATTTCGTAGCGTTGTTCAAGCGTGAGTCTATTCATGATGATTTGTCAGAGTATACTGAAACGATAAAAAAAAATATTTCATCAAAATTTAATTTTTTGTGTTACTTTTTACAATTTAAAGTTCTATCTAGCTTAAAAAAACACCTTTTATTAATTAGAATTATCAAAGTATTTTTTGGGAATACAAAATTTTTAATTAGTAAGATTTCGTTTGTCGTGCTTATTTCCCAATTTTTATTCCTGATAAATACACTGAAATTAATTGTTGGAGGTTAAACAAGTTTCTAAGCGCATTTCATTGGTTGCTTAGGCCAGATCATCAGGAAACATTTTCCCAAAAAATTTTAGAGAAGCGTTTAGTTCAATTTTCGAGAGTGGTATTTTTATGGGACCTAAAACATACCAGCATGTGTATATTTTTACTTCGCACAAAATTAAACATTGCTTTATTAAACGACTTGCTCGTTTTCAACTCGTTTGTGCTCGTTTTCTGCTCGCAAAAAAATTAAATTTTGAAACGAGTCGTTTTATGCTTACGAGTTGAGCATAACAATATTGCGAGTTCAACGATTTCGAACGTTATCGTTCGCATAGAATCTTTATATGAAAAACACTCAGTTTTAAAAATATTTTCTATATAAAATTTTATGCAAACTTCTACATTCGAAATCGTTGAACAGGCAGTTAAAACGAGAGAATTGACTCGAATTACGTTCGCAAGTAGAATTTTTTTTCTGCCCTAGCTAGAAGCAATAGCGCTACAGCCAATTGCATTTCGGTAGTGCAATTGACATTTGTCCTTCAAAAATTAGCTCGGAAAGAAGAAAATTAAAGGCCTCTTTTAAAAACTAGAGCGCTTAATGAATCTAAAATAACATTCAAAAATTTTAATATGTGTACAACTGAATGATGCACAATAGTGGAGAGGCTTAAATTCTGTGCAGGTAGGTCCTTAAAAAAACCATTTGTCCCATATATGCCCCTCCCTGAATCACTTATCTATTAAATATTCAACAAAAAAAAAAAAAATATCAATCAGAAAATCACTTATCTATTTAATATTCAACAAAAAAATAATTTTATATAAATCTTTAGCTCATAACATAAAATTAATCATGGGTCCCAAATAGTTAAAATTTTCTAATTACTGTAGGTTGGGTATTACATGGTCGCGCTTGATTGACTTTACTTTCTAACGTGCCTAAACTTAAGCCTTATTTTACAACTAATATTTATTTTCATCGATTTCAAATACATGTAAGCGCATATGAAAAAATCCCTTTCCGCCCATGGACTTGCAGGACATTCAAATAAATTTTTCCTTAAAATAAAAAAGTTGCTACCACCTTTAAATATTCATTTATGCTGCATTTCATGCAATTAAAATACTTTTTACAATTATGCAAATGCTCTTAGGCTACGATGGTTGTAAAAACACTGAATATTTTATGGTAAGCAAAAGATGTTGTTTGAAGAAAAACATTTTTTTCTCAACTCACTAAATGGCTTAGTAAGTTGGAAACTATGTAGCGTATAAAAAAGCACAAAAAATTTAAAACTAAACTAAGCAGCAAAAAATCTACGATGGCCACCACTGAAAATTATAAAACCCATCTAAATTACCCAATTGAATCATGTAATCGAGTAATTTTTAAATAAACGTGCTTGTTTTTTATGCCCGATAAAACAAAAAGTTGGTAAAACATAGCAAAAAACTAGTAAGAGTGATATATTCAACTATGCCGAATCTTATATAACCTTCACCATCGTGAGATAAGAACAAAAATTTATATAAATAATATTCTTTAGATATAAATAAATATTAATTGAGCCACGCCAACTTTTCATTTCGTCATACCGAAGAATATGACAAAATCAAAAGTCCTAAGTCTGTTTCCTCTTTTGCAAAAGTTGATGTTTGAAATTCGTTTTATAATTTTATAATCTTAAAATCGCTTTTTAGAACATAAGAGAATTAAATAAAATAAAAAAAATTCATTTTTCACACTCGAACTCGCAACCTCATAAGTCTCAGGCGAGAAATTAGACAACTCGGCTACGATCGCTTTGACGGAAGAAGCGTTAAATTAAAATATATTGAGTCTACGAGTTTGTTTCTTTATTTGAGCGGCATATCATGTACATACATAAATGTGTATGTGTATGCGTAAAATTAAACACATTAAAATAAAATCCACCACTTGTAGAAAAACCACAAAAAACCACAACCAAGAAAAATGCAAGAAGAGATCAACGTAGCAACAGATTCTAAAACACAACAACAACAATTACGAAAGCAATTCCTACATACAAAAATAACTTTTGCCCATACATACATATGTGTTTGCAAAACGTACGGATTTAATTAAATTACATACAACTTTTTATGTATTTATGTACCTAAATGCCTGCCGAAATAAAATAAAGCATTGCCAATAAAATGAAAGTATCGAAAAACTTTATAGTAATTTTAATATCGTTTTTTTAGGACATAAACAAATTAAATAAAAATAACCTGTGGTGAAGGGTATAATAAAATTTTTTTTTTTTAAACTGGGGCAACCAAGACTCGAACTTGGAACCTCAGAGTTACAAATTACAAGTTACACAAGTTACACAACTCGGCTACGAATGCTTTTACTGAGGAAGCGTTAAAATATATTGAGTCTACGAGTTTGTTTCTTTATTTGAGCGGCATATCATGTGCATACACAAATGCTTATGGGTTTGTGTGCATAAAATTAAACGCATTAAAATAGAACAACAAAACGACAACAACCACAAGGGATTTTTTTTGGAAAAATTAGAGGCAATCGCGGTTTTTTTGTCATATCTCGGCCATTTGAAGACCGATCTTGCTGAATTTCAATAGTAAGAAATGGTGGACTATATGTGACATAAATGTAAAACAACCTAGCCGCTATCATGTCTGGTGTCTCTGGAAAACACCTATCAAAGGTAAGACGGACAGACGGATATCGTTAAATCAACTTATCTCCTCGTAAGGACCAAAAATACATATACTTTATAGGGTCTAAGATCAATTTTGAAGAAATTACAAACGGAATGACAAACTTATATATACCCTTTTCCACCTGTGGTGAGGGGTATAAAATACATTCACATTTGAGAATGATTTTGGGCATATGGCCACTGCCTGTACTTGACAGAGCATTTTGGACATCCAGTCTAGTTCCGATGGTGCTTGCAGTGTCTAAACCGCATCAAATTCTGTTTTTTTTTTGCTGATTGTAATCAATTTTGTGGGGTCTTTTTTGGATTAAGGCCCAACTATAATATGCTTAAGCTCATGTCAAAAAATAACAAAAATCTTTTCAAATGCATTTAAAAACACAAAAACAAAACCAAAAAACATTTGATTCCGTACGGAAAGTGCAATTTGTTTCGCACCTTGCTTAAGCAAATGAAAGATTCATAAAATTTAACAAAAAGTTTCCTTAAGTTCAATATGGTTTGACATATATGATTTACATGTATTCGCCCATTTGCTTAAGCCAACTTAAGCATATTAAAGTTGGGCCTTTAGTTAGTCTCACGATGCTTTCTATAAGTTGCGTGAATCTACAATTAATTCCTTAACTTAATTTGGATAACTTGGCACCATTCTTCAAGCGTGAATCTATTCGTGATGATTTTTTAGAGCAAACTGAGCATAACTATCAAAAAAAGAAAAGCTCAACATAAATGTTCGTTCGACAGTTAGGGTATGTTCTGAAATGCAGTTGTTGCGCATCACTGGCTCATCAGAAAATCGCAATTTTCGTAAAAGCATTACCTGTAAAAAACTTGGCATCACTCTGATATTTAAAAAGTTTTTGTATGCAGCTCTGCAGAAAATTTTAGCAATCTGATGCAATTACTTTTGAAATAACAGAAAAAGCTTGAATAATAACGTATATTAACATTTTATTTTCGTATTTATTCAATCTGCGTTTCAAGTCCCTCCCACATATATCTACTTAAAATGTTAACCTTCGCCATACAAATGCTGCAACCATTCTAGAGGTAGTCCTTTTAACGACATTTTATTTCGTACTGAATTGCATTTTAATGAAAGAAAAGTTTCACCGAAAGCACAGCTTAATGTATTTTTTATTTAACTTTACTTTTAAAACCAAAAAATCGATTACCCGTTATAATAAACCAACACAACAAACTGCTTTAATTCAAATTCAAACCACGCGCTAATTTAATTAGTAATTTTCCGGTTTCATAGATAAACATGTTTAAGGTTTAAATTACACTAGTTTAATAAATACAAATGCAGCGGATAGCAAAACACTTTAAGTAAATTATTGTATGATTATTGACAATAAACCGGATGTTATTATCTTTATTAGTTTGTATGAACATTGCATTTACGTCTGAAGAGCATCGGTTCCCAAATGGGGGTCCGTAGAAACCATCAAAGAATTCTGCGTGAATAGCAAAACAAAAATAATGTTCTTAAGCTTAAATATTTGAAATATTTAAACAATGATCTAAAAGTGTCACAAAACTACATAAAATAGACTCTCAGTTTCTTATGTATTTTTTTTTTTAAATTAATTTAAATATTTTTAATAAATATAGTAAATTTTATTAATTGATTTTTTTAAATGTTTACGGATTCTTATAATCAAATTTTTAATCAAAATGAAAAATTTGTTTTTTTTTTTTTTTGCATTTTCGATCAAAATTTTATTAGGGGTCCGTGAAGAATACATTGTAAAACTCTACAGTAGAGTATATTTGTCCTTGTTATTTTCCTATAGGCGCACACTTATGTGGTTTCTGTAAACTTGTAATATGTATGTCGATTATTATGTTGATTTATATGTCTATTCAAATGACTGAATAGCTTCCTTTTGTTACATATTAGTTCTTTGTTATTTATGTATTTGTTTTGCATTAATAGTTACATATCTGAATAGAATCTTAATCTGTATTAATTTAAATTTCACTTGCATAAGTGTTATCGTTATGCTGTAAAGAGTATAAATTTAATATGAATGTTTATGATACACTATTGAGAAATCACAATTTATATTGTCTCGGTACTAGTCACTTGACCTCCAACAAATTAGCATTAATAAGTTGTTCACTTATGGCTCAAAATCACCAAGGTTGTAAGTTTCAAGATTAAGTTTATGCCAGAAAAAATTTTAAGCTATAATGATGGCTCTTAGTTTATACTTTTGCAAAATTTTGTATATTTTTAATAAATGTGGGCGGGATTGAAGAAGTGGGCGTGGTACCTCCCGTACAGAAAACATGAAAAATTGTGTAAATACTTGAATTTTTGGGCTGTCATATGACCTATGGATACTCCTTATATACCATCGGAAATCTTTAGTAGAACATTTTTTTAAAAACTCGAAAAAATCGGTTCAGATACAAAAAAGTTATGACCAAAACGTAATTTTTTTGGAATAATACTAATTTCCGAGAACTATAGGTCTTTCTGAGACCAAGGTTTATAACACCAGGTCTTGCAAAATTTCTTCTTTAACACGTTGGTACTTAATTCAGTCACATCAGTGGATCAGTACCCGAGTTACGACCAATATACTGAAATCCTAAAAAGTACTCTTTTTATACCCTTCATCACAGGTGGAAAAGGGTATATATAAGTTTGTCATTCCGTTTGTAATTTCTACAATATTGATCTTAGACCCTATAAACTTTATAAAGTATATATATTCTAGGTCCTTATGAAAAGCGAAGTTGATTTAATGATGTGGTGTACCTCTTCCCTCCCTTACATATACTAGCATAATGCCCAATAGAGGTCTGCAAGAATAAATAAAAAGCAATTTCAACACACTCATTTGTTTTTTAACTGCAATGAGTCGAGCTCACAATCATAACGAAACAAATGAAAGAATAACCAAACACAAAACAAATAAAAATTCATTCAATTCAGTCAACTCTAATGAAAAGAGATGAATATTCAAGTATATTTTGAATGAAAAATTATTTGAATTTTTACTTCTCTTTTGTATTTTTTCTGTACATGCATATTATGTATGTATGTGTAAGCTTAACTCTTATAAATTAAAGAAGCCACAAGCTTACGCACATATAATGTCAATGTATTCAAATAAATGTACGCACATTCAATTATTCAAAAATTATTTGAATGTTTTTTGTAAACTTGCTCTCTCTAAAGGGTCATTCCAATGTTTTGTTACTTATGAATGACTCCTAAATTCATTTACATCAAACAAGTATGTTATTATGTCCATTCATTCTTATTTTTGTATGTGGCTTACTTTCTTCTTATCTTTTTGAATGTTTTTTATTTGAATAAATGTTGTGCACTTTGAGTAAAGGCAAACGAGTGAGTTATTCAAAGCAGACCTCTAATGCCCAATATGATTTTCGTTATCACGCTCCTTTATTATTAAGTCTATTTAATTTTATATTTAATCTAAATAATTTTAACATATAGAAACTGGGAATTCTTGTTTCTATTGGCTACTTAAAAACTCGCCAAAAAAGATAAATCTACGGTATGACAACACTGCCTATACATACATTAAAAAAAAATAAACAAACCCACATACATGGTACAAACCATTTTGGTGCACTCTTACTTGTTTGTTTTTTATTTTGTTTGTTTAAGTGTGAAAACAACTTGTTAAGCTTAAACAATTCTAAAGTATTAGTCTTTTCCTTGAGAAAATTGTCTACGTACTCTTCAGCGTGGATCAAATATTTGGCTCTGCCTACTCTTAGCCTATGAATTTTTTTCTAGTATATTGAAATAGTAAAATAGTTGATAGTTTTCTCTTCATGATTCCAAAATACACATCTGAATTGAATTTAAATCATGGATCAATATAACAACTATTGAACCTTTTACTTTTACACCATTTAGGTTTTAAAAAGTTTTTCAAAACTTTTCTTGGCTTACAAACATTTTGGAACTTTTTTGCTAAAATGAAAAAGTTACTGGATACAATTCCACAATAATTTTATCACGTGATAGAACTATGTTTTTTGCAAAACACTCCATGCATGTAATAAAGTTTATTTTATCATAGCGGTGTTAACTTTATATCTGTTTCCACACGTTTTTTGTGTTGTGAAAAATGTTGTAAAATTGTTTTGTAATTGAAGACAGTGAGAATTAGCTCAGCAGAAATGTTTTTTTTTTGTTTTTTTTTTTTTTTTTTTTTTTTTTTGATTAACAGAGGGTTGCTGCACACCAGTATAATACAGTGTCAGTATTCTGTTTTATATGATGAACATTTTCAAAATCATTTAGGGAACTCAAACGAAATTGCTAAGCTCAAACTCATTTCTTTAATTTTTTTTAATACAATTTATAAAAGTATCACCATCAAGTGTGACACAAAGATTGCTGACAAGGGCCGTAGCTGGCCAACTAATGCATTTCATTTTGCTGGTGTCTGAAAATGGAAAAGTTTTCTGAACATAAAAAAATTTCCATCATTGCTAACCAAAGGATAGCTATAGTAAAAACATGTAACATGAAGATACAGGATAGTCTGGTAGTGTATAGAATCATTCGTAAGTATAATAACATATCTATAGCCTCAATGTTAACCAAAGGTTGGCTTAAGTAAAAAAAAAATATCTAAAAATTGAGAAAAAAAAGGACTATTGCAAGAAAGCTTTATAAATTAAAATTTGATTCATTGAACATATTAAAAAAAAAAAAAAAAACAGTTAGTAGGTACCTATAGATACATTATTTTTTTTGTTACAAACATTTTAGTTTATTGAACTGTTTTATGGATTTTAATTAAAATTTTAATATTTTAATCAGGCTAAAGTTAATTGAATTTAATTTTCATTTAATTTAATTTTTATGAAAAAAGGAATTTTACAACATGAAATGAATTAAAATTTGTTTATAATTTTTCATTCTTGACTGATCTGGGACTATTTTTTATATATGTTTGAAAGCGTATATAAAAGTGTAGACTCTTCGTTGACAATGTCTCCAAAAAATCACTAAAATATTTGACAATACTGGTGACTTGGAAATACTTGGTCTCTTCAGGGTACCTGCAATGCCTAATTTGTTTTAACTACTTTATTCACGTAAATTATATCAGTTTCAAAAGTGTAAAATTAGTATATTTCGGATCTCTGAAGCAAAGCCACTACGAGAGGACATCCAAACAAAAATCGTGTTTTGTTTTATAATAAGTTCTCCCTTACGTTACGGTTTTCGAGGAAGCATAATTTTTTCTTGGAGACATTCGTATACCGCTGGTATTGGTAAAGATTGTAACGGGTGTTTAAATTTTAGGGGCCGATGTTGATTTTGAATAAAACACAAATTATTTAGGAAATTGTTTTCATTTCTTTTTATTATGATAATATTGGTATGGTTTAATTATGTATGGAACAAAATATCAAAATGGCCACTGCGACCTCGGCGGCACACCTCCATCCCATGGTCCAAATTTTCGATGACGCTGAGGCATAATTGAGGTTCTATGCCAAAGAAAGAAGTCCAACGGTGTCAAATCAAATGATCTTGGCGGCCAATTGACATCGCCACCACGTGAGATAACACAGCCATTAAATTTGTCGCGCAAAAGAGCCATTGTTTCATTACCTGTGTGGCAAGTGGCACCGTTCTGTTGAAACCACATATAACCCACATCCATATTTTCCGATTCGGGCCTTCTAGGTGCATTGGTTTTTCGACAATCACTCTTGGATTATCATTCGCTCAAATGCGGCAATTCTGCTTATTGACGAACCTGCTGAGGTGAAAATGTGCCTCATTTTCTTCGAAAATTGATCATCCACTGTTGTCATTTCTTGCCACCATTCTGACCATTGACGACGTTTGGTATGGTCAAGGGGCTTTAGTTCTTGTGTCAGTTGCAACTTGTTAGCCTGTAAATGCAAATCTTTATGCATTATGTTCATTAACGACGAGCGTGAGATGTGCAATTGTTGGGCACAGCGACGAGTTGAGTTGGACGGCTCTTCAGCCACACTATCGCGAACAGCAGCAATATTTTCTGCAGTACGAGCTGTACGAGCATGAACTGGTGTTTTCACATCTCCTACAGACGCGGTTTGCTCAAATTTTGGCACGATTTTTCCGATTGTACGCACATTTGAACGATTAAATTGAACGGAAAAATCACGAAGTGCACGATATGCATTTTGATTTTAACGCGCATTTTCATAATAAGTCTGAATAACCTTAACGCATTGCTCGATTGTGTATCTTTCCATGGTTAAAATTGAGTTAGTCTAAAATTGAAAAATGTCAAATGAAATGCAGAAGAAAACTTGACGTTTAGGTGTGGTTCACATTCAACCTTTGCCCTTAAACTTTAACCACCCTTTATAATGTTAAGCCAGGCAACATATTACAAAAATGTTATAACAACATTCTAAATTTAAAAAATACTATTTATTGCTACTAAAATGTTATTACTTATGAAAACTTTAAGATTACAAAAGCCATTAATTCTAAAATTTAGTGCTTATCTTATATTTTCTTTCAAACATTAGTAACATTTTTCCTTTTTTTAAACAAAGTAAAAATGCCAATATGCAATATATTATCTGCTTGATAAACATTTTTTTAAACTTATCGTTATGATCTAGTAGACTTTATAAGTACAATAAATATATGTACATTGTACATACATTCAGTAAAAAATAATTATTTTACTCCAAGCGGACACACATAGAATATTTTCCTATTAAGAAACAAACGAAATTAAATAAATTGTGCCCAAGCAAAATATTTTGTGACTTCGGCAACTTAAGTCCTGACTCAAAGTGTAAGATGAACAAGTGAATTTGTTAAAGGAAAAAACAAGGAAACAAGTAATATTTCATTATGCTAAATCTTTTTTATACTACAACGAAAATTAAATCTATTCGACTTCATAATGGACCTGTGATTAATTATAAGCAAATATAAATTTCTTAAAGGGAATTTCTATAAGCGAAAAAGAAATATTTGTTTTACTAATTTTTCCCTTTTGTAAGTAGTAATTGCTACTACCTACTTATAACATTTTAAGTGTCAATTTTGCACCATTTAGTATATAAACTAAAACTGTAAGGCTCAAATTTACAGTCATTAGTTAAGTACACTGTGCAACAAAAAAAAAAAAAAAAAACCAGCCACAATACTTGCAACGCGAAATGAAACTAGACTATTGGTAGAGCAAATGTGCCAAAGAGTTTTGAAAAGCTAACTCGGGTTCCCCAAATATCGGCCCCTAAAGTTTTTGAATTTTTTGAAAATGCGTTTGGCATAAGTCAAAAAAATATACTAAATGTACTTCTGAACTAAAATACTATTTCAAATGTCTTCAGTAGAATTGTATGGCGATTCTTTTCTTAGAATATATTAACCCTCTAACACTCATTTTAAGGGGTAATTTTTGTCCTTTTATTAACTTCCCCACAAAATTATACTAAAACGACACTTCTAGAGGGTTAAAATGTTCCATTAATATTTTCTGCATCAAATTTTACCAGGGGTCTTCTAAGACCAAAAGTTTGTGCAACATATGTTAAACGGATTTTCGAAATTTCGGGCATTGAAATTTTTGAATTTCTTGAAAAGGCATTTGGTACAAATCAAAAAAATATACTTCTGAGCTAAAAGACTATTTTAGATGTCTTCAGTGGAATTGTATGGCGATTCTTTTCTTAGAATATATTAACCCTCCGACACTCGTTTAAGGGGTAATTTTTGTCCTTCTTTAAACTTCCACACTAATGTATACTAAAAGGGCACTTTAGAAGATTAAACTGTTAGACTAATATTTTCTGCATTAAATTTCACTATGGGTTTTCTAAGACCAAACAATCGTGCAATGTATGTAAAACAGGTTTTCGGAAAATTCCAAAATTTCAAGTACAGGAATTTCGAAAATCCGTTTTACATACATTGCACGATTTTTTTGGTCTTAAAAGGCCCCCAGTGAAATTTAATGCAAAAAATATTCGTCAATCAAATAATGTTAATAAAGATTGTGTGCAAGGTAGCACCAAAAAACGTGGCCTTAAAGAGCCTTTAAGGTAAGGCATTTGATATCAACGTGCCATATAAGTATTTTGTTATCAATTACGCCAATCTTGTTAATCGTTCCTTAAAAAATATTCTCAAAGTGGGAGAATGCTGCCATTTAAATTGGAATAGAAGCAAAGTACAGCTCGCAATTCCGGTTGCAAGTAGAGTTTACAGTCACTCCGTTTTGATACCGGGTCAATAGTGAGGTGGCTAGAGCCAGCCCGTTACTTTAAGATATTTCACCAAGTTTCCGAGTTTCATGATATCTAAATAATGAAACTCTGCAACACAATAATTATTAAAGTCAAACAAATTGGAAATGTATCTGTTTTAGCTACTTTTTAAAAAATACAGAAAATACAAAACATCGAGCAACACACAGAACTATTTAAGGTTCTTATTCCTCACCCTGTACATTTACCATAACTAAATTTACTTATTTTGTTCGTGATACTGATCCAATCATATTTTTATACATATTTTATTAAATTTTGTTTTATTTAAGTATTTGCAACTTAAAGCAGCTCAACTCAAGCCACTCATTCGTAAAAAATGTTTTAGTTTTATGTGCTGTTTTTACAACACAAGTGACTGAACGTGTAGTAAAATTTATATGAAAAGCGCTCAGTTTTTTGAGTGTTTTACATATAAATTTTTCTACACGTTCAGTCACTTGTGTTGTGATAACAGCACATTATAAAAGGTTTAAAAAAAAATCCATTGAAAATTCGATTTACAAAACTTTAAAAAAAACAAACAAAATTTTTTATGAAAATCGCCGGAAAGTAAATGTAAAAATACATGTAATGTAATTAACTGCCGTATACCTAAAACACTAAATTGGATTCAAAATCTATTCAAAGGAAAACTTGTATACAATTTTCAATACGCTTGAATTCTAAATTATTTTTAATGAATACCGAAGTTAAACTTTTGGAAATTTTAAAAGTATTAAAAAGATAAAAAATATCATTTAAAATTTAAGAAAGTACCGAAAACGTGGAAAAAATATAACAAACTTTTTTGTGACAACTTGATTTTTTTGTTCGCAAAATTAATTGTCTTAAAACTAAACAAATGTTTTCTTAGCAAATAAACAGCCCACAAGCTATTAGCAAGTAATAAATCTTTATAAAAATATTCAAACCTTTTTCCAGTAGAATAAATTTATTACCCAAAAATTAGCCATCCAGTTAGTATGGCATATTGGTAAATAAATGATTTATATTTTGTGAAAACTTAATGATTTAAAATCGTTTAGAACACTATTATTTTGTTAATGCGGACAAAGTCACAAGTCATTAATTTTAATTTCTTTACAAACATTTCAGATAAAAGTTTATGATACATTGTTAGTAATTTTTATTAATATACCTTTTAAATGGGCTTTTTATTAGGATTTTTTGCTTAAGATAACTTCTTTTGTCGTCTTAATTAAAGGAGCTGTTAGGTTTATCCAAAGTTTTAAATGAATACAGAAATAAGTCAAAGAGGTTTTCAACAAAGCCAAGGAAAAAAACAATAAATAATGAACAAACAAATGGGAAGCCAATTTTCCACCGTGCCGAATCTGTAACCCTTACCCTGTACTAGAAAAATAGTATATTTTGTTAAATTTGTCCCAATATAGAAAGTTCACCATACATTTGTTAATTCTGTTTATTGCACCCTGTACCACAAGTAGTTGTGCAGAGGCTTTATTAATTTGTAATTCTGTGTGAAACTTTTTTAATATACATTTAAGACCGTAAAAAGTATACATATTCTTCCTTGATAAATTCTAAGTCGATTTAGCCATGTCCTTCTGTCTGTCCGTGTGTCTGTCCGTCTGTTTAAATCACTCTCAATTTCGAACGACTTAAAGGGAAAGAACAATATTGGTGTCAGATTGTTTCTAGTTCTTTTAAGCATTTTGGGAATGAAATCCAGGGGAAAGAGTTATTAATCATAATGTGGAACAACCACTCTTAAAAATTAATAATTTTGTTACAAAACTGGCATAAATATTAGAGGGATGAACGTATTGATACAAGATTTTGTTCTATATGACAAAAAATTATTCCACAAGATTTCGGGAATATCGGTCCAAAATTTGCTATAGGCCCCATATAAAGCACACTCTCGGACACTTTGGTACACTTAAAATCGTAACGAATAAAGCTAGTGTAATAAATGTTGGTCTGCCTAAGTTTTATGTTACAAGAAATCACGCTATCGAACTTAACGAAGGGCGCACAGTACTTTGTTCCGTATACAAAAATAAGGTGAAACAATGTTGTTCCAATGTTTAAAAAAATTACTGTACTGCATTCGTATCTAAATAAATTGCATGTAGGAAGAACCTTTTTTATGTTAAATGCGTTTCGCCGCTGCTAGAGGTCGCTAAACTTGTCATAATTTTTAGTAAAATTTTACAAGAAAAATTAAACTTAATTCATGTACTAGGAAAAAATTTATTTAGAATCAAAAGAGAAACTAACCACATTTTAGTTCTAACTTAGAGATATATGATCTTTTTTAGAGTCCCAAAACGCATTTAATTTTTTTTTATAATTTCGTATCTACTTTAACGTTCTAAAGAAATTAACTTCAAGAAAATCTCTACCGTTATTAGACATTATTTTATAGCCGTAAAAATGCAGGTTGTTTTTGCAAAAAATATGAAAATTGTCAATATTTACTTTAAATTAAAAAAAAAAACTGAGTGTAACATTTTTTAGAGAATGCTCCGTTGCCCTTACTATTGATGTTAAGAAAAATTTTTACACAGTTTGAGTTTAATGGTGTTTTCTTTTCTACAAAAAAATGTGACATTTTATTTAAAATAATGCAATTTGGTGTCTGTTTCTAAAAAATTTTGCGTTTTTTAGAATAAAACAAGCCACCCTTTTCGGGAGCAAAATGTTTAAGAAACATTTTTTTAAAATAAAATGTCACATTTTTTTGTAGAAAAGAAAACACCATAAGTGTCATTTTTTGTGCTTTTTCGGAACACCAAATTGTACTTGTTTTTTATATTTTTGTATGAAATATTTTAATTATGAAATATTTAAATGGTTTGTATCATTGAAAACTCCTTGCTAGAATTTATAAAAAATTGAGTACATCAATTTAAACAATATATATTATATAGATTTGGTAATTTTGAACAATTCAACATAAAAAGTGTTGCCGAATAAATTTTTTTTTAAAAAAGGATATATGGGAGGTACATGAATCCTTTGACGGAATTTAAAAAAAAAAAAGCCCACTTTGGAAATATTCTAACTGTAGGTGGAGGGCACAGCCGAATATAGCACTCTAACTTGTTTTTTTTACATTCAATGCAAGAAATGCAAGTTTTTGAATAATTTTTTCATAAATTTTTTACATTTGTTTGAATATTTGCAACACTACGGGCAATTTTGACCCATGCTTACAAAATGCGTAACTTTTTTGACACAGTCATTAGAAAAAAGCCTTAAAATTATATAGTTTCTATCGATGCACACTAAGGCCAAACCCCCTTTTTTTCGCGGATCAATTCATATCTCCTCAGCTACAATAGTGAGGCACACTAAATTTGATATGGGTAACTCTTAGAACAAACTTTATGTTCCAACAAAATCTTGGTAGTGTAAGTATCCCCCCTCTATCCCAATACAAAAAAAATTTGTATTTTTCTTATTTCTGAAAAACTAAGTAGTTAGGCACACTGAATTTAATGCACGTTCCACGCGTGAGAATTACATTTTAATTTACGCTCTTCATTTTTTTAATCATAATAATATATAATTCAACCATGGTCACACGTGACTCATGTGTGACTCACGAGTAACAAATCACGACATTTGCACATCTCTTATAAAACCCCATAAAACAATGATAACAACAACAGTAATAAACTTATAGCAGAAGTTGTGAAGCGCTTTTTGTTGGTAAACTCAACGCGTGTTGCTACTCATTCGTACATAACTTCTAAGGCGTACCGATGCGCAGCATAAGTTTTTCTAAAATAACGCAGATTTGTTTAACCTCTAAAATAAAGCTAAAATCTCTTATGACCACCTAAACTGAGAAAATGCATTTTTTTTAGAAAATAAAAGCACTTCCTTTAACCCTTAAACACCCAAGACCGCCTACAGACGGTCATCAGAAAAATTTATAGTAATGAGCAAAGCCTATGTACTTCACGCTGTTACGATGCAAAAATTTTAAATGATTATAAATATCTCAGTTTAACTATACCAATTGAATTGAATGATTGCGATAGTGTGGACGAGGAAATCATTCTAGTTAGAACTTTGATGCGAAAAAGACAAAAAAAATTGCAAACTACATATTTAAAATTCAGGTATTTGAGGGTTAATATTTTTTTTACAAATGTTAGCAAAACATTTGAATAAATATCTGAGCTTAATAGTTGCATCGTTATATTTATTACTTTTAAAAATTACTTTTGTTAAATCGCATTTAACTACCAAAGGTTGTTAGCTTTTTTTTCCCATTTTTTTCTTTTTTTTTCTTACAATCTTTAATTTCAACGCGTCACTACAAAAGCAACGTAATATATTTGATAATTATTTTTTGGTCTAGTAATGTAGAATTTTGTGGACTTTAACCGAGTACTTTTAGTTTTGACGACACTTAAAATTTTTTTCCGTGAAATCACCGTAGTGCTATCTGCAATTTTTCGAAGATGAACTTTCTATATCAACGTGTTCCCTGCCTACTTCGGCATCTGTCAACAAAAAACTTAAAAAGTGGGATTGCTACGATTTTTTATAAGCCTCCTCAGCTTATTGTACTGTATTTTGTACAAACAATTTTGATTATTATTCAGAAATGTATTTTAAAATCGCTTGAAATGTATCAGCTTTTTAAAAGCGATTATTTAAACATCGATAGACTTTTAACACATATTTAAATAACAATTATTTCAGCAAAAAAAAAAATCCAGAATTTTAAAAGCATTTCGTTAGCTAAAATGCAAAAAGGCGTAACTAACAAAAATTAAATTTTACAGGAGAGGCAAAAAACTTTGTAAAATAAAAACTATAAACATGTCAGAAAACATGCATTGATAAGTCGTCCATGGAATTCTTCAAACAATATTTAAAGAAAATCGCTTCATTAAATTTTGTTAGAAAATAAATGTGCCATTACGTCGTTTTGAATTCATCAAGTAAACGCCCTTGTAGTTACGTCTCTTTGTTTTTTGTGAATAAAAGGGTAATTTTTGATCGCAGAAGTGTAAAATTTTATCAAAACATGTAGTTTTATGGCATTCATATTATTTAATTAAAAACTCGATTTTAAATCTTTTGTTAGTTACGCCTTTTTGCATTTTAGTTAACGATATGATTTTGTGAAAACGATTGAAATACTGTTTATGACTTGGCTCTCCGAAATTTTCTTGTGGTTTGCTTTTTAAAAAAATAATTATTATTGAAGGTTCCAGAAAATAAATATTGCTTTGTGGTCAGGATTGATAGCTCCTCCAGAATTTGAAGAAATAATCTTTTTTCAATAAGCTGCTAATAGCAAAATTAAATTTTTTGGAAGAAATAGAATCAGGGAATTTGTTTCTCATGGTGGGTATGAAAGCGTTATAAATTGTTATTTGACTTAGAATACACATTAAATTTATTATTAAATTTTTTTTATTTAAATAAATTAATTAAAAAGTTGCTCCCATCCCACAAACCGTAAGGCTGGATCCGCACTTAACTATTCACTAAAAAATTAATTCTACACGAAATTAAAAAAAAAAAAAATAATTGACTAGTTTTGAAAATAGTAAGCATTTAAAACTGTTTGGGCAATTTTGACCTCTGACTGCAGGATAAGGGTTAATACCACATAAACACAAAAACACTACAAAAGATAAACTATGCGTGTCACTCAGTTTTTGTAGAATTTGACCAGATGAATTCATTGAAAAATTTGAAAATCAGGCTTAAATTAAGAATTCGAGACTGTTTTTAATTTTTGTAATACCCAACGTGCTCTTCTTTCGGAACCTATGGCGTTATCCTTGTATGTATATAGACCCCAAATCCGAAACTTAAACTTGAATATATATTGCATTGCTCGTCACGCAGAAAAAAATATCTTAAGAAAATTTTTAACAACACAGTTTGTTAAAAATAAAATTTTAGGTCAACAAACTTTTTGTTTGATTCAAAGAAAACATTTATCAAATTTACACTTTGCAAAATAGCACTCAATAAAACATTTTTAATAATGAAGTAACTAAATATTTCTTCATATTAAAAAAAAACAATATTTGAATCAAAGTAAAGACAGTATTTTAACAACTCTTGTCCATTTTTAAATAGCTCATAATTCTCATTTGTTTTACAGTTTTATTTGAATAATATATTTAGTTTTGCCAAAGTCTTTGGAAAAGGTTTCCTGATGATCTGACCTAAGCAACCAGTGAACTTTCTTATTCCCGCATAATAAATTTTAGTGTTTTTATAAAAATATAAAAATTAAAAATTTATGACATCATCCCCAGTAAAAACTTCGCCTACAAAATAATGTGTTGAGTAATCAGAAAAACATAAGAGCACTACTTACAATTCTACTGAAAGAACCAATGAATTTTACAAGGGATGTCCCAAAATGAACGCATTCAAAAGCAAGTCATTATTTTTTTTACTTTAATACATCCAGAAAAAAGTAGTTATAGAAGTTGTTATACATGTAGTTATAGAAGAAAGCTACTAAATAATGAGTTAAAGAAGCTATTCATTTTGAAAAAGTAAGCGAAGTTTTTACTGGGTCATTAATAAATAAAAAAATAAAAATTCGATTAACATTTTGTTTGATTTATTCAACATTTTCAACAATTTATTTTAATAAATCAAGTAAACATTTTGTTGAACAAAATTATTTTGGGCAACAATTTTTTTTATTGACTCAATAAACTTGGTTGTTGACTTAAAATTTAACAATTATACATACAAACTTTTTTATCAATACCGCAAAAACCGTCATCGCAGAAAATTCAAAAATGTTTGTAATCAAATATGCGATTTTTGTATTCAAATATGAAAATTATTTTTTTCTGTGCATAGTATGATAGCGAGCTGCCTCTGTACTGGGCATAGGCAGTATATAAGTTATATCTATATTTGTGGACGTGGAGCTATATCCCTGAGCTCGCCACTAGTATTGAAGGTTCTTCCTAGATAATGGATTATTTTTCTGTAATGTTTATCTTCGACAGGTAGTTTTGGGCCGTCCTCTTTTTCTAATTCCTTAATTGTTGTCTTTGGAAAACCCATTTCAACATACTCACGGACAGACGTACACTACAGGAAATTAATTCCATAATCGATTGTCTAGGAAAAACCTTCAATACCATCGACGAACTCAGCGATATTGCCCCACGTCAACAAAAGCGTGCCCTATCCAGCCTTCGAGAATACAAGTCCATATTTGCCTCCTAAATTGTATTCCAATCGGACTAACGGTTGAAAAAATATAAAATTATTTAAATTTTTTCCAAAATCTTCTACTGTCGGGCAAATGTTTAGTGGATTAATGCTGTTCTCTCATTAGGCGATTATCTTTTCCCCACGAAAAGCTGCAGATTAAAAAAAATTTGTTTGCTTCTATTCTATTGCAAAGCTAACCCACACTTTTCCGTCAGTTATAATTTTGCCGTTTATTCGCCGTACAGCTCAATGACTCCCAATGTATTTTAAGACGTGTTACTAAAATTATTTTTGTATTTTTTCGCTATATTGAGAAAACCAAAATCCTAAACGAGCAGTTTATCAGTCTTAACAATTTATGTCGAAATTGAGTAACAGGCAGTTTGTCGATACATTGACAAAACGGCCAAAAGAGTTTTAAATAAATTTCTCTTTCAAAAGTTACGATGGGCAACCATTCTTGTTTTTATTGTTTTCCAGTTCACTGCCCAAAAGGATTTGTTTTGTTTTATCACATTCTTCACTTTTGTTTAGAATTATTCTATCATCCTTTTTAACATTCAACCTTTAACAAAAAATCGTAACAAATCACTTGTAAAGCCTCTAGTCTATGTAAGAGTTCATATTACTTCCACCGTTTTATATCCATAGATACAATATTTGCATTTAGCCTATTTACTTATTTATGGCTAAATGTAAACAAAATTTAATAGAAATTTGATTAATCAAGCAAAATGATTTTTATTTAAATTCTTAATCTGTACGTTTTTAGTTTATAGGTAAATTGTTTGTTAAGGACGTACATATTGATTTGGATTTGCATTTTTATTAAAAGTAAATTTAACAAAAAGGGTTCAATTTAAATTTATTATGAATTTCGAATCTATGATTGCCATCACTACTTGTTCAAATAAGACAAGGACAATTTATAAGATCCATCAATAATTTAATAAATATTTATTTGGATGTAAAGTATGATATAATACGTAATCATTTTTATACCCTCTACCGGAACTAGTGGTGAATGAGGGTATACTAAGTTTGTTATGTCGTATGAAACTTTTTTTTTAATATTCATCTCAGGCAACATAAAGTATATTTATTATGGCTCCTTGAGTAATCTTGTGTCGGTTAAGCCATGTCAATCTGTCTGTTTATCTGTTAAATACACGCACACTTTCGAATAACTCAGAAGAATATAATACCAAGCAATTTTGTGATAATCGGTTTACAATTTACTTTTGTCCCATATCAATCATGGGTGCCGCAAGGCTCCGTTCTTTCTCCTACTCTATTTCTTATCTCTCTAAATGAGGTCCTATGTCAAACTTTCAACCCTATCTACTCTTTTGCAGATGACAGCAGCCTTTGCCATTCGTACTCATTTGATTGCAGACCAAGCGTATCCGACGACGGTGCTATGAGGCAGAATATGTATGATACGCTTGGCCGAGACCTTGACATAGTCTCGGAATAGGGTCGATTTTAATGTCCGAAAAACCCAATGTTGCGTGCTGACGCGTAAACGAGCGACAGACCAAAGTGCTTCATCTGTATCTGTGACAGCGCATAGAGAAAGGGACCTAAGGGTAAAAAAATCAATTTTCACTTTTTTTTTTTTTTTTTGATATGGACAACATCTGAGCATCGAATGAGACTGATCCCATGACCCAAAAGTGTTTCCTTCCAGATATATGCGCATTTTATGATGTGATGGTACACCAAAGATACACGTATTTAAATCTTTAAAATGGCTCTCCTGAATAAAACCGGTTTTTACCCTTAGGTCCCTTTCTATTTTGCGCGTCACATATATGAGTGGTATAGTTTTCGAGGAATCAGAATCTTTTGATGTTCTGGGCATGAGGAAACAATGTGATGTCCGATGGACAGAACATATATTCAAGGTGTCGAAAGAAGCATTTAAGTGCCTCGGTTTTTTAAGACGGTGTAGGATATACTTCACTCCATATGATCTTCTTACTTATTACACCACCTATATCCGACGGCGTATGGAATACAACTCTCATGTGTGGGCTGGTGCTTCAAAGTCTATTTTGGAGCTTCTCAACCGCGTGCAGGGGAGGCAAAGGTTCTCATTGGCGACAGTAGGGTATCCAATTCTATAAACTCCCTTGAGCACCGTCGCAATGTGGGTTGTATTTGCCTGTTTTATCGTTACTACAATGGGATGTGATTCCCGCAACCCGTACGTTTACTCGTAATACACGTTTTTCCTCAAGAGCCCATTCTTATGTGGTCGATTGGCAGGTGAATCGTACAACGCATTACAGTGAGCCCTCGTTTTTGTCCCGGACTGTTCGTATGTGGAATAACTTTCCTGCAGAAGTCTTCCCTCTCACTTACAACATGATTAAGTTCAAATCGAATGTTCACAAACACTACTGCCTCTATCCTCCTTTCCCCAACCTATTTTCCTGGTTCCAAAACAATGCAATGCATTAGTAGGGGTCATCTCCTGAATGCTGGTCCTAACAGAAAAGAAAAAAAACACATACTATGTTTTCCACATTGCCCAAATAAGTTTATAATTATTGAGACATACATTCATGAAATTAACCAAGTAGAATAAACCAGGAATTAAATCCGCGATGTTGACTACCTGAATAAGAATTTTCACACGATAGCGTTTAATCAGCTGCATAATAATGGACTTTTTGACTTTATGGTGAAGGGTTTACAAGATTCGGCACGGCCGAATATATCACTTTTACTCGTTTATCTTCGTAATAAATTAAAATATTTTTAATGTAATTCAAATAGACTTTTAAATTATATCATATACTTGGTAGGCATCTATCTGAATCAGTTTTACAATTGCATACACTTCAGCATGAACATGAACTCTGAAGTGCCCGCACTAACACTTACTCGTGTGTGAATTTTGATGTACAATTCAACTTGATATGAATTTAACTGTTGATGAGTTGCGAAAGTAAGTATTTTCGATTGAATGAGGCTGAAGTGATTAATATATTTAAAGTAGATGCATACAAGTGCTCATCTTTGTACGCAATGGTTACGTATATACTTGCAAAGTGCTAAAAACATTTTGTAAATATATTTTTTTTATAAGATATTTAAAATTCTACAGCATATTGTAGTAGTTAACAATTGAGAATGTTATATTTGTTACGAATAAGGGGTTATTATTTGGGGAAAATTTCCTGGAAATTTACTGGTAAAAATATTTTTCGAGTTCGGGAATTATTCCAATAAATCTTCAACTTAAATTTAAGGTTTTTTGCCGGGCTTTTATTTATTTTGCATGATTATGTGTACTTTTCCTGCCTGATTTTAATGTCTTGGAATTTTAAGAAAAATTAAGCGTTAAGGAATAAACGCGGCGAATACGAATAGAAGGTATGTATAAATTTCTTTTAAAAATACCTTTCAAAACATTCGCTACTCCCTTCTTTAAAAAGGAAGAAGTTTTTCAGTTTTGATTCAAAAACTCTGGTTTTTTTCTGCAAACAAGCTTTGCAGGGATTAGCTTAGGGAATTAATAAAAAAAAAAGTAACAAAACCGAAAATGTATTAATTAAATAAATTTTGACAATTTTTTTTTGATTTTCCTGTAAACGCATTTTAACACGTTTACGTATTTTTGGTAGGTACCAACAATTAAAGTGGACCGCAACATTTTTTATATTGCCTTTTAAAAGTTCTTCATCTTAAAGCCTTTTAGAATTCCTGTAAAAAGGAGGGAGAGTGGAATGGCTTGCTCCCAATGACAACCTGTGTAATAAATAAATAAGTATAGCATGCGGCGAGAAGTGCTTCTTTGTGCTAAATAAAGCGCTCTATTTGGCCTCTTTACTCATTATTTGTACCGCTGGGCATGTTCGACCTGGTAGCAGATTTATAGTTTCAAAATTAAATAAAAAACGTAATAATTGACACAAAGTTTTATTAAGAGCAGCATTGAACGATAGATTGGAAATGAGGAATTTTGTTTTAAAAAGTATGTCATCTAGATGTCTTCCGTCGAGTTGAACACACTGTTCACACTGTCGACACAACAGAGCCTTATTTTAAGAGAATTTTCAAAAAAAAAAAATGGTCCAATTACCTCATGCCTGGATAAGGCATACCAAACAGTTACCCTGGGGCAATGCAATGGTTTTTGATGTTTCAATCGAGGGTTTCAGGTTCTTGGACACCAGTAACGGCAGTTACACTCGGTCCATCACGTATTCGCCGAACACCAAACTTTGAACAAAATTCTCGACGAGCAGTTACATATGAATCATTTCTCTTAAAAATGTCTCCACTGCGAACGCGCGATGCTCACTCGACAACTGCGACATCGTGACTGATAAATCCGCACAATCGCCACCCTCCCTCCGCACCGTTTATTACTTTTTGAAATAATCGTATTTAACCTTGCTACTAGGTTAGAAAAAAAATACACTTGTTATGTTCGGGTCATATTTTGACCCCACATTTTTTTATTGAGAAAGCACAAATTTATACATTTTAAAATTATTTTTAAGGCTTGTGATCAATGCAATATGTTGTCGTTAGAGTGATTGTGTGTCGGTGTGAGGGACAAACAGGTTTATTGCAAGTTATGCACTCAGTAAAGGTCTTTTTTTCCTTTTTCGACGGGCAAAATTTGCACCTTTTCCGTTCACTAGCGCATTGACGTTTTGGAGAAGGCGAACTCGTAGATGGTGATACACTATCTTCTTCACGAATTCTTCGTACCAATGATGCAGAGGCTTCTGCACGAGGAAGCCGACTACGCCTCTTGATATGTTCTTGAGCTAAAACTTCACCGAGTTGCTCTAAAAATAGGCGCCTTTTGTGCAGTTTATTTTTTTGACATTCAGGATTTATTTCGGTCCATATTATAAAAGCGTTGAGAGCAGAAATATCTAATAGATTAGAGAACAGGGCAACTGGCCACCGATTGGTTTTTCTTTTGCACGAATATGTACGAACCATTTGGTCCAATGTGTCGACTCCGCCTTTTGTCGAGTTGTAGTATTCAATTATTTCCGAAATTTTTTTTGGATGATCTTCCAAAATGTTGCTGTTATGGTGAAGAGTGCTAAGCAAATAAACCATTCTGTATTTTTTAGGCACATACAAAACTACAGTTTCTTTTTCATGAAAAAAAAATTGACTTGAGTGTATTGGAAGCTTTCGTAATTCTTGTGTTGTTGCATGAACCGGCAAAAAACGTTTGTTTTTCCTCACTGTGCCAACAATAGTAATTTTTTGCTTTAGCAGTTCTAATGCAAGATTATGACTCGTAAAAAAATTATCGGTAGTCACATTTCGCCCACGGTATGAAGACACTAAGTCTAGAACAACCCGTTCGCCTTGGTTCCTTTCAGCATTGTCTCCCACTTTACCCAAGTATATTTGGAACTGTAAGCAAAACGCGGTGTCAGAATCCGCTGCTATCCACGCTTTCATGCCATATTTCCCAGGTTTACTTGGAATGTATACTTTGAAAGGACATCTACCTCGAAACGGAATAAGCTGTTCGTCAATCGTTATATTAGCACTTGGAACGTAAAGTTGTTGCAAATTCTGAGTCCATTGCTCATAAAATGTGCGAATAGGAGCCAGTTTATCTCCTCTTTGTTCTGACCTTCTTCTTTGCCTATCGTCAAATGCTAGTACACGAGAAATATTGCTAAATCGCTCCAAAGACATGATTGCTCTCAAAAAAGGACGTCCATGAAACTCGTTCCACAGGGAGTTAAGACTTTCACCGTATGACCGGTAGACTCCTAAAATAATAATATGTCCGTTATACAATTATAATATAAAAAATATATGGTAAATAAATACCAATAAGTATAAGAAGTCCCAGGTAAGCATCGAACTCAATAGCATCTATAGCTTGAAAATTTTCGAAAACAGCACTACCTTGCAAATTGCTGTAGTGAATTATATCCCTTTTCATAGCTTCTGTAAGGCAAACATCAAAAGTATCACGAATTTTCGAAATACGATGAATAGCATAAGAAGTCACTCCAGGTTTTGCGTGAATAATATTTTCACTTGCTGCACGACTTAGACATTGCAAAGAAGGTATTGTTGTCCACTTTATCATCCGATCTTTATCAAAAAATTCTGTGCCATTAGTTACGGTCAATGAACTCAAGGCTTCTGTGCCACTGGAAATGGATTGTTCTGAAGATAAACATTCGTCTTCCTCAAGTACAAAATTGGCATCACCGTCATCACTTGCATCGTCTTCCAGATCACTCAAGAATGCACCAATGTCATGCTCAGTCATTTGTCCACGCTGACATATGGCCAAGTAAATACAAAAAAGAATTTTATCGTATGAATACTAGTATGTAAACTTATAGTATATACCTATAGTATAGTATATAGTATACTTACAGTATGTCTAGATTCCATGTTTTATCAAAATCAATCGTATAAACTTAGATTTACAATAGCAACTGATCACTATGAAATTTGGCACAGAACTAGAAGTATTTGGCTTTGTTGTTATTGAATACACAAATTATAACTGTAAACGCAGTCTTATTTTGTTGATTTTGTTGTCATGTAAAACACCAAAGAGGTGAAAGACAATTGTAAATACAACAGCAACTGATCACTATGAAATTTAGCACAGAAATAGAAGTATTTGGCTTCGTTGTTATGGAATAAAACATTATAACTGTAAACGCTTTCTTATTTTGTTTGTTTTGTTGTCTTGTAAAGCACTAAAGAGGTAAAAGACAAATGCAAAAAACATATAATATAGACATATTATATTATATATTTATTATTCGTTTTACAAAAATGATTGAGGGTCATAAAATGACCCGAACATGATATGTGTAAACACTTGCAATTAAAAATTTTCTAAGCCTAAAATGGTGATAAAACTAATTGAAATCAATATATTTCAACAATTGATGCACTGAGTAGTAAGAACTTTCAAATATATTCCACCAATTAGAAATACGGTAATGGTAAATTCGATTTGGGTCATCAAAAGACCCTAACGTAGTAGCAGGGTTAAAAATATAAATTTGCGACCAGACATTCGTTTAATGAATTTGTCGATACTGAACGACTGAAAGAATTAGAAATAAAATTGCTTTCAAATCGAAAAAATATTCGATTACGACTGCCAGAATTTGACTCCTTTGATATACAAAACACGCTTAAATCCATAAAAAGTTATACACATACTAACTTATCTACAGAATTAAGGGATTTACAACAACTATAATTAACTAGCATTTTTTTTTTTATTTGTATACCTCAATTTTTAACTTTTCCAAGGACTTAAGGAAGATAATTTAATACTTGATTTCACCAAAATCCTCTTTAATCCCGCCATTAACTAAGACGACATGAATTGATTTCATTCTATCAACAAAGAGTTTTTCTTTACTTCAATGCCATTATATTTTTATCAGTTTATTTAATATAATGCATGTCCTTAGTAGATTTTTTCTATTTTGTGGGACAATATTAACATCGCAGGATTCTTTATTAAAAACGAAAGTTAATTTAAAAAAGAAAGCACCATAATATAAAGAAACTTTTCATTTTTTAAATGCTTTCACTTGAAGTGATTTGACATTTGGGGGAAAGAATGTGTTTTTGTGGTCACAAGTTGATGATGAAAATACTTGATAAAAATACCAAACATTTTAAAGATAGTGTTTATTTTTTTTTATATAAATTAATGTAACTCAAATGTTTAGTAGAGAATTTTAAAGTTTATCTTTTGAAAACTAGTGTTTTGTCAATAAAATAACTTTCTAAAATTGTTTGTTTGCAAAAATCTATATTTCGCTTTAATTTACCGATAGTGTATCTTATAACATTCTCTATTATTTACAAACATGTAAGAAAATTTATTCGGGCGAACTCGATCATATGATGCCCTACACCACTTGCGCGTAAATAAAAAATGACGAAAAATATCCTTTATAATAAAATATAGATATTTTACCAAAGAACTTTGAAATAAGGATTTATGTAAAAGTTCTACCGTAGTTTAACCAAACACAAACATTTGTACAAAATGTTTTTCTGCATAAGCAACTTAAAGAAGTTGGTCGGACGAAATGGCGCTACTAGACAATTATAAAGCTCCTACTATCACAAAATTACAAAATACTGTCACAATTAAGATACACGCGAAGAAACCAAATTTTCTATATGGTCCCCTCCAACAAAATTATTTTCCACTATTATTGTTATTACTTACCAAAACATGCGCGAAGACAACCACAATTTGGTTGTGGCTTCTTGATAAGGATTTTATGTAACCATAATGAAGTTGACGGTGACAATTATAAGTTAAAAGCAACAGTTTTCTAAAAGGTGACCACATAGAAAAATGTTTTCTCCAAGTGTATTCATGGCCAAAATCCATAAAATTTTGTTAAATAATTAAGGCATAAATAAAACGTTTGATGTAATTACGTACATTTATAATAGGATGGGGCGAAAGGGGGCCAAATTTATTACTCAAATTTTACATTAAATATTATGGCTATACCAGTAAAATTTTGGTTGTGTGACACTAAGGGCTAAAAAATCAGAGCAAGTTAAACTCTCTTTTGAGTTTAAAATGTGTTTAAAACAACAAATCTATAAATCATTAAACATATAAACCATCTTTAAACGCATGAATTTGGGCGTTTAAACTACCAGCAAAATTCATATGAATTTGCCAACATTTGTCTTAGTGCTGCCACATGTTATTTTTTTAAAAACATATAATACATGGGACACTGATTTATGGTTGATGAGTTTAAACTTCATATAAATTCAAGTTTAGTTCAACAAAACCAGCGTTCAAACCATCAGTGATTTATTAGGCATAACGATACTGGATTGAAATTCAAACCAATAAAGATATTGCTTCAAGCAATTTTACAATGTATTGTGCCCTTAAGGCTGTACTCCAGTAGAACACTTTTACAGAAGCTAAATAAAATAAATACTTTTACTATTTTTAACAGGATTCATCATCCATGGAGCATTTAAGCCAGATGTTCCAATAAATAATAATAAACGATGTCGATCGGCAACTTAAGCAAGCGATAGCAAAGTCACTCACTGTGGTTCTCTTTAGCGGCCCAGTAATTATCAATTTGTCGGTCGACAAATTTAACGTTTCTTAAGTAATCCATTTATAAATTGTCAAATGATTTTATTGGCACGTCAGCAATTCCACTAATAAAAGGTTTTTTGAAAATAAAAATCGACAAAACATATTAATGAAGCCGTAAAAATACAACTCTGTGCTACACACAAAAAAGAATAGAAAACAAAGGGGTAAACAAAAAATATACAATAGAATTTTGTGAAAAAGATTTTTAAAACTATATCTTTTTAGAAGTGAAAAAATATACTTATAAAAAAATATTTAGTGTTGGTGTGTAAAGAAAAATGTTGTTTAATATTTTAACAAAATGTCTCTGTCGACAACCACAACAAAAGTGATTGTTTTTTACATTTGTGGTCGCATAATATATCTTAGTCGGCCGCAAATTTTTATGAAAACTGTTACGTTATCGTTCGCTCGCACACTCAGCTGTTTGCCGTTGAAAATGCAAGCGAACGATAGCGGCCGACATCGACAAACATTTCGTATTTTGAGATTTAATAGAATGATGCAATTTGGCACTATGCAATCACTCCAATGTTATCAAACATAGAAAAATAAGATGGAAAATATTTTAAAAAGGCATTTTGATAACTTTTATTATATAAATTGTTTAGTAATAAATTAAAGTTGGGAAAAAACCAATTGTAATATTTTTCTACACAGAAAAAATTTGTAATTGACTCTAATCACCAAATTCATACAATTAAGCAAAAAATTTGTTGATTTTGCAAATATTACCAAATGATTAATTATATAGATTACCAAAAATTGTTAAAATTCAAACTTGTGAATATTTTTTTCAATAAATGATATTTTAAATTCAATTGAAAAAAATTATCAAAAAACTTTGCCGTTTCAAACAATGTATTAATTGATTTAATTAAATATATCTCAGGTTTTGACAATTCCTAACAACAATTCTGCAAGTTTAAATTATTTAATTTTAAACGAAAAATCAATCAAAAGATTTTTTGTTATTTAATTAATAAATTAACCCGAATCAACCCAGAACTTTTTTTTCGATTTTTTCAGAAATATTTAATAGGGCGGATATATAGATCCTCTGGATTACAAACGTGCCATTTTTTTTATCCTCGTTGTTTTGAATCTCGAGATATAGGGTGTGACCATATGGTCACTTTGGGTACGATTAAGAATAATTGTGTTCGTTCAAACAAGAACAAAAAAAGCAACATTTTTTACACATTTAATTATTTATTTACTTAATTATATATCAAATTGGGTATGATAATTATTAAAGCATTTGACGCAGACCCCAACATCTCATTTTGAGCATTCAGTGCGTCCAACAGAAGTACAGTTGTCGGCTGCACAACGTCGGCGAACCAGGTGATCTTTTCTATCATAGCGCAAAGTTTCTTGTGAAGATTCCTGGATATTTCTTTTCCGAGGGCCAAGAGATGTTGGATTTTCTCCAAAATGTTTGCAGTTATATAGAGCAATCTGTCGTCTAAACTGTAGTTGTGGCATATCAGGATTAGCCGAGCGGTGTAGTTGCCATGCGTTATGTAGCGAAACATCAACCAGCCGTGTGAATATGCTGCTCCACCACTTTTTTCCTCTGACTCCAATTCTGTACATGTTGACGTTCTGACCCATTCGGTCTACACCACCCATAAAGTTATTATATTCTTTAACTACGCATGGTTGTTCAACATTAACTTTTTTCTTTTGTTCTCTACAATACCGTTGAACATTCTAAGTAGGACTTGTTCCATATACACGGGATGCTATATTTACAACAGCGTTGTCATTCCGCTTTGTTAACACATTATCGGTCTCCTTCACTTTAATGGATTCTACATAGCCTTGTGCTTTCTTCTGTATGATTTTTTGTCTGCAATGGGGCAATTTTTGGGTATACGATTTTCACGGATTGTTCCGTTAAACAAATTGTCAAAAAAAAAAAAAAAACGAAAAAGGCATGCTTTGAACCTCCGGAGAGAAATCGTCGATCATATTTATAAGAGGTGCGGTGCATTTGCCAAATCTTTCCTCATAGATGGACTTTGACCGAGGTTTGTTTCCTTGGTAAATTTCAAAATTTACCAGATACCCAGAAGTCGTACACAATGAACACACTTTAAATCCAAAGCGTAATGGTTTCCCTTTAATAAATTGTTTGCAGCCATGGCGTCTAAAGTATCATACTTTCGTCATACGATAAATGCTGCACTGAATGGAAATTTTTCAGCATATTTGCTTTCAAGTGATCTGTTAAGGGCCGAAGCTTCCACATTTTATCACCATCGTCAACTTTCTTACCACTATCTTCAAAATGCAGAAACTGCGATATCTGCTGAAACCTGTTTCTTCGCATAGCCGAATATATTAATATGATCTATAACTTGTGCGACAGTCATAGCCACTCACTATCTAAATACCAATATACGTTTTTAGTTCTGCAGTAGTTATATTTTGAACATTCTTTCCAAGAAAGACTGCGTATTTATGAGATTCGTAGATAATGTGATCCAACAATTGCTGTTCAAAAAACTGTTCGTAAGGTTGCAAGTTCTTGCAATCTTCAAAACTTGGGGACGGAAACATTGGAGGCATGGCAATTGAAGAATCCTTAACCCACGTAAATGAAGCGTTCTTATTCGCTAGTGGAATTTCCAATTCTGATATGGTTGGTTTAACTTTTTGTAAACTATTTAACACTGCAGCTGCAGCCTGCTGATGTCGATGGCTCAGTCGATTAATTTAAATCCAAAACTGAGCGGGAAGTTTCCAAGGTAATTTCTGAGTTTCTGAGCATTAAATCATTTTCGTCATCACTAACTTCCAGGCCATCAAGCGTATCAATGCGTCTGCCATTGTTCATAGCCAGTTCACAAGAAGATTTTAGTTGGCCAACAGAAATGTCAACTGGCATTCCAACATCTACCTCATCAGCATCATCCGTACCACTAAGTACGCCACTTTCAACTTCAGGTGGGAGTATATATAAGGCAGCAACAGGCTCGTTTTCATCTTCATCACACAATTCATTTATGAAATCTATGGCTTCTTCTGTACTTAGCGCCCTAAAAATAATAATAAAGTATTTTTTGAAATGTTTGAAAACTTACAAATCACATTTTTCAATCATTAGTTTAATTCATTGGCAAACAAAATATATTTTTGTTTTAAACCAAGAAACCCTTATTTCATTAAAATGATTGCTTACTTACTTTTTGTAGTAATGCGTTTTCACGTTTTTTGACATTTTTTTTTACACCAAGTTAAAACATCCAATTGCTCTAACAATAATACTCTTACTGATAGAAAAATGCATTTTGCAGCAGCACACATATTTTATGAGCGAATAAGCGTAAACTTATTAAAATCGGGGAATCACACGAATTTATAGATTTATTTTGCAATGCCTATTATGTGTGTGACCGTTACGTTGGGTTGATTCGGGTTAGTCAAAAATTTATTTCAAAGCAACTAAAATGTTAATTATATCAAAATATAATTTTAATTTTATCTTAACAAAACAAAAATTGAATATATTTAAAATTTTTTTTTTTCCTTTTTGTTTGTTTGTTTTTCTTTCTGTTTAAAGTTTGTAGAATGGAATTTTAAATTTCTTATGATAATTTTGTTAATTGAAATTTTAAAATTTATTTTTCCATGTTTTATTTTTCCATTTATTGTCAAATTTAATTTTATTATAAAAAATTCCTGAAGAAAATTTCCAACGGAAATCGAAATATTGAAAATAAAAATTAAAATATTTTAATTAATTTTTTTAAAAAAAGTGACCTTAAGCTTGAGTAATTTATTAAAAATAATATTTAATTATCACATTATTTAAATTGAAATACTTTTTAAACAATTTTGTTAATTGATAAAAAAAAACCACAGATAATTTTTCCTGTGTATGATATTGCTCATAATCGTTATGGTCCCTCAGTTAAACAGATATAGCTATGGAGGAGCTTCTTGATACTTGTATTAGATTATTAGCTTTTAAACCAAAAACTATAGCAAAATATGTAGATGATTTATTTTGTATTATTTCAGAATGTGAAATAGAAAACATGTTAAACATATTTAACTTTTTTCACCAGGATATTAAATTTACAATTTAAAAGGAGTGTGGTCTTAAACTTCCATATTTAGAGAAATTAATTAAAAGAAAGTGAAATAATTTATTAGTAGATTGGTACCAGAAACCAATATCTTCGGAAAGAATTATGAATTATTATCCAAAACATCCGAGAAGAAATATTATGAATACTGCCAAAAATCTTATAGATAAAGTTTTATGCCTGTATTCACAAAAATGTTATAAAATTTAATAAAGGTTTAAAGAACAAATTTACTTTGAAAACTATCCTTAATAAGCGTTTGTTAAATTTAATATTCGTTTATGAATACTGGGGTTAAATACTAGCGATATAGTTTTTCATACAAAAAATAAAATAAAAATCAAAAATATTTTAGAGGATAATAATTTCCAAAGAAAAAATTGATTTTTAGATTGATTGGACAGTACAAAAGGCATTGGGAAGGTAGTGGGAATACGGTTACTGAACCTTATGTACCAGTAATTTCTCAACGACTGGAAAAATCTAATATTTATGACATCAATAATTATAGGATGGCTCATAAGACATATAATACATTAGATAGATTATTAAGTAAAATGAAAGATAGAACAGAGAAATTAGATAGATTTAATAATAATTACAAAATTCCTTGCAAGGGTAAGGATAATAAAATATGTATTAAGGTATATATAGGTACTACGAAAAACAAATTTAAGACTAGACTAGCAGGACATAGATCTGATCAAAAATATCTCAAAAAACTGCATTGTCTTCAAATTGTGCCAATTTTAATCATACACTAGATTTCGAAAATACAACAGAAACAAATGCTAGAAATGTTGCAAAAAATCAACACACCAATAGAACAAAGAATTAATTTTAAAACCGATACAGACAATGCAGCTCAAAATTACAGACATTTAATTTACAAGAATAAGATAGGAAATTGAATAAGTTTAGAACAATGTAATAGAATAATTTTGTTTCCGTGCATTATTTTTATTATTTTTCATGTTGTCAATTCTTGTTGTTTAATTAAAATTTTGTTTTTTTTTTAAATTTGTTAAAAAATTATAAACCAAAGATCCCTGAAATAAACAATAAATTCATATATTTTGCATAACCTGACCTTGAGCTTGATTTATAAATAAGAAGAAATTTTTTTTTAGTTTTAAAGCTTTGTGTTTACTGGGCAAACTCGCTGTGTTTCACTAACACTAATATGCAGCAATACAACCACAGTTTAAATTTCATCACTAATTTTTATAGACATACAAACGGCCGAGTATTTTCCAATATACTAAGAAAGTAATTCTGAATTAACCGGTTTTTAAAAAGAGTGTACACAGAAAAAATTCTCCACAATTTTTCACCAATTAAAGCGTTAATAAAAAATATAATCAGTTTTAATTAAAAATTGAATCAAGTGAATTAAACTTTTAATCAAGTGAATTAAACGTTTAATTAATACTATTAACTGATTTAATTGATACTATTAATTTGTTTACTGGTGCAAATTTAATTAATTTTTAATTTAATATCACAATTTTTTAATTGAAATCAATTTTTTATGTTTTTCTGTGTAGGACTGATGTTAATCTGTTTGTGTTACAAACTTCAGCACAAGCTCTTGACACCCTCCTATCCTTTGGTAGCTTAGGATATAAAAAGCTCTAATTTATTGATGTTTTATTTTTCCCGAAAGCATAACAAGAATTTTATCTATGCTTAGGTTTCAGAAAATAAAATAACCATAAAATATGTAAATTAAAAAAAAAAAAAAAAAACTAAATATCTTAAAGTTACCAATGTTATACGAAAAATATAAACTTGGCAACAATCGGCTTAAACATTCACAATGTTATTTATTTGTGGAAAAAAATCATATCACGCCAAAATAGCGCCAAAATACAACATAAGATAGTTTAGGAATTAATAAAACAAAAGATAGAGATATCCGGAGTAATAATATGTAGACTAAAGATAAGAAAAACTGTAGCAAACTCTTTGTCTAAATGAAGAATAATAATTTCTAACATATGCCGCAGTACGAAAACAAAGAGCGTGACTAAAAACTAAGGAAACTACTACAAGAATAGAATGTTAAAGAAGACAATAAAATAAAAGGATTTAACTAGATAGAAATAAAAGTTTGTAAAAAGAATTTGTACACATGGGTTCATTTATGATACTCACTACTCGTATTGTACACATTAAAACTTAAGTAGGGCAATTAAAAACAAACTAAAACCAACTTTTTAAAGTATTGATAGAAAAAAATATTTTATCCCAAATCGAAATATTTTTTTCGTCCGAATTTCTATAGCTATGTCATAAGAAAGTTCACAAAAAAGTACATTTTGTAAATCGCCCTTTAAGGGGTTGAAAAAATAGATTGCAAAATTTAAAATTATTATTTTTTTTTACTCAAACTATTACCACGGACATAAAGCGGCAAACATTTCTAGGTCCAAGTTATATTAAGGTATGTAAGTCCAAGTCCATAAAGTACCATACAAATTTGGCGGTTTCATAAAATTCTATAATTTGGCCCCTGCAGCGCGTAGGATGCTCCTAGATGAGTCAAATGTATGACCAACCCAACCCCACTTTATTATTTATTGCGGAATTTCGTTTTTTTTTATAGTAATTTCATTAAACTAAACCGTTTTTGAGTTACGCGAATATATGCTGTGCAACCACCTACATTTTCAAAATAACCTTATATCTTGAAACCAAGAAGTAACCTAAAAAACGGTTAGCACCACTGGATTCTGCGTGCTCCAATTAGGTTCAAATGCCTGGTGCCCGGCTTTTCTGTTTTTTGCAACTAGCACAGTGTTCTTATTGGTCAAAATTTCAATATTAAAATTCTATTTTAAGATTTTTTTTTTAAAGGTAGCGAAAAAAAAGTCATATCTTAAAAAAGAAAAAAAAACACCTCCTTCAAAGGTTTAGGATTTTTAAAGAACAGTTTGAGAAATTAACGCTGGTAAAATATGTTGACGAATTTTAAGCATTTTTTGTATATTCAAGGTAGGAGAACAATATACCTACCAGAGAAAGCCAAAAAGTTATATTTTTAATACTTATAACCTATTCATACGCCACCGAATATGAGTACAGACAGGTATGACTACCAATAAGTATGAAAATAATTAAGTTTGTTTATCTACCGGTATGAGTACGACAAACAGGCATGCGTATGGATATTCTTATGAATGCGTATAAGTATAGGCATGTATCGACAAGTAACTTCAGCAATTCGTATGCTTATTGTAAAGCAAGCAGTGTTGCCACGACCTACAAATTGTTTATGATGAAAATATAACTTTCAGCGGTGAACTGGAAATCGAGAACGTAAAACGCAAGAATTTAAAAAGTCCTTTTTTATAAGATTTCTGTAATAAAAGAATTTTATGACAAATATTTCTCTATAAAACAGAGTGTAATAACAAAAATTATAAAAATAATATTTAAAGTGTATTAAAAATTCTTGCGTTTTACGTTTTTGATTTCCAGCACACCCTTGTATATCTTAAGTATTCCAAAACCAGTAAAACAAATGTTGCGCGGATTAATTCAGAATTTTATTAATATAAAGTTATATTTAAACATAAATATTTTCTATTGTGGCAAACTTCACAATATAGTCGGTCCTCCAAAATAGAGCCATCTTGTCTTTGAATATGAGAAAATATTTTCCATACAACACTTTTTAAATCATGGTTTTTTAAAAGAATATATGTACCATTACTTATTTTTGCTTTTATATCCTGTATTTCTTCCATTTTTCTTTTAAATTTTACAACAAATTAATATCAAACAATTATAAAAGTCTTTAAAATTTAGTTGCCAAATGACAAACTTGTCAAATTTTTGAATGTATTTACAAGTGATATCCGTTAATATTCAATAAATTTTTTTTGGTATTTGGAACGATAAAATGAAACACGACGCATTATAAGATTATGATATGAAGGCAGATCTTTTATTCCAGAGATTTTTGTAGAGTCAACAATACTTTTTCAACAAAATTTTGTTGTTCTGGCAACATTTATGAAAAAAAAATTTAAAAATAAAAATGTTTGAAGTCAATGATATAACGAGTATGAAAAATAATAAGTATGATAACATACATGAATGAAATTAAATGCGCAGGGATATATACAAGTATGAGAATAAACAGATATGAGTACGCACATGTATTGAAAATTTTCGATATGTTTATACCCATTGACTTTCTCTGATACTTACCTCGAAAAAAAACGAATGATAGTGCTTGCAAGCAGGTGTTATTATGGACTAGGCAAGCATTCCAAAAGTAAAGCCATCCATGAAAACGAAAACCGCTTGGGATACCCGTGCCGAAACATGGGTACTTGCAAAATCGATAAATGAAAGACATGGAGTCAATTTTTTTAGAAGGTCAAGACCCACAACAGGTTAGATGATTAGTGCGAAAATGCTAGTTTTCTACGTATCTTCCATATAGGTACCCGGGTACGTTGCCGCCCATTAACAGGTGTTTTTTTTTTTGCCGAAGACATAAGAGTTAACAACATAAGAAAGCGTGTCTACTCGGCTAAATAAGGCATTGTAATAAGTTGTCTTTTTCCCTTTAACAGATTTAGAAAATCACTTTGCAATAATTTAAATTCTGAACAACCATCTCTTTTTATTAGTGACTTAACAATATAACTACGCATTTAAGGCGTTAAATGTCTTTAAACTTATTTCCAAAAAAGAAAGTACATTTTGTGTGTGTATATAAAATAAGGGTGTTTACTTTATTGGTGTGCAAAAGAAATATGTCTACATCATAAAATAACCCTTAAACTTTTCTATATTAAATGGTTTTTTTAATTTAAAATTTTGCTATAAAATATACGAAAGGTTCATTTAATTTAATTCGAAATTTAAGTATAAAAGAATTGTAAAATCAATAAAATAAAAAATGTTTTACTATCGCATAAAAATTATATTTGTATTTTTCATTTTGATTACAAAGAATCCAAAGTATTTCTTTGTAATTTACTTAACATTTATTATCACATAAAATCTTTTTGTGCCAAATTTATGTCAATTTTATTAACGTTTCAATTCAGTACGAATCGCACCTGTTTTGATCAGAAAGAGGCACTAATCATAAAGAAGGTATTAACTCAACATTTAAAAATTTTAGAAGAAAATAGAAGAAAACCACGTTTTAATTAAAGGCATAAGAAAACGAAGTTTTAAGCCAACTATTGCATTACCAAAAAGTAAACAAAATAGAACGATATTGTTACAGTGTCACCAAAGAAGTGGGAGGGTGGGGATGAAGTGTTTTTTTGAAAAACGTTGGCCTCAAAATTTTACTGTATATGTCAGAATATTTCAATGTTCAAAACTTTAGACAAGCTCAAGATGAGTCATAAAAAAGCAGGCTTCCAGACAAATAATATACGTGTATCAAACGTTTTGGCTAGCTCACACACAGGTGTATGTTCCGACAAAAATTGTACACCCGCCCCTTGCAGCACCCGTTGAATAGCCCAACAACTAGGGAGAACCTCCAAAGGCCGAACATTCCTCTCAAAAAAAAAACAAAAATGTCATTATAAATGACAAAAACCAACACACACCCAGCAATCTCTAACTAACTCCGATACCGCAACCTTTTATCTGCTTTTATTTTTGGAGTCTTCACCGATCATTCTGGTGATACAGAAAACATGCCACCAGAGTAAAAAAAATCAACCTTTAATAAAAAAGTCTCCCTTCCCGCGGTTTTATGTATAAACCACAGCCACAACGGTACTATGTATCCCTTCGTGAAGAAAGTAGCTTTCTGTTGACAGAAAGACAATGGAATTTACTTCCTAAAAAAGTTGGTATTAACATAAAAATTGGCAACAATAACTTTTACGATAACTACTACACTGATAGAAAAGGCGTCATACCTCATAACACTTATGTATTTTGAGATCAGTATTATGACAAGTGTCTTCGTTTTTGACCCTATGACACTTTTTATCATTGCTATGTCAGCCTTAACATCACTTGGCCAAATTGTCATCAGAGTAAAAAATCGAAATTATGTTATCAGTAAGATGACACATCAGCATCACAGAATTGACGAATCGGAGTCATTTTAACAAATCATGTCATCAGTGCGATGACTTAGTTACATCGAAGAAAGGAATCATTAGGCTCAAGGTGAGAGAATATTATTATTTACTTACCCGTTACATATGTTTGTTTCACTTTTTGGAATTCCGCCATTTCTTAACAAAAGAACTGTCAATTATATGACACCAGCAGCATATCCGATATGGTTTTCGTAATCATTCTACTTTAAAAATTTGATGTAATTAACTATATAGTTTAAACAAATAGTATATGGGAATTTTTGCTTCTTATTTTAATTTCTCAAAATGAAAATAATGTTAAAAATACACAAAATCGAATTGATGTCACTGTGGTCATAGCATAATTTTATGATCACGTTCGTCATTGGGTTGATGTTACTTTTTGCCTCATTAATGCCATTTGCAATAACATTGATGTCACAATTCTGATGTTAGGGGATCATCAACATAAAGAGGCATTTTTCTATAAGTGTATGTCATAACAAATTATTGTGCTGGTAGGTCCATTATTACCCATAACTGCCGTATAAACTCCCATCCTAAAATCAATTAAAGGCAGACAAATTTCATATTCACCACACAGAACTTTAATATGAATCTAAAGCTCATAACATAATTTTGTTCTGGCGGGTCTATGATTTCGCATGGCTCCCAAACAGGGTACACTCTCGAACATTTCCTTTTAACCTTTATGGGCTCGGAATTGTTAACATATGTTGGCGGTCGGAAGTCTACATTTGTAGCAAATATGTATTTGTATGAAAAACTATGTCAAAATATGAAAAGGCATATTTATAAAATATAATAAAGTCAAATACGCAAGTACACGCATTCATACACAAACGTGCATAAGGAAGCAATGAGTAAAAAAGATACTAAATGACATGTTCGACCTGCGGCATTCAAAAAAATGTTAGTTGAGTAAAAGAGTGATGTGAATTTTCATACATTTTAAATGGTGTCTACTAGAGTATCCAATTATTTGACTTTTGGTTTTGTTCGAGCAAGGAATTAATCAATTTTTGAATTTTAAGTTTGCTCGATTAATCGAGTAAGGTTTTTAAATTGTTCGAATTACTCGAATAATTCAAATAATTTTATCCAATGGGAAAAAAACATTAATCTCTACATGAATTGATATTTTTTTTATATTAATAAGCACAAAAAAACAATAACACAAACATGTAGTTAAACAATAAAATAACAATTCATATCGCTCCTTTATTGCAACATAGTCATATCTCAAAAAAATCAAAAATTTCAAGTTACTTTGGCAAAAGTGTTCATTTATAGTTACCTTCTTTATATTTTAAAAATAAAATCAGTATTTTATCTCAAGCTGGACCGAAGGTATAGCAAAATATATTTAATTAAGCCTGTATCTAAAGGTTTATTTTGAAAACTTTAATCGCATTTTGCCAAGTTTCATTTTTTTTTAGATATGACTTCGTTGCAATAAAGGAGCGATATGTGTTATGTAGATAGTTTTAAGACTTTTAACTAAATTGACACTAATTCGGTTTAAAAGAGTCTTGACACGTCAAGTCTTTCTTATCAAGCGCTATGGTAGTATTAGTGAACATGTGTTTGTATGTGGCTCACCGATGATGCTGGATGGAAAAATCAAAAAATTTAGATATGACAGCGAATATTACGTCCATCACACGTACAAACACGAGTGAATTTAACTGGTGGACAACCATTTGAAATGTGTATTTGGCCCTTAACAGACTATAAAATCATCTGAAAGCCAAAGTTTAGTACAGTTACGTTTATAAGCAGTTATTTAGTAGCACGGGAACCAATAATTTTTTCGTTTTATAATTTGCAATTGTGCCCCGCCTGCTTAACTTAATGCGGGTATTAACTTTAGGCTTGAGCTCTTATTTTTTAAGACAATTTGTGAGAGGTGCCAGTTAGTTAAGAAAAACTTTTAAAACCAATTCATTGTTCCTAGAAATTGAGTGAAATTGAAGTCAATAGACATTCTTAGTTAAAATTTTGTTAAAAATCACCTAAAAATTACTTTGATTTAAATTTCACTAATTTTTTAAATTTTTGTAATCTCCTTTAATTTAGACATTTTTTTACGATAAATGTTAAACTATTTATCGTCTTTTGTAAATGATTGTGTTGAATGTAAAAATATAACCAAATAGAACACAATCATTTACGAACGACGATATGAAAAATGTGCTATTAAAGTGCCAAGTTTCTAACGTATGTAATTTGACGTTTATAATGATATACACAATTTGTTTCTCACACAACAAAAGTATCTGAAATATACTCAAAAGTTAAACAGCTAGAAATCTAAAAACAAATATTTTTATTTAACCCTTCTGCATCCCTTGGATATGTGCCCTTCCTATGATCCTTTGGGTCAATATGACCCAACAATAAAATATAAACAACATTTCATATTTAAGTATAATAAAAAATAAAAGCGATTCTATTGACTATTTGACTGAAAAAATTATTGATCGATGATTCTGAATGAAGATGAACTCAATTGAATTATATTCAATAGGAAAAAAATTTTAAGGTGGAATTAAACTTGCAATATCGCTTGTTGGGTCATATTGACCCAAAGGATATTAAATGTGTGTAAATCGTGTTTTAAATGTGGAGGAGGGAGGAAAAATTTAAATTTTATTATTCTCATTTTAATTTAAATTTATAATTTTCGTCCCTGTAATGGATAAATTTAAGTCCATATCTTATATTTAAAGAGACAAATTTTGCGTTTGAAAACCAAAATTGGGTCAAATTGACCCAAGGAGTGTAGAAGGGTTAAAAAAAGTAGATTTTTTAAAGATATTTATCTTAATCGATTAATTGACATAAATTGTTCGAGTTATTCGTTATTCGAAATTGGCTTTTTTGATTATTCGATCAAATAATGGCTGAAAAATTCCTGGATACTCTAGTGTCTACATTTGTAGACTACCGACCAGAATATGGTCATTTTAAAAAGTAGTACTGTAAATTATTGTTTTTAACGTTTAAGTGACCTTAACTACTTAGAATTGATTTTTAGGGAGCTGCTGAAAATTTCGGACCCTGTTGTTGTGGAACTTTTTTTTATTCAACTTTTTCTCCAAATTTTTAATATTTTTAATTAGGCTCAAGTTCATTAAATTTAATTTTCATTAAATTATTTTTTATGAAGAAAGGAATTTTACAACATGAAAATTAATTAAAATTGTTATTGAAAATCTTTCATTCTTGACCGTGGCCGGGATTCGAACCGCGGCCGGCAGGTTACCATGACATGTTTCGATCGCAACCACTAGATCTTCTCAAATGGATTTGCCGTTTTACACTCGCAGCCATCAACGACTGCTGACTGACGTCAATAGTCAAACATCAATCCTTAAACCAAATTGTATTTTAACCTTTGGTAGATCGAAGTTTGCTTTTTTGAATGATTTTCCATTTTAATTGATTTTACATGTTCTTCCTTACTTCTGTTTTTTCGTACTTTTGTCAAGAATTTTTCTTGAAGTCCAAAGTACATTTTTTGTTTTTTCATTTTTGTCTTTCTTTTTCTTGTTGACCTTTTTCAGCACAACTTGAAGGACAAATGAACACATAGAGCTCGTGCCCTAGCTTTTAACAATAATTAGTATTGTGGTTATTTTCTTTAACAATGGTTAAAAACTGTGTAGCAGGCTAACATATGGTCGGGTTTGACCAACTATATTTTCTTTATCGTTTTGCATATTAACTGAGATACTAAATTAAATAGATATTTTACGATTTTTAACTTTTACAGCTGTTAGTAAACAATTCATTTTGGTAAGAGGCACAAACTTAACAAGTTTCAAAATTTCTTTGGAAAATTTAAAATATACAATTATATTTTATCCTTATACTTTAAAAAAAAACTAACGTACCTACAACTATCAAAAAGAAAATAAAAATTTGCATTAAATGTACTGTACATAAATATTAAATTTTATTTGGAAAACAATGTTTGTATAAGAAAGTATTTAGTTATACTAATTGGAAAACAAAAAGAAAACAATTTTAATATTTTTATCAATAATAAACAATAATACCCTTTGTTACATTTTAATATCACTTTTATAAACTATTCAGTGATTGTAAAAGAAATTCCATTTGTGTTATACTTTCATTTCTATCATATTTGAAAATTATCCTGGCAATTTGTATTTGACAGACATCAATACAATGTTATGAAAAAAATATTGACATGCTTTCAAATATGTTTACAAGAAGAAGAAGAAAAATAACACATGTACATATATGTATTACATCATTCAATTGCTTTGAGAAATTTTAAACAAAAAAAAAAATCTAAAAAAGAAACACGAATGCTAAATTCGGCTGCATCGAATCTTTGGTACGCTCCATCAGGAATTAGTACACTATATTATCTCGAAGATATCGATATAACAAAGTTTTAAAAAAAAAATAACCGAACCAAATTTTATGTTTATTACTAATTAATTTAGAAACATTAAAGTATTTTCCTTTATATGGTAACTCAGACCAATTACACTATGCAACAAATAAGGAAAATTTTTTTTTCTAAAGTAACCATTTTTTTTTTTAACTTTTATAGCCACCTTACGTCAAAAATCATCATTATTTCAAATTCTATGGTAAGGTTTTTATAAAAAAATGTTTTTCTAAAATTTCAGATTTTTGAAGTGGCTGCTTCATACATCTGAAACAACGTACTCGATATTGTTATGCAATACGTCAAAAAAAAAATTAAATTTCATTAGATTTAAGTCTTTCTTATATCATTTTTCGATTTACCTTTAGTTTTGGAGTTCTTGAGAATCAAGTGGAAAAAAATTTAATTTTTTTTGTTTAATTATAAAATTTTTGAAATCAAAAAATTCATAAAAAATTCAAATCAACAAATAATTCCCAGTTTTGGTACTTAATCGTAAAGTTGCTTCTTTCAGAAACCAAAAAAATTTTATTTCATGAAAATCCATGGACAAATTCCTGTTTTGTTCCCGATAAAGTGAAAGTACCTAGTCTTAACCCTTTTCTGTCGCAAATTTGTGTAGAGCTAAAAATCACAAAGTTTTACCTTTTTATTACACAATATTATATATATTTTTTTTTAATCCTTTATTTTAATTATTTTTGCATAAAGCTGAAAATAATAGAAAAAAAATAAATTTTATTTCATGAAATTCCATGGATAAATTCGTCTTTTAGTTCCGATAAAGTGAAATTACCTAGTTTTAAGTAAAGCAACTGTTTACCTTATGTTTGCAACATGTTGCTCGATAATAAAAAGGGAAAACTTTGTGTCAAGGTACTTTCAGTTTATCGGGAATAAAACTAATATTTGTCCATGAATTTTCATGAACTACATTTTTGATATTATTTTATTTTATTTTTTTTTTGTTAGGCTTGAGTTCATTAAATTTAATTTTCATTTAATTATTTTTACTGAAGGAAGATATTTTACAACATGAAAGTTTTTATTAAAATTTATTGATAATTTTGTTGGCTGAGGCGGGGCTCGAACCTGTGTTGGATTTACATGTTTCAAGAATCACCACATTCCTTCATCAGAACTCTTTGAGCTCTAACCTCTGCACTAATGCGGTGCCTGTCAGCCAACAGTCAAACATCAATCTTTAACCAGTGGTACTGATGGCTCGAAATTTATCAATAAATTTTAATAAAAAATTTCATGCTGTAAAATTCCTTCCTTCAGTAAAAATAATGTATTAAAAATTTAGTGCATCAAGCCTAACTAAAAAAAAAAAAATATCAAAATTAAAAATTACCAGTTCAACTAAAAAATAACAATTGTTCTTGCAATAATTTTTTTTTCTAAAAGATGCAGCTTTGATTTAAATTTTTTATGAATTTTTTGAGTTAAAACATTTTATAATTAAATAAAAAAAACCCAACTTGTGTCTCAATAACTAAAAAAATTATGGCTGAATCAAAAAATTATATTAAAAAGGCTTAAATCTGGTGTAATTTAGAATTTTTTGACGGATTGCATAACAAAATCGGGTACGTCGTTCCTAAGTTAAGACCTCTTCTAAAATCTCAAATTTTAGAAACAAATTTTAAATAAACCTTACCATAGCATTTTTAATAATGATGATTTTTGCAGTTAGGTGACTATAGCGGATCAAAAAAATACAGTGGTTATTCAGGGAATTTTGCTTGTGGCAAAGTGTTATAAGCAGTTTCTTATAAAATTTAATAACGTATTTTTTCCTAATATAGGGTGTTTTTTGACTGCATTAGAACTTAATATGATAAAACAAGAAAGAAATATTGTTGGAATGATATTTTGTTCTTATAATCGGGTAGATAATTTCATGGCATTTGTTTTTTAAATACGATTCCGGCATATGTCCGCCGCGGCTACGAGTAACATGGCATATTCGATCAGTACAATTTTGTATAATTTTCCCAATAAATGGCCGTTTGGCGTCAATGGTTGCTTGAATATTGGCTTCCAATGCTTTAAGAGTAGCTGACTTATCGGCATAAGCAAATGACTTAACTTAGTCCCATAAAAAGTATTACAGAGGCGTTAAATTGCACAAACGAAGGGGACAGCGATCAGGACCACTTCTGAAAATAAAGTTGTCACCAAATTGATTTTGCAAAAAATTGATGGTTTAGTGCGCTGTATAGCAAGTTGCGCCGTATTGTTGGAATCAATTGTCGTTGATGTTTAGCTGATAAATTTTTGGAAGCAAAATTTATTGAGCAAGGATCGATAGCGCTCGCAATTCACTGTAACGGCAGCTCGTTTCTTATTTCGAGCGTTTTAACTGCACCAAACAGTCAATTCTAATGGATGTACGTGATTTGTTAACGGCTTGAGGACTATCTTCGCTCCAAATACTGCAATTTTTGTTTTGTACGTAGCCATTTAACCAGAAATGAGCTTCGTAGCTGTAAAAGTGAGCGTGGTACATACAAGGGAAATAAAAATGTCTAAATACCTGGAGGAGGATAATACTTAGAAGAACTATCTAAATTTTGGACAAATTGCTTCGTTATTAATAGTTGAGATCTGTTAAAAAAATGAATAATTTAACCTTTAAATCACCCTTGTGTCAAAAACCACACAAAAGGAACCATTTTTACAAGACAAAAAAATAGTTGAGTAAACTAAAAAAAACTTCTTGACTTTGTTAGCAATATCAATCAAGTACTGAAAAAACATTTTTTTATTAAAAAATATGTTTTAGTAACAAAATATTTCAGAACTTACGTAAGTTACACACATGTGTGGTCTTCCATACATATGTAGTTTCTATGTAATTTGCACTAGAAACAAAATTTTCTGTCAGCAAGTGTGTGAAGAGTTGATATTGTTCCGAACTGAATGCTATGTATGTTTTTTATAAAGTGAGTGCTTATATAAGCTTTATATGGTTTGTTGGTATAAATACATCATTAATGTTATGTAAATCATGATTTTGATTACAAACGAACTATGGCGCCACAGCAAAGTAGACAGACAGTGCATATGTGTGGAAAACCACACACGAGGGTAACTAACGTAAGTTTGTTTTAAGGTGATTTCAGGGTTAATAACAATGGTGATAGTGAAGCGAACCGAGATTAACTTATAGCTATTTATGAGTAGTTGAGTTGCAAAACTTGTTCGTTACAAAATTAAAAATACGAGATGACAATTGATTCTAACAGAAATATACTAATTGTTTTTTTGGTTTTTTTTTTCGAGGACATGCATTGATTCAATCAAAATATTTCTTATTTTATCCAATCACAACAGTATAGATATGTGCTGGGAGAGGAAAAACATATTTATTCAATAGTTAAAATTTTGTATAATCCAGATGAACAGCTCTTGAGATTTTTGCAAATATCTATTGTAACTCCAGAAAGACACGATTTTCGCGAATATCTCGAAAACGCTTCTTGAGAGAAATAAATAAGTGCCATATTTGTGTACAGCCGCTCATTTTAAGGCAGTAGTGTACTTTATCTACATATGTATTTGTAAAAATAAAATTCACTGCTCTACTTTAGATTTTAACTTGAATCGTTTTTTCATATGTTTTAAAGTTTTAAAGTGAATTAATATGTAAATCAAGAGAAAGTTTCCCATGAAATTGTTTAATGAATGGGTGTAATGTAACGCTTTTCTGGGTATAATATTGTGATACTTCTAGTATTATTGTTATCCGAAAACAACGAAGAAACATAAAATGCACCATCACGTTTTCACTGTCAAGTAGATTTTCATTAAGAGAACAATTTTTATTTAAACCTATTATGACTTTGACCATGAACTTTTATTAGGTCCTCAATACGAAAAAGAGCAAATGGCAAAGCAAAGCAACGTTATATGAACGTTCTTGTGATACTCAATGCAAATTTGTTTGTCCATGAACTTTGTAAATGTTGTTTTCAAAACAAGAAAAAAAAATAACAATATAATAAACGTGATTAAAAGATATAACAAAAATTATCACTAAATTTTATTTTTTTTAACAAAATTTTTAAGCTTCTCTTAAAACGAGTTAAACAACCTCAACAAATATAAAAAAAATGTTTTACAAAATGGAAAATAATTGCCAAAACCATAAGATAATTTTTGAATTGTACTATTTAATGAAGCCACTGTTATAATAGCACAATAGATACTCTATTAGCCAAAAATTTTCCTGACAACAGAATTCATAGAAAATAAGTTAGAGGGACATATTCTTGGATTACTATTAAATTAGTTAAATCGTTATCGTAAATGACCAATTCTATCTATTTTCGATAGGCTTCGTACTTATGAAAAAAAATGTGATGTACCAAATTTAATAAAGTTATCTTTCAAACTGCGAGCTGAACTTTGCGTTTCAAATTTAGATAGACACTAAACAACCAGTTAAGCAGATGAAAAACATTAGATTGATTAAGAAAGTGAGTCTGAATTGACCAGTATACTATTAGGTGGGTATAAATCAAAAATCCATTGTGTTGTATTACTTAAAAACTTGGGCATTTATTTATTTAAAAATTTATTATACTCACGTCTTTCACATATGGACTTTGCCTTAAAATTTGTCTAAACATACAAAATTTTGTTACGGTAGCGTTACTTCTTACGGTTTTAGGCGTAATAAACTGTTTTCCAAGAGTAGGCTTTATGTAAGGCTATAAAATTATGGACCGATCTCCACGAAATTTAACATTATGATTTCTAGTCATATGGAAAGAATTTGTAACAAAATTATCAATGTTCTAGGGTAGTAGAAGCACACTTGGGCTAATAACTCTTATCCAAATGAATTGATTTTGCTAGATTTTTATTCCAAACTGTTAAGCAGACAGACAGATGGACAGATAGACATGGCTAAATCAACTAAGAATAAGTCAAGGAACCAGAATAATTAAAAAGTTTTACCCGGAATTACGAACTTAGTTACCCTATTGCACAGTTTATTTGTATAGTATGTGTCACAAGTCATTTAACTTATGCTGTGAACGTGGAATTAGCTGGTAATAGTTTTAATGTTAAAACCAGGTTTTAACTTAAGGTGTGAAAACACTTTGAAGTTAATTTAAAATGGTAGAATTATAGAAAAAAAAAATTTAAAACACTGTTGCGCCGCAGTGGCCGAAACGGTAGAACATCGAAGAATTCTGATAATGGAAACAGATCATATAAAATCGCCCCGATTTCAATTATGTGTTTAGTCAAGAATAAAATTATCAAAAAAGTTTTTTTTTTCTTTTTTTTTTTTTTTTTTTTTTTTATAACGTTTATTTAAACATTTTCATATAACATATTTTTACTATAATAAACAAAAAGTATTACATATAACTTAGATATAGCACTGTCCCAAAACGGGATCTCAAGTATACTAATTATGTTGTAACTATTATTTTGATAATATATATTTATTTACATTATTATACGTATAAATTATATAAAGTATTAATGTAAGAAAAAAAATGGGAAAAACTTTACTTTTATATCGCAATTATCAAAAAAGTGTTTAAGCCATGTTATATTGTAAATTGCTTCCTTAAAATTAAATTTGATGAACTTAAGCCTAATTTAAATATCATAAACTTCAATTAAAACCCGAAAAAATTTTTATTGAGGAGCAAAACGGTAAAAAAAATATCGGGTTTTATGATAAAAGGTCAGAAGGTTAAAAGTTTTTACTAAATGTAATTTTAAGCGCTGTTGAAAACCTATTCAAAGGTCATTCATATTTAAATGTTTAAACACTTTGAAAGTATCTTAAGCCCTTGTGTGAATACCCAACTTTATCCACATTGTTCAGCATCCGGGGTACCCGAGCACCCATATACTAAAATGTATTAATAATCCATATTCTTATGAAATAGAATTAAATTTTTAAACTTTTTAAAAGCGTATTCAATGACATTTATGTTAAAAAGTGATTTTTAACTTTGTATTGCATAACGGCTTACATTTTAAAGTTTTTAAACAGGACAGCATTTTTGGTCATACATGATATGTAAATGAGACTTCCCCGTATTATAATACTAACGCTTTGAAAACTAAACTTAAGTAATTGTATGATACATAATTTAGTTTATTAAATTTTTTGAGCAGTTCAAACGTGTTTGTGTTATCCCATAAAGTGTATTGTATTGTATTGGGTACCGGGGTAACCGGGCGCACATGTTGCGATGGTTAAAGTTTAAGCCAATTTCTTTAAGTATTAAAGGAGCAAAAAAATAAATGTAGAATCTGCATTCGCTTTTTTTAAAGTTAAATAACGACGATCCAGAAGCTTGTTTAATAATTTTAATTCTTATGTATTTTTTTGATGTTAATATACCTAGGTGGGTACCATGGCACTGGCACCCGGGTATTAACACAACGGTTAAGCCCGTCTTTAATATTTTTTATGATATTTAAATATATATATACGTTCCCGACGATCATATAAGGAGCATGATATTTAAATGAAAATAAATATTACTCATACGCCTACGATCTTTTAAAACGCTCTCAAAAGTATGCTACTAAAAAGTAATGTTGTTATTAGAAATCACGTCGTATACTTACTTACTAGAGGTCTGCATGTGTGCGATTAAACGACACATGAATTCACATATCAAACTAGCAAGTAGTGTGTTGTGTGTGATTTTAGAATCATACACAATTAATTGTGTGTAAGTAATAGCCTATGTGTGCAAAGCGTTCAATTATTTTTTTTTTTTTTTTTTTTTTTTATCGTTTATTTAATAACATTCTTTATACTTAAACTATTATAAACACTAGTTAACAATAACAATTCCTATATACAATGTCTCATAATCGAGCTCTCAAGTATTATTAATATAATAATCATTTGCTTTTTACAAATTGGTTATACAAATTTTTTAATTTTATTTACAATAAATAAATATATATCACCAGCTTTTTGCAATGCCAATAAAAAAGCAGTTAATTGTAATTCAGAAAATTTAAATATGAAATATAGTACTAGCATATCAAACAGAGATTTGAGATTTACACAAAAATCTAATACCAAAAAATTTTGGTGGCTGTCTGAATAAACATTATAATTTACCTTTTTTATCCTTTGACACTAGCCTTTCTTTACCCACTCATTAATATATAAGCGTTCAATTATTTATGTGAGTGTTGTGAGAGAAATACTTGATACAGGTATAAATAACAAATTTGCTCTTTAATTCGAGTAAATACACTTGTGTGACGATGTACATATTGTGTTTTATCAACAAAACATGTGTTTTGTGTTTTAATTTTTTTTTTATCGTATTAAAAACAAAATATTAGTAAAAAGATGATTCATTGAATTGAAATAGAATTGATGGAATGAAACGGTAAATGTTAGAAAGAGTAAACTATAAAAAAATGTAAACAAAGTTTTTTAGTTTTTTTTTTATAATTGTTTTGTTTATTTTATTAAATGTTGTCAACGTTTTGTTTATGAGAAACACAAAAATAAAACAAACAAAAAAGCGGTAAGTCGCTGAATTTGCCAATAAACCGCTGATTCAGCAACACTTTTAATATTTTAAGCTTGAAATGTCAATTTTAAGTTGAACAATTTTACTTATTTTTTTAAGATTTACTGTTTCTTTCTATCAATTCTATATCATCAATGAATAAAAATATAGTGTAATAAGTGCTTAAGAATTAATGCCTTTGTATACTGGTTTGGCATACTTTAAAATATTTTTTTTTATAATATTATTATTGTTTACAACCATTTCATTTTATTACTTTTTTTGTTAAAATTTTAACTTTGCTCTTCACTTACCAAAATAAGAAAGTCAAGAAACACACGAATGATTAGTGTGATTTTTAACTTCGCTCAGGTTTTTTTATTGTCATATGTATGAATTTGAGTTCATCAAACAATAAACAATAATAGAGAAACACACACAATTAGTGTAAGTGTATGTGGCTAACTTTTTAATGAACGGTGTTGTGTTGATCTCTCATTTAAAATGATTGAGCGTGAATGACTCGCTCTCATTTTTTTTACACATTTGATAAGCATATCAAATACACACACAGCATTCATTTGGCTACCAAATCATTTGTGCAGACCTCTATTACTTACTGCTTGTTTTTAGAAAATGAAAACAAGTGAGTGAGTTAGAAATTATATTGAAAACAGTGATGTCCAAAATGTAAATTGTGGTTGTATATCGCTTGATAATCGACGACTGAATTGTGTACTCTCGTAGACTAAATGAAAGAGCGTAAGAATGCGTGTGAAGAATGTGTGTGAATTAATTTCCACAATTGTGGTATGGGCTGGACATCAATGATTGAAAACCACAATAAAAAACGAAAATTTGTTATTGTTTTCAATATAATTTCTCACTCAATCACTCGTATTAATTTTCTAATAACAGGCATTTAATACCAGTAGTGCGATTCACTAACTTTTATAACGATAATCGTATCGTTAAAATATATATAACGAAAATTTATCGAATAAGCTATTCAGTAAATTTTTTGACGATATTCGCTGTCGTTTGAAGTCAGCTGTTACTTTAAGCAATTTTTTTGTCGTTATTTTAACAACAATAATTTACTTTGTGTTTATTAAATCGATAAAGTGTATTTTATGTTAAAAATAGCTGAGGCCCGACTTCATACATATGTATGTATGTATATGTATGAATAAAAACAAAATTCTAAACTTTAAATTTACAAAAAAGCAAATTAAGGACAAAAACAAAATTCTAAATATAAAATTCACAAAAAAATTATTAAAAAACCGTAACTAACCATTAGTCCTATTCATGGGTCTGGACGTACCTTTTTCCATGCATTTTGAATGAAAAAATATGCGTAACACGAAGGGCTAAGAACAATGTCATTTGATTTTATATTATTCTCTTTTGTGCTTTTCGTTTTTTTTTAACATTTTGTAGACATTGATCTTTCAAAAATACAGCTGTTTACTATCGTAAAAAAAAAATACAGAATCACACTATCGTTTCTTCAAGCGAATATATATGTCGACAAATATTACGATTGTCGGTTCGTTAAAAGTTTGTGAATCGCACTACAGTGTTCGAAAATAAACAATACATTATTTATCGTTCGGCTCACACACCCAGGAACGATATCTATTTTTTTTTAGTGTTTGTGTATACGAACAAAACCCTTAATACCGTTCGTAACTATTTTCAAGAAAGGGCCGAACATTATATAGTGTTCTGTTCTTCGTTCAAAAACAGAACAATTGTGGTGATACTGTAGACAAACATTATATTTTAATGTTCTATAATGTTTCTTTTTTTACATTGATAAATAAATGAACAAACAAAAAATTTTAGCAATGACCGCAGCACGAACAGCTTGTGTGTGTATTGTGTATATGTTTTGTTTGTGTAAAATTATTTTGCCAGCCAAAAGCGACGAACATTAATGAGCCGAACCGAACGTAATGAAGTTTGTGATTAAAAAAAACCGAACGGAATTAAATGTTCTTATCTTTTGTTAAGTTGGATAAAACAGTATTATTATTGTTTTCGAAAGATGACAAACAGAGAAACGGTATTTATTTTAATGTAGAAACACAAACACTATTAGCGTTTTTGTTTTCCACAAATCTACCGAACCGAACACTAAGGATATTTAGTGTTTATTTTCGAACACTGCTTAATACTATTAATCTAAAATCATATTTGCTATACGAAATGTGATATTACCGCTCGATCGACTGGCTAGCTTCACAAACAGGTTATTGCCCTTCGGTTTGTCGTAGTTGTTTTTAACTTGTCTTGCAACATGTAGACAAACATTATCACAATAAACTGATACTGCTCATGTCTTGTCGCAAATTACAGACGTTTTTCGGCAAAGGGATTTGTCCTCTAATTCAGACACATTCCCTATCATCGTCGTTAACTCTCGTCGAACCGCTTAGGTAAATTGTACGATTTTTATTTAGAAATTGCCATAACTTTTTTCCTATATACAACATATACTTGAAATTTTCTGACATCTTAAAATTTATAATTGTAACTATATTTTTTCTCCTTCCCCTTGGTGTAGAGCCACAACTACTATACACCCTTTAACCATGTATGTTTACTGTTCGTCAAATCAACGAAGCTCATTTACACTTTATGATAATACTTTTTTATGTCTATTCAAATTACGCTCTTTTTCAACAACGCAAGCTTATGATGAAATCTTAAAAACACTATAAAAATTATAATATTGAAAACACAAAAAAGTGTTAAAATTCGTATCAAATTTTGATAGAGAAAAATAATTCTTATTTTTTATGTCTTGTTTTATTTTTGAATAAAATGCTTAACAAAAAAAATAACTGGTTATTTTTTACATAAAAATCGTTAAGCTAGATTTTTTTTTTTAATTTCGTTGATGCGACGAAGAGTATCTTTAATGTACTAAAATAAAGAGCAATCTTTCAAGGTTAAAGACTGTACAATTTTAGCTTCAAAGACTTTGTATGAAGAAAATTTAATAAAAAAAAAATTATTTTTTAAACTATTTTTTTAAAGCTTCAGTCTTTTTATAGAGAAAATGCATATATTTTTTGCATTTGTTTGAAAGAAAAATATTTTGTAGTCTTTTTTGAGTGTGCATCACAAATATGGTCACACAGGCAATAATAATTTACATATATTCGCTATAACTTAATTTTCATATTTGAGTGTTCTTTGAAATTTTTTATTTTAAGCTGAAACATAATTTTTGCTTAAAGTTGAACTATATTTTGTTATAAACATGTAATTAAAAGCTTATTTCAATAATTTAGGAATAAAAATGTAATATATGTAGTAATAAATGAATGATGGTACAATTGTACCTGCTTCGTCATTTAAAGTTGTAAAATTCTTCAGTTCGACAAGGGTTAACAGCTTGAAAAAAATTAAATTTTTCTTATATAATTATTAGAAAATTTTTTTAATATTTCTAGCATTATAATACAGAAGTACTGTTTTGAATTAAAGGTGATACTAATATTTATAAACATTTTCTGAATTTGAAATGTGAATTGAACATGACAGCTTTAAGTTTTTGTTTCACTATTTTATATAAGCGGGGATCAGTGTTTAGTGCAAATGGTCTAGTGGAAGGGCAAGAGCAAACGTTTTCGTTATATTTCATTAAATAGCTACAATATTTTGTATTTAATCTTTCACAAGTTTATTTGCCCCACTATTATTTTTTTTTATTTTATAATACTGTGTGTAATTTTTTTAAATAACCACCAAAGATTTGGGCCTCGGAGTCATTTTTGCAAAAAAGGGATCATTTCCTCATGTTCATATCTGGCAAACCATTCGGAATTTTGATTTACCCTCTGAGATAAGGATGTAGCCCTTGCCATGAAAAACAAAAATGTAAAATCAAAAAAACTTCATCTTCAAGATCAAAATCGCAAAAAACTTTAAAAAATTCGATTTTTTTTACCTTTTTCCCCTGTTCAGGTCCATAGGTAGCAAACCTTTAAAAATTCAAGGAAACAATCCAGTACAAAAATGTAGCTATGATCTCAGTAAACAACTTTTTAGAACATATAAACTTCCTAGGATTTATTCTTAACACCGTTTAGGTAGCTTCAGTGGAAAAAAGGTACAACAATTTTCGGGAAATTTTTACTTTTGCGGCTACCTAAACGGTGTTAAGAATCATCCTAGGAAGTACATATGCTCTATAAAAATTGTTTATTGAGATCTTAGGTACGTTTTTGTCGTTGATTGTTTCCTTGAATTTTGAACGGTTTGCAAACTATCGATGTGAACAAGCGAAAAAAGGTAAAAAAAAATTTACTTTTTTAATGTTTTTTTGCGATTTTGATATTGAAGATGAATTTCTTTTTATTTTATATGTTTACAATTTTTATACTTTATGGTAAGAGCTACAACTTTGTCTCAGAGGGTAAATCAAAATTCCAAGCGGTTTGCAAGATATGAGCCTGAAAAAATGATCACTTTTTTGCAAAAAAAAACACCGAGGCCCCAAATCTTTGGGGGCCCATAAAAAAGTGCATGACTTTGGGCAAAACTGAGAGACACGTGTCTTTTTTTTTTCTTTTATCACGTAGAGTTGTCCGTATATGGTTATTTTTTTCGTGTTGCACTGTGTAATTTTTCTTGTAATTTTCACCGTTAAAAAAGTGAAGCAAATGTTTGTTGGAGGTCATATAGTAAATCTGTATTAATGGGCAAAATAGACTATAACACTACTTTAAATTTTTTTTAGACCCCTTTGTTTTTGTGAAATAACGGTTATTCTTTTTTTACAGACCACAAAAACGATGTTTTTTTTGTTAATAAAATAATTGTTCAGGTAACAAAACAGCTCATAATAATGGCTGTGTTTTAAGTTTTTTTACGTGTACAGCAATTGAATTTTTTTCAATTTTTAAAGCTTGTCTGCATTTGAAGTGCAAAATGAACATTAACTATTAAACATCAATCAATCTTTTTTATATTTGTTCCCAATTTTTTGTAATTTTTACAACAAATTTATTTAAAATCAAATAAGAGTTATATATTCGGCTGTGCTAAGTCTTTGATACCCTCTACCGAGAGCTTAAATTCAGAAGTGTGCTTTTTATTGGATCTTAAAACTGTAAACTTATCCTTATAAAAACTGATCTCACAGTATTATAATTAGGCGTATTACTGAAACCGCAGAGAAGTCCAAAAATTATATAAAATTTAATTTGAACTTATTTAATTTTTAATTAGTATGTGGTTATTTTATTGAACTGTGCCTATGTTCTGTAACTCTCGCGTCAAGAAACTTTTCGATTGAAATGTGTGAAATGAAACAAAAATGACATACATATATTGAAACAAACATCTGTTTTTCTAACGTAACTGCGTCTGTAAAATTTTTGGCGTGTATTAGTTGCTACGTAAGGAAATTACTGGCCAATTTATAGAAAAAGTGCACGCAGAGAAAAAACATGTTTAAATATGGTCACCTCCAACAAAACTATTTTTAAAGAAAATTTTAAATATATTATGTTTAATTTATCTATTTTATTGTCACTGACAACCATATTATGGTTAAATTAGTCCTCCATCAAGAGGCCACAACCATATTATGGTTGCCTCTAAACATGTTATTGTTAAATATGACAATAATTTGTTTAAAAATTAACATTAGTATTTTCCTCTTTTTAAAGAGCAACATGCTATGGTTGAAAACCAACCATGCTATTATAAGTGTTAAACATATATTAGTTATTTTTAACCATAACATGTTCGGAGGCAACCATATTATGGTTGTGACTTCTTGACGGAGGACTAATTCAACCATAATATGGTTGTCATTGACAATATTATAGTTAAATTAAACATAATATGTTTAAAACTCTTTTTTAAAATAGTTTTTTTGGAGGTGACCATATTTAAACATGTTTTTTCTCTGGGTGTGTGTCTATAAAAATTCTATGAGAAAGTTCCCGCTTGGAACTGTCAAATAAACGCACGAATAAAAACGGGGCAAGAAAAACTTTTTACAAGTGCAAAATGCAAGGAATAATAATAATAATATTTTGTTCTTTGCACATTTTTTATTGTTTAATTATGTTGCTTTTTTAACATTTTTATAAGATATACGAATGTTTTTGAAGCTCGACGGTTGAATTTTCGCCGCCTTCGTTGAAAAATTTTAAATTTTTGTAAATTTTGGTCACCGTCAACGATATGTGTGACTGGCGTTCTCAACGTCATCAATGTCACATCGGCTTCGAGTAGAATATAATAACGACGTAATCTCTTTTGCTAGTTTTCGACATGAGTTGCAGACACACTTTGGAATATTTTGTTTCACATATTTCCATATTTTTAATCCGGCTTAAGCTCATCAAATTTAATTTTCATTGAATTATTTTTATGAAGAAAGTAATTTTACAACATTAATGAAATTAATTACAATTTATATTTATAGCACAAGAACGTATTACGTTACAAAACAAACTTGATACTAGTAAAAATAACAATATTGATATAAATTTAATAAACATTTTTTAAAACTATTAGCATTGCTGTTTAGTTGTTGACTTTGTTGAAGATTGTTCCAAAGACGAGAGACATGTACATAAAACTGCCATTCAGATACTAGTAAATGATACCTCGATATTATAATATTTCGATTTGGTGGCGATTGAAAAAAACGAATTTTATCGAATATATATTTATTAAGGTGTTTGAATGTTGATTATTTTATATAAAAAAGTAAGAGTGCGAATTTTAAGAAGACTTTCAAAGGATACTCCATATAGATTATTAGCAACAAAGGAAACATGTTTAGACCGTCTTAATCCATATACATATCTTATTATGTTATTGAACGAGACATTCAATTTTCTCTTACAAACTGAGTCACAGCTTCCAAATAATTCACACCCATAGATCAGGAAAGGAATCGAGTATGATTTAGAAGTAAGGCTCTTATTCTTAAGGGTGTGAAATATTGTGTGGACCAGAGAGCTCGTAACTTTACATAAGTTTAACCAACCAGTAAATTTACATGATCAGTTCAGGTCAAATTGCCATTGGAAATAATACCAAGATTTTTCGCTTTGTTAACAATTTCAATTTTCTCGCCACTTAAAACAATATCCTCAGATATGGAGGGAATGGTTATGATTTAAAGCAAATTTACAATAATTTTTTATATTGCAACCATCACAAAACTATGTTGTTAACCGGTCTAAGACATCAATGGGCTTTCATACATTTGTGCACCGAAATTCCATTTTTACACAATAGAACTCTAATCCTAAAACTTTTAAATTTGCGTTATTGTTTAATTGCACAAATGCCTAGTTCATCTATTACTTTGCGTTACTTAATTAGAACTGATGACGATAGGCAACATGATTTTTATCAAACCAAATTTTGTCTTCTCACTTGTTGTTGTCGTACATGAGTTTTAATGTTTTTCGCATTTTCGTATTTTCTACTCCATAGTATTTATTATTAAAAAAAAAATTTATTCGCTTGTTTCCCACATTCTCAAATTAAATTGAGGTCAAAAAAATTTAATGCTTTCAATATTTTTTGTTATTTAAAACTTTTACTGCATCGTGATCCTCTGCAACAGCACTTATAAAAGGGTTTCTCGTGTAATTGCTATTAAACCAGATATCACGAAAACACAAATGAACGTGCTGTAGTACTGCAGGATATTGTTCGCTTATGTCAACAAATAACACAAACGCAAAGGATTGGTAAGTAATATTAATTTTGCATGCATTGACGATGGTGCATGCGGTGGTTGTGACATACATTAAGCATAACTTTTTATAAAAACAATATTAGAAAACATGGTACATGCAATGATTGCAAAAAGTTTTTATTAACAATTTTTTTTTTTTGTTTTCTTTTAATCAATAATTCACATTTAATTTAAATGCTGACAACAAATATTATATAATGAGAATAGATTAAGTAAGACAAGCACGGCCATAATGCACCGATTCTATACAAAACGCATTGAAAAATTGTTTGGCCAGACTCATGTGTACCACGAAGAATTAAAGCAAAACTTTACATTCCGCTCGTCTTTGGAACAATCTTCCACAAAGTCAACAACTAAACAGCAATGCTAATAGTTTCAAAAAAAATTTATTAAATTTTATAAATAATAATTTGTACTTTTTAATTTTAATTTATAATTTTTTTTTTTCTATTTTTTTTTTCTTTATATCAATATTGTTATTTTTACTTGCATCAAGTTTTTTTTTGTAACGTAGTACGTTCCTGTGCTATAAATATAGGACCCAATTTTGTTTTACAGGAAATATAATCAATAAATAAATAAATAAATAAATAAATAAAATTAATAAATAAAAAGGTTCCGGCATAAATTACAAATAAAATTTCGAAAGAGCCAAAAAAAGTTCGGTATAGTTATGAACGACTTACATATATATTATGGCAGAAAAACAATTAATTAAAGTAATTATCAATTCTATTGTTTGTCGTAGCATTTCTATACTTCATAGGGTATTCATTCGGTTAACCGTTAATCGGTTAACCGATTAATTACTACCCGATTAAGTGATCGGTTAATTTAAAATTGGCTTCTTTCCATTAACGATTAAACCGGTTAATTTCAGTCGATTAACCGATTAACCGAAGAAACAAAATTTTAAATTTTTTTTAGTATTATCACATATTTTTTGTGTTTTTAATTATTTGTTTTGTCTTATCTACAAAAGGTATGTGTTTAGAAAAATATTTTTTCCTTCTAGCAATACATTCTTTAAATACAGTACAAAGTCAGGAAATACAGGAAAAGAACTGAGAAATTAGATAATCTGTATTATGGATTGCTTTCGAGATTTCCAACATCTGCGATAAGTGAAAGAATTTTTTCCAAGTCGAGTTCTATCGAAACTTATGAAAAGAATCGCTTAAATCCTAAACATTTAAGCTAAATTATTTTTATAAAAGATTATTTTATAAGATCTCCTTAAACTTTTGAAAAATTTATTAATAAAATGATCTCACAGTTTATTTCTTATTGAATACATAACATATATAAATTATAAAATATAAGGAGGTCCATAACAAAACGCAATAATTACACCATAACATTTTTTTGGTTAAACGACAAAATATTATTTAAGTAAGTAGCACGTAATTTTTTTAAAAAACAATTATTGAGGTATTATTGTCTACAAAAATAATATTAATCACAAATTTATTATTTCATCTGACAGTTTATTTTAAAGTAATTTAGATAGCAAATTTGGAATTATTGCGTTTTGGTCCGAATAATAATATTTATTCATGTAATTATTGCGTTTTGTTATGGACCTCCTCAATTAACTTAACAAAAGCGAAAGATATTAACGAAACAAAAATTCCTTACGTTTTACAGTTATCTAAGAGTTACCACCAGGGCACAATTTATTTATAAAGTTGACTTTTTTAAAATTTCTTGAAGCGATTTATTGCAAAGATGTGTTATTATTGCATTTTGCTCTGAACCTTTATTTTTGGTATTGAATTGCAGTGTAGTTATTGAGTTTTGGAATGCTTTATAATAAAGGTAATATAGATTTCAATGTGTAGAATAGGATTCAATCAAAAAATCAAAAAACTTAAAAAATGTAATTATTGCGTTTTGTTATGGACCTCCTCATATGTATTAGATATTTATTAATTCCTTTTTTGCTCATTTAAGTTCAAGAATGGTTTTGTTTGTTTTGTTATGGTTTTTTTTACTAATAAATTCCAAATAATAAATAATTTTTGCATATTTATTAATTGAAATTACTTAATTTATAACAAAACTTTATTAATCGGTTAACCGATCAATAACAAAATTAACCGATTATAAACCGATTAAACCAAAACCTCGGTTAATTAATCGCGCGATTAACCGATTAAAGCAAAACCACGATTAAATGAATACCCTAATACTTTACCACAATTTTATTGTATTTGCCCAGAACAATGTAAACTTTTATTGTGACCATATATATGTTTACAATTAACAAAAAAAAAAAAAAAATTACAACGCCAAAAAATAAATGGCAACGCCAAATACTATAGTCTAATGTTTATTCCAATACTAATTGGCCCATCGCACACTAGACTAATTATGCTGGCGTAAAATGGCAGTTTGTAGGCAAGCGAGGTGAAGGGAATTGTTTTTCGTTGGCGTAAAGTTTCAACCGGCATCAACCCTGCACAAGCAGCACAAAACCAATACATGCACATTTTCAAAAACAAATGAATGCGAAAAACACTTGTTCATACAAAGTTTTGTACATGTACACATTTTATGCCAGATATTTTTACTACAGTGTGTGATTGATGGAACAAAAATTGTTCGCTTTAAAATTAGTCTAATGTGTGATGGGCCACTGAGAACAACAAACTGAGAGAAAATCTACAACGAAGAGAAATTTAGGCGTGAGAATAGACGAACACGTTGGAGAGCTTAAGAATACAACAAAAATCAACAAGTGCAATAAATACAAAAGAAGACAAAGACAATACAAATGCAAGCTATACCATTGCAATACTTTAGTAATAATAACAACTGTGATCAAAAAAGGACAAATTTTCTGTGATAATTTTTATTTTTACATACATTTATTTTAATATTTTAAGCTTTGTGTTGTGTTGTCCAACTTAACAAAATACTGTGACATAATTTAAAAATTATGTAAACTGACGAAAAAGATTATTGTAAGTTAATTTGTCTAAAATTAAGATTATAAATATTGTTATTATTGACTACTTTTTACTTTGTAGTTTTACAATGTTGCCAGATTTTAATAAAAACTCAATCCCTGAAAAAGTTGGAAAGAATACCAACGAAACGTCGGATTTTATTGAGAATGAAATAAATAATCTTTTATTTACATTAAATTAATGACCTTGAAAGCCTGCATATAGGAAACTATATAAACTATTTAGAAAATTTTTCTATGTTTATCATATTTTAAAGAAAAGTTATGATAAATGGTATAAGTAAACATAACATGACCGTATGCCTGTGGTGGACATATGGAGGACTTATTTAACCATAAAGTGGTTGCGGCGCTAAAGTTATCATAATTGGTATGAAATTCATCCTTGAAATAAGCCGAGCACATATGAAAATAATTTTTCTTTGCATTGGTAGAACTTTTTTTCTCTAATCACTCTTTACAGTATGCGTTGCTTATTTGCACACCGGTTATAAGCATTGAACGCCTTTATGTATCCAAACTTAAGCAATTACAGTTTGCTTTTCAATATAGCGGCAATTTTTGCGTGCATAAGCATTTGCTTACATGCATATAATGATCGTTTACAGCTTGAGTCAAATACAATAAAAAACGCACAAAAATTATTTTATCAAAATTTAATTTGCTAAATTTTAATCAAACTTTGAATGGATTCATGCTCTTTTTATGCAAGTCAAATGGGTTTTTAGATGCTATATTTGTTATATGCATTTAAGCATGTTTTATTTTATAAATGCATCAATCGTTAAAAGCATTAAAAATCATGCAATTTATGAAATGCTTATAAGCGAAAAATACTGTGTAATAAAGTTAAAAGAGTACTAAGTACTCTTATGCAATAGTTACACTGGTCGACAAAGACATAAATAAAAACATATGGAATAAGGTTTTAAAGCGTTTTCAGTTTTTTTCTATCTACTTAAGTTTCTTAAACTGTTTCGGAGTTATTCAAAAATAAGTGGCTATAATTTCTTTTTTTATGAAAAATTAGTACTTTATTGTAATTATTTCAAATCAATTTAAGTGTTTTGATCAAAATCGATCTCAATTTATGATAAAATGTATTATCATGACCCCCTTATATTCCGGTATGTGATGAAAATCGGTCGATTACAAAACGATTATTATTAAAAAGTGTCATGAATTTTGATAGATTTTAAAATTAATTTCTGAATAATTGTCTTAATATTTTGGTCAGAATACGGTTCAACTAACACATAAAATGAAATGAAATAAGAAGAAATGTATTAAAAATTAATTTTTCAAGATACTAGAGTCAATTAAAATCACGCAACAAAGTTTTTGCTCCCGATTTTTTCGATATGTGTCGACCAGTGTTATTCTTATTATTAATTATAAAATAATTTTGCTAATCAAAAGAAATATTAAAGTGGAAAAAGTGATATCATAATGATTTTTTTTCTCTTAACGTATGATTTTTTTTTTATTATTTAAAAATTTTTTGGAATGTTCTTCTTTGAATCAAACTTCATTTAGCATTAATCTTTCAAAAAAGATACATGAAGCTTCGTTTAGGGCTTCACCGCCAAATTTAAATTTAAGTTCAAATTTTCGGCTGTCGCTTGAAATAAGGTCACTTATCACAGCGAAAAGAAGACTGCGCAATATCTGGAAGAGGTCAAGGATGACAGTTGATAAGACTTATTTCAATCGTGCAGCTAGTCATTTAAAGAAAAGGCTTCGTGAATTAAAAAATGATTCAATCTATAGATATCTTTCCAAGCTAAGTCCAGCCAATAATAATGATTGCAATATCTGGATGGAAACTAAATATCTAAAGCATGCTCAAAAATTTTACGTTCCAATAAAGGACATAAATGGTGATTGATGTCGATCTGATAAGAATAAAGCAGCTGCCTTTAAAAGCTACCTTGAAGACATATTAACTCCTTTTTCGTTTTGCACTCAAGAACAAGACTCCGTAATAAACTCCTTTTTAGATATTTCATGTCAAATGAGTCTACCCATTAAACCTTTTAGAGTTACTGAAATTATAGCTGAAAGAAAAAAGCTAAATCCAAAGAAATCGGCAAAAATCTGCCGGAAAAAGCTTTAGTTTTTCTTACTGTCTTGTTCACCGCTATTTTAAGGCTATCACATTTTCCTACCCAGTGGAAGCAGGTAAAAATGATAATGGTTAACAAACCTCATAAGCCAGAACATTGCATTAAATCATACCGGCCTATTAGTTTGCTACCTCCATTATCTAAATTATTTGAAGAGCTTTTCAAAAAAGGCTACTACCGGTCCTAGAGTCTCTTTAAATCATATCTGATCACCAATTTGAGTTTTGACACAAGCATGGAACTCCTGAGCAGTGCCACAGAATAGTTAAAAAAACAAGAGATTCTCTAGAAAACAAGGAGTACTGTACTTCAGTTTTTCTAGACGTCACACAAACCATTGATAGAGTGTGCCACAATGGCCTTTTATTTAAGTTAAAACAACTTCTGAAAGCTCCATATAATCTTTTACTCAAATTTACATGAACGCAGCTTTTTTTGTTAGTACTTATACCAAATGCCTTTTCAAAAAATTCAAAAACTTTAGGGGCCGATATTTCGGGAACTCTAGCTAAAATTTCAAAACCCTTTGGCAGATTTGCTCTTCCAATAGTCTAGTTTCATTTCGCGTTGCAAGTATTAAGTCTGGTGGCGATGTCCCGAATTTTGTTGCACTGTGTACGTTACGGCATTCCGAAATATTAAGATTTGCACGATATTGCCTACACGCCCATATTGCATTTTAAGAGAATTTTATTTTTTCCCCATACAAATGGCCTCCCAATAATAACACCGTTGCTCGACTACACGAAATGCTACTTATCATTAAAGCATCGATTTTAATTATAATAGGGGAAGAAATATTACCCTTAATAAGGGATTTAACGCAGATATGAACATTAATGTAAATTTTGTTTTTTTTTTGGCTTGGTGTTGTAAATAAGATATTCGTCATATATTTCACAAAACCGCCATCTCGAAATTTTTAAATATCGCTTATACGTACAGAAAAATTTAATAAGCGTCTGTTAGTAAAAATTTTAGTTAATTTTTTAAGTGTTATAGTTAAAGTTTTGATTTTGCGTTTGACTTTTTCCGTCGTGCTATTTGATCTAGTGGTAAAAGGTATCAGCACCGCCTTTTATAGCCTCCTTAGCTGTTCTTATAGACGCAACCACAAGTGGTGCAATATGGTATACCTAAGGTATGTTTATTTGCAAGAAGATAATTGTATAATGTTATTTAAAAATTGTTAAATGATCTAGCAAACGGTTTGCAAAAGCAACCAATTTTTTAATAAAACTAGTGGCTACGTGTCCTACAAACAAAGCTTAATGGCCGATTTCACCAATTCTATTTAAATATCAATGTATATTAAAATAAAGTTTTTCATATAATTTTATTTTTATTTGACATGAAAAACGAATTTTAAACATAAATCGATATTTTAATAAATTGGTGAAATCGGCCATAAGTTTCTGTGAGATCAGGTGTTATAAATAGTGGATCATAATTGATCATAAATCGCATTTAAGGCCCACTCGGGAAATATTCTATCTCTCCATGAAGGGCATTCTAAAATCCGCACAGCGTTCTCTTACATATTTATTATTTTTTTCTTTATTATTATTCTTGTTAACTAGTTATTGGCAAATTTATTTATTTATTTACAAATATCTATTCATGAAAAGGATATCCTGTTGTATTTTATTTAAAAATAATTATTAAAAGAACTAATTATAATTCAAGTACTAATTGTTTTATATTTGAATATTTTTTTTATGCCAGAAAGATAAAAATAATTAAATTTATTACATGACCGTTACATTAATTTTTATTGAGTCAAGGGTACTTGATAATTTATTATTTATATTAATTGTATGTAAAAATAATGTTTATAGCACAATAAGAGTTCAATGAACTTTATTGATAATTATCTATATTAATGGTTAATGAAATCAAAAAAAAAAAAGCTATAAATATACTATTTTTAATGACTTACATATCGTACTTGATCAACAAGAGGGAACTAAGTTGAAATTAAAAAATATTCTGAAGAAGCAAATCAATTTTTAATTAAATATTAAAAGCATATGAAAAAGAATTTTTATACCAAACCGGTTCATTACCAAAAAGTAGACAAAATAACACGATATTTTTACAGCAGGTAGATATGAACAAAACATTAAGAATTTTTTTTTCAAAAAGTGAAAAAAAACAAACATTTTGAGTTAATACCCTTTTGCTGATCAAGTGCGATATGAAAATATTTTTTGGATTTGTGTTTAATTTTAGTAAGACAATATTTTGTATTGTCAATTACAGCAAATTTATACCAAAATTTGATGTAACCATAAACTAATTTGGCATTGGCATCATAAAATATTCAACACGATACTTTTATTTTTGTACCATACATTACCATATACGTTTGTGCTGAAGTATGTAATGCGTAAAAATATTAGTTCCATACGCATTGCTCAATTCCTTTTCTCATCGGATGGCTGGCTGTCAGTGCGTCCAAGTTAACCTTGTGTAGAAAGTTTAGATCGTATAATTTTATCAAATTTGGTGTGTCTGCTTTAATTGACCAAAAAACGAGGCCTATTGAAATTGGTAAAAATTGGCTATCAACCCATTTAGATTCTAAATTTTAAAATATTTAAAATATTCTGCCAAAAAATATTTATTTATACTAAAACAAGAGACAATTCTGTATTCGGCCGTGCCAATATTTGATACTCACTATTTTTTGAAGACTCCATAACTCCTTTGTAATCCTCGAAAACAAATTTTTCATCATGGTTTTCAAGTTTTAAAAAATTTAGTAGCCTCAACCCTACCCCAGGATAAAGATGATAACATCATGGCAAATCACAGGTAGCCGTTATATCGTAGAAAAAAAGGTAGGATTCAGAGATTAAGTAGCAAGGCAAAGTTTCCAACTTCTACACCATATAGACGGAGGGCGTTGTTTCTAGACAACGACATAGCGCACTGGTTCCTCTAAAGAGAATCAACTTAAAAATTTTAAATTTTCACTTTACAGTGGTCATATCTATGCACTGAAAAAACCTTAGATAAATTTCTCTAATATTTTATCAAAAAAAAATACTATTGAATCCTCCCTTTGTAGTATAAGTAGAGTTTTTTTTCCCCGGACTTTTTCGATTCCCGGGAAAGCGGAAAATTTTTTCAAATTTCCCGGGATCCCGCTCCATATAAATAATACAAAGTAAATTTTGTTATTAATTAATGAAAAAAACTTTATAAAAAAACGTAAGGGAACTCACGCCTTTATTCTCTTTTATTATGCTTTTATTCAGTATTATTATGCTCTAGATACAAGATAAAAAGATAACATAAACATAACATTTTAATTCATAAAACAATTATAAAAACAAAATAAAAATTGAGGTACTCAAGATATAAGATCAAAAAGTTAATTAATAAAATACTTTAAAGAAATATATAACATTTTTTAATGGCTTAGGAAATAACTTTCTGACACACTCAAAGCGCTTTGTAAGTCGTCAAAAAGTATATTCTTGATTTTATTAACTAATACCATGTTTCCGAAAAATTTCGTTAATTTTTTACCGAGGTTGGACAAATAGTTAAAAGTGCACCGTTGTAGCATGCTTCGGATTCACAATCAGAAGCAATTTTTTCTTTTTTATAAGCAACGTCTATATCAGTCAAATGTATGTCCAGGTTTATGCAAAAAAAACATCAAACGGACTGCTTCTTACAAACCTTTGCATTTCAATAGGTCCATTTGTAATCTTTAGGACAATGTGTTTTTCAAGTTGTGTGTTTTAGTATCTTACACGAGTTTCCAAAATGTTATTTTATTTCGGTTTCCCCGCATTTCACGGGTATATAAACCAACACAAATTGAAATTGAAATTGGGAATTTGTGTTTATCACCTAATAAACATATCGCTCCTTCATTGCATCATAGTCATATCTCAAAATTTGAAGTAACTTTAGCAAAGTTTTCCTTCATACCTTCTCGTATTATATCTCAAACTGAACCGAAGTTATAGCCAAATATATCTTTAAATCGGTACATTTTGAAAACTTTAATCGCATTTTGCCAAGATCGTTTGTTTTTGTAGATATGACTTTGTTGCAATTAAAGAGCGATATGTTTAGGTATCTCCTATTTTTAAGACTTGTTCATGGACAATGAAACTTTATACTACCTGCATCTTATTTTAAATTAATGTACTTTATTTACTCTTCACTTCACTAAATGTAGTAATTATCAACTGTTGCACTGCCTATTCTGCTTTTAGTAGATTTATTGCATCAGGAGACATTGATTTAAATACATGTACTCACTTCTTGTAATTAATCTAATCCACTACCCATCCACAGATGCTAATTTTTAGAGAGTAGAAAACTAAATTTCAAAGTATAAATAGCTATTATGAGGAATTTTTTATTTCCCGGGACGGGAAATCCCGGGAAAAAACCCTAAGTATAAGTGCACATATGTATAAAAAGAAAACTTTTTTTTGTATTTACTGAAAATTTATAAATTTTGAGTTAAGCCCCTTGAGAGGAACCAGTGCGATATGGAAGCCCAATTGTTCTAGGAGCTGCTACAGCAGACCAATCATCTTCTTAGCTGGAACAAAATCCGATAAGAAAACAATTTTTTTTTCAATATTTATTTTATGAATCTTCATATACTAATTATGAACTAACAATATTTAATCAAATCTTATCATAATACTTTGTTTTGTGTCCTGCCAGTGCCAGACAACAAATGTATATAATATAATGTGCACACTGCCGAAAATATCGCCTCTGTTCTGAAAGTGTGGCGGATATGTTGGTATTTTATCATTCTGTAAGGTGTAATACAAGTAAGTTAATCAATCATAATAATTTTTTCTTTCTAATTCGGGATAAAATCAACCCAGTAAAAACTTCGCCTACAAAATAATGTGTTGAGTAATCAGAAAAACATAAGAGCCTTACTTACAATTCTTCTGAAAGAACCAATGAATTTTACAAGGGATGTCCCAAAATGAACGCATTCAAAAGCAAGTCATTATTTTTTTACTTTAATACATCCAGAAAAAAGTAGTTATAGAAGTTGTTATAGATGTAGTTATACATGAAAGCTACTAAATAATGAGTTAAAGAAGCTATTCATTTGAAAAAGTAAGCGAAGTTTTTACTGGGAACTTTATAATACTTGAAATCAATCTTTCTGTACTTGATTCAAGAAAATCCGTACTCACCGTTCTATTAATACCGCTTCAGATTGATTTAAGTACGGATGGATTGATTTTTCTTTTGAGTGTAGAATTTAGGGAGCCCAAAAGTGAGTGAGGGAAAGCCATTGCATCCGAAATAAATGACTTTTTGTTGAGCATTGTGGTATGGAGGTGTGATTGGACCGTTTTTGTTCAAAAATACGCTTAAAGAACTGTTACCTTCAATTAAGAGCGCTATGGCCGTATTAAAACATCCTTTTTTTGACCTACAATCAAAGATTATGAACTGGACTATGTTTGATTTATATAACACGGTGCCACGAGCCACACAGCACGACCGATTTTGGCTTTATTGCATGGAAGGTTTGTAGAACGCGTAACATCACGTGTTGGCGACACCAATTGGCCACCATTAGACTTGTTTTTTTGGGGCTAGTTGAGAGGATGTGTCTACACGTTTAATCTTCTAACGTTGGAGCATTTGAAACTAACATTCGTCAAGTTATCGCTGAGATACTGCCCGAAATATGCATAAAAGTGGTCAAAAATACTTCGACTGCTAGAACGAATTTAGAGGCGATCCTTTAAATGATATTGTATATCGTACGTAATGGCAATGTTCAGGCATTATAATGAAATAAAAGTGCATCGAAATCAGCTTTATGTGTGTGTTTTATTAGCTATATTTTTGAAACCAAAACATGGATAACCCGTTATTAATCTCACCCTCATAACGATATTTTGTTTTGGCTAATTTATGATTGCTAATTGGTCCTAAATAGACAGCACTCTCGAATTTAGTCTCTAAACACTGGGGTGTAGAGTATCCTATGGTCGGGCATGCACGACTATACTTTCTTACTTGATTTAATTTTGTTAGTTTTGTGCATAAAAGATTAACCGTAGCATTTTCGCATTTCCATTTGATAAGTAGTAAAGCTTACACACGTTTTATTTTTAAAAACAGATACTTTAGTCTATAATTTATAATATAAAACTCACTTATAAAAAACATTTTCTTTTTAAATGACTACGAAAATCGGTAATAGCTTTCCTTTTCAATTATATTTAGTATATTCTTCTCCTTAAGTTTTTGAGAAAATCACGCACACAAAATAATGTTTACATACCCTTATCCGCTATTGATTTCTTTTAAGGGAACCATAAATATCCAAGGAATTACACCTGAAAAAATACACAATCAATATGTGTACGTTTTTGCTAAATGTCAATTTATGCACAAATATATTTGTGTAAGGTTAAAAGGTTTGGTATTGAGAATTGATTGTGTTTAAATAAAACCATTTGCGGTTCAATCATGTGGTTTATTTTGTTTGCCTTTTTATGCTAAAGATTGTATGAGTGATATTTAGATTTAATATTATTTTTGTTTTGGGTCTTTCTTTTGTTATCGTTTCTAAAGATTTTATTTAAACGAAAAGGTAGGTTTAATTTTGAAATTTATAGTTATTTATATAAGGTCAGTTATTGTTAAAAGTCTGAAGAAAAAAGCTTTGTTAACTTAGTTATTGAGATATACGTAAAAAGAAAGATTTTATTTTTTAATTTAAAAACATATAAGTTTTTACTTTAGCAAAGGTTATAAATTTAAATTAAAAAGTTATTTAATACACGTCTCACGGTTTGCATGCACTGGTTTTCAATCATTGGTTTTCGCATTAAAAATTTCCTCTTGATTTTAAATAGCAGTGCTTTCTTATTAAAAAAAATAAAAATAAAAAAAATCTACGAAGTGCTTATTGGAAAAAGTAAGTATGAATTTTAGTTACTTTTGAAATGTACTGCTTTTCTTTAAAAATAATAATAAAATATCAATAGGGAGATCGAACGGGTATTATACCACTGGTTTTCACTAGATTTTTTAGTTTACTTAAGCCGATTTTTTTATATACCAGTTATTTCGGTATAAAAAACTGATTATTGTAATAATGTGTAATTTGTATACGTTTTCCTTACTTTTGTTGTAAATGAACCGGAAGTTAAGTATTTTTCTAATTGTAATATTGGCCAACCAACCATTGAAAAATGTTGTTTAAGTGCGGATGTCAATCAGTGCATTTATGCAAATATTGTTGAGTATTTAATGAAGGCAGCTTAAGAAAAGCTTTTTATTTTAACTTGTACCTGTACCCTTGAACTGTAACTTTTTTTACTTTCTTGTAACTACAAAACAAACCAAATTTTTAGACAATGTAAGTTCTCATCAGTACACGCATAGAAAAAATATGGGTGGCATGTCGTAGTGTCCATGGACATAATGTCTATGACATGCCACCAAAAATATGATTAGTCATGGTTACGGCAACTAGACTATGTTTATTTAACAATATATTGTTGCCGTACACAATTAGCCACCACTAGTGGTGGGGGAGGGTATTTTCATGGACATTATGTCGTTTTGGAAAACGTTATAATGCCCGTTTACATCAAGTCGTTTTTAATATGGACATTATGTCAAATATGAAGGCGTCATAATGTCCACATATAACAAAAAGAAAAATGTAAGTGCATATTTTTTTTCTTATATATTACTAAATAAGTTAAATGCAAAAAAAGATCTACATACACGCAGAGAAAAACATGTTTTATTATGGTCACAACCAACAAAGCTATTTTTAAAGAAACTAATTAAACCATAATATGTTTGTCGGTTACAATGATTTGGTTAAATTAAACATAATTTGCTTACAATTTTTTTAAAAATGGTTTTGCTGCTTTTTCTCTGGGTGTATATAATAAATATATAACGAAAATACTATTGGGCGCAAGGATTTTCTCCTCAATGGTATAACAAACACCGGCTTCGCTAACTAAAGCTTCTCTGCATAGCCGGCCTTTAACCGGGCACAAGGATTTTATCCTCTATGGTATAAAAAAGACCGGCTTCGCTAACTAAAGCTTATCTGCACAACCGGCCTTCAGCCGGGCGCAAGGATTTTCTCCTTTATGGTATAACAAGTACCGGTTTCGCTAAGTCAACATTGGCTTTACAATTTTTATAGACATTATGTCGCACCAAATAAGGACATAATGTCCATGGACATTATTACACTATATTGATGGACATTTTGTCGCATCGCTGAGCGACATAGCGTCCATGGACTTATTGTCGTTCTTTGGTGCGACATAATGTCCATGAACATTGTGTCCGTGGACACTACGACATGCCACCATTCTGGCTCCTTGAGTAATTCTAAGTAGATTTAGCCATGCCGTCTGTCTGTCCGTCTGTTGAAAACATGCCCACTTTTGAAAAACTCGATAGAAATGAACTAACTTGGTGTCAAAATTAGTTACCCTAAGCAGTTTGGGATTGAAATTCAGAAAAATCGGTTCAGTAGGATAAGAGCTATGAATCAAAATGTGGCACCACCACCCAAAAAATTGATAATTCTGTTGCAAAAACTGAAATAAATGGTGGAATAATACACGGACTGATATAAGATTTTGTTAAAATGCGTTTTATTTGTCTGGAAATCACACTGTAAAATTTCGTGAAAATCGGTCCATATTTTACCCTACTCCTTATAAACAAAACCATGACAATAAAATGATTTCTTCTTTACTTATTATGATTAACATTATAATAATATAGTTACTTCTTAACTTATTATGATTAACACGATAACAATATGATTAAGGGAAAAATATTATGATGCAATATTACGAAAAAAATTTGGTTATAATATGATTCAAAAATAGCCGTAATATGTTGACTACAATCATGAATCTTATTATAATATGTTGCTCTTAGAATATGTTTACCACAACCATGTTTTTTTTTTCTTAGCGTGTGCGAGAGTATATATCTATAAATTTAATATTTTTCTATACAGATGTCCTCTCTAAAGTGTGAAGATATTTTGAATGGCATTAAAAGGACAAAGTAAGGTGCCTGAAACGCCCTAAATGAAAGTTGCAAAGGTTTATCCACGTCCCGACTTATTAATCGTTTTTTATTAGTCCACAAGCTTGACATAAATCTTCTCCAAATAAAACTTGACTCCGTTTTTAATAGTTTTAAAGAGACAACATAAAATACTTTACTAAAACACTCTGTAAAAAATTCTTCATTGGTTGAAATATTAGCCCGTTGTGTTGCCGAGGACGAAATGCATATCAAGGCACTGTAACATCTTAAGTAGATCTAGAATATTTCCATGCTAAAAACTACAACATTCCAGCGGAATCAACGATATTGAATAATTCATCAGTATTATTTCGAGTCATTACCGCAAAAAAGCTTAAGCAACAAAAACAAAATTTTACAGGAGAAGGTTTTATATTTTATTTCATAAAAACTTTGCATGAAGGTTGTCGCTTAAGATGAAATTGTTTTTGCTATAAAATCGTAACGGTACCTTATGTGATCATGACAATAAAGTTATTTATTAAAAAAAACGAATCTAATTTAATCTAATTATTAAAACACAACGATCTAAAAAACATAATTGAAGAAATCAAACAAAGTCATTGAAGGATTTTAATTATGGTCGACAAATGTTCATTCATATAAAAAATATGTTCATATTACTATTCGTTTCTATGCTGAAACAAAATCATTTGAAATCATTTTTCTACACTTGCTGGACACAGATAAGATAAGACTATCTGTTCTCCTTAAGCGAGAGTAGCCGTAATCATTTAACATAGTTCGAGCTACTGTATTTCAGTGTTGTTCAAGCATTTTTATAATTTTAAATTAATATTTTGTGATCATAGTTTTTTTTTTTTTTGATGATACATTGAAGTCTTTGGGATTGTTCGAGTTATTTATATAACATGAAGCGGAAGTGATGATTCGAAAAATTTTGTTTTGGCACCATTGGGGTTTTTTATGTTTGAGGCCTATAACTGCCCAGCAAAAACTTACATTGCAAAGTTATGCGTTAAAAATCTAATATAATATAATTCACTACTTCTACATTGGCATTTTAACTTATTATTTTAACACGGTGATGTCATTGGAGGCAAGTACTTACCACCCTCGCTTACAAATAGGGAGTAAAATAAGTCATTACCACATTCGCTTACAAATAGGGAGTTAAGTTAGTCATTCAGTTTATGATACAATATCGATATCATATGTTATAATTTATATCACCTAGATGATATCGTCTGGTTGAGACCACAATACCAAGTTTTTAATCAAGTTTTTAATATTAAAATATATACCAAAATTAATTAGGTATTTAAATTTTTCATATTCAAATTTATTACAAATTGTTTCAATTTAGTACAAATAAAATCAGTTTGTATTAGATTTGAATAAATAAAACCTTAGATGCATTTTATTATGAATTAATTATAAATTTTGTTTATCAACTCATAAGCAAGTACTTATGTATCAGATTATATACCAGCCATTTCTAAACTACTTCTATGTAATGCAGATGGTATGAAGTAGGCATTGAAAAGTAAGTTGTTCAATAATTGCAAGTCATTACCAAGTTTTTGCTGGGTGGCTTAAAGATGGAGTTGTAAAGAAGGAGTTTACAATCTAGACGAATGCCAGCTGTTCACGTCTGAACCAAAGGCAGCGGATTTCCCATCCCTGGTTTCCCTTTTGAATGATGATATGCCCTAAGACAAATTGACAAAGTGAGGCGCCACTATAATCATGCATTGTATTTTATAGTTTTCTTTAATTTGTATGTTTTTTTTTTATTGTTGTAACTTACAAATTTTTAAGTTGAATCGTTGTTTGAAAGCCATATTGGACGGCTGTATTTTTAATCGCCTTATAGTAGATACATTTTTTTTTGTGAATTAATTGTATTAATTAATTAATTAAATTGTTTTCAATAAATAAATAAATGGAAATTTCTAATGTTTTTGGAAAAACCAGGAAAGTGTTTTTATATGGTTAGAAGTGCTTTTCTTTCGTTTGAATATTTGTGCCTTTTTCTAGTTCTCTTTTCAGCCTTTATAATATCACCAAGTTGTTTGTATACTTGGTTGCTATTTTAGCGCTTAATCGGCGTTCTCTCGGGCAATATCAGCAAGGAGTTTGGATCCTTGGCAGGTATTCTGGAGCTGTAGCCAAAACCCACCCCTGTATACAGTCCACACTCCACGAAACGTATCGGCGCTTCTTCCGGACCACTATAAGGCGTAATCGATGTCTTTACCCGTAATTTCTACAAAAAGAAAGCAGTTTCAACGTTTATTTGGCCTACGTGTTTTTAACTTCAGTTTTCCTTTTAAATAGGGCAGCTTTTACACCATAGATTACTATACACAGTTAGATTTCTTTTTGTAGAAATTACGGGCATAATGGCAGAATTTCTGCCATTAAGGCAATTTATTCGAATTGCTTTAAGTTTCATTTGAGTAAGCGTTGCCTCTTTTTGGAATTTCCTCGTTAAGCGTCGATCTAAAAGTATACCGAGATATTTTACATGTTGAGGTATTATTTGGTTATTGTTTTTCATAGATTAAGCTAAATTCAAATATTTTTCATCTTGTTTAGCCATGAAAAAATCTATTTAGCCAGAATTGTTCAAAGTTTTTAATATTTGTAGATCAACAAAGTCTACAAATGCTTTACCAGTTAACGCAAATTTACAACAAAAAAAATGGCTTTTATAAAGCCCTTATGACACTACATTTTTAATGCATTGTTGGTGAACGGTGGTGTAATACAAAAATTTATTAAGTGCAAAAAGTTAAGATAAATGGCAAACTGTCAAAAATTTTACTAAAGTTATCGATAAAAAATGAAGTTATGTCAAAAAAATGTAAAATTGTTTAACTTAAAATTGACATTTCAAGCTTGAAATATTAAAATCAGCGGTTTATGGGCAAATTCTGCGATTTACCGATTTTGTTTTTAGGTTTCTCATAAACAAAAAGTTGGCAACATTTAATAAAATAAACAAAACAGGGATGGCTAAGTTGTTTAAACTGTACTTGTTTGTTGATACTTTTTAAACTAAGATTTATAATACCTTTTTGTGGTATTTTTTATGAACATAAATAAAATAAATTTCAACTAAAAAAATCTTTTAGTACAATAAGGTAAAAAAGTACAATTTTTAAAGGTTGTTGATACAATTTAAAAAACTCTCAACGCCATCCCTGAAACAAAACCATAACTAGAGAAAAAAAACTAAAAAACTTTGTTTACATTTTTTATAGTTTGCTCTTTCTAACATTTACTGTTTCTTTCTATCAATTCTATATCAATTAATGAATAAAAAATGTAGTGTCATAAGGGCTTTAGTAGTTTGATCTTTTCAAACGGACTAAGTCATTTTCTAACTGCTAATTTGTGTAAAAATTTATCTTATATAGGTGTAAATTTTCATTTAAAGGTTCTTTTACTTTTCTGCATATCTATTTTAATGAAAATTTTCTGGCTTAGTTCTGTTGAAAAAAATACAATAAGGTAAAGAATAGATCTGCTATAAAAGTTTTTATAAAGTAAAAATTTTATTGAAAAAACCTGACTTTTAAATTATACTTTACTTGTCAAAGGCTTACAAATAATTTAAAACAATAGATGGACTTTACTTTTTTGATTCAAATTATATCCTTATCTCTGCAGTCGAACTAACAATGGAACGGTAGAATTCCATTGTTATTAGGGAAATCGAAACTAGTTTTGATGAACAAAAAAGCAGCCTGTATGAAGCTGGAATTGTAAGCTTTAAGCATAACTCAGATATCATTATTATCATTCTAATTACTTATAAATCTACGGCAAATAACTTGATTTAATTAAATATAGGACATGTAGGACTAAGGTAAATTTTCTGGCAATCACGCGATTAGAAATCATAAAACGCCAGATTTTTTTATTGTGTTCTAAAGCTCCTACGTTTTGCCCGTGATCTGAAAATCTTAAAAATATTTAAATTTTCTTGGGCATTCTTTGTAATTCGCCAAAGTTGCCAAGCTTCTTGCGATAGCAATTTACAGAACACCTAATATGCGATTTCAAGTCGCATATGTTAAGCGTTTTGCGTTTGTTAGAACTATCAGCCCGTATATATATATATTTGTTTGTGTAGATTAAGTTTTCATAACACTTGTATAAATTCACTTCAATTTAATATCAAAAAAGGGTTATTATTAGTCGAGCTTGCCTGGTACCGTTTTTTTTTTTGTTGTTGTTTAATATTCAATTTTTCTCTTTATAACAATTTGCGATATAAGTTTAATGTAAAACAAAAAAACATAAAAAACTTCTTTTTACAAAACATACTTTGTTGTTAACCACATGCAACTTGTTAAAGTTACTAAAAGAAAAGCAATAGCAACTTCTCTTATTTCTTTTCCAATTTCAATTGTATACAATAACATTATTATATTATGATTTACAAGTTTTACACTCTTTGTTTTTTGGTAAGAAGAATACAATTTGGTTTTCAGTAAAACAAATCAACGTCCAGTATGTTATTTGTTTTCCTGCTAACAAATAACAAAAGTTTGGTATAAGTTTTAGTGTATGACAATTTTTTTTTTTTTTTTTTGAAAAAACTTTTGTTTCTAAATTGAATTACGTTTCTTTTATGAGTTACAGAGAAAATAATTTTTTTAGGAAAAAATTACAAAATAATAATAATTTTTAGCCATCATAGAATTCAGTCAAATCACTGAATATGGCAAAAAATTTGTTATCTTTTTTCTATAGTATTTTAAGTAATTATATATTTCCTTGACTTTTATTTTTAACAAGCATTTTATTTGGTAATTCGTTAGCGTCTCCTATTCTGTCATGAAGATATATTTATATGCCATTGTTGATGTTTTTAGGTTTGACAAAAAGTACCAACATTTTTAATCTAATAGATTCTCATCCACTAAGGACCCTGCACATGTAATTTTGTGTTTCTAAGTTCAATATTTTAGAAAATTCAAAAAATACCACATGTAGAGCAGAATAGTTAAAGAAATAAATTTAATTTTCCATGATTTCTGTTTTTGGTACTTTTTTCTCCCCACTGAGGGATCAAAAATTTTCATGTTGTGAAAAAAAGTACCGTAAATAGGTTATATTTGTATTTTTAACACAGAAAGAAAAACGATCGGGATAAATCAAGTCTTTTATGATTACTTTAAGTACGAATCGTACTCAAAAAATCAAGTACGAATAACACTAACATGGCGTTTACATTTGCCAGTACTGGCAAGACAGTAGCAATTCATTCAAACTTTTTCACTAATACATAAACACTTTTACAGCTATTTTGTTTTTGCATTGTTTTGCCAACTAATATGTATATGCTAACTGTCTTGCCAGTACTGACAAATGTAAACGCTGTGTAAAATGTACTTAAAACAATCCTAAATAGGATAACTTTCGAAAATCAATCCCGGAATTTCTTAAAATAGGTATACAATTCTTAAATCAAGTAGAAAAAGATTAAACTTTTCGTTGTTAGTGGCACAATTACAAAGTTAAATTTTTAATCTCACAAAACTTATTACTCTTATCTCTCAGCATTGCATTCTTTATGCGTGCATTTGTACGTGTGTTTTTCAAAGTTGGTTGTAGATTTACACCAGTGATGTCAATTGTGGTTGTATTGCTTTATATTAGTATAAGTGAATAAAGAGACAAGTATTCTGAATAAAGATAAAAAAATACGTAAGCATCCGCCGCATGTGCACTCGTCGCTTGGTAATCGACTACTAATTGTGTACTCTCGTGGACTAAATGAAAGAGCGTAAGAATGCGTGTGAAGAATGTGTGTGAATTAATTTACACAATTGTGTATGACGCTGACACCCCTGATTTACACCAACACAACACAAGTTGCGAAAAGACGATTTGCTTGTTGCTTGTAGAAATAACAACAACTGCAGAACAAGACAAAAAACATATATTATTTTCATGTTTACCCTCCAGCTTACGCATCTTTTGATTTTCTGTACAGTGAAAAAAGGCCTGGCCAGACTCATTTGTACCACGAAGGTTTAAACAGTAAAATTAAACTCTTGCTTCTCATTTAGTTTATATTTTTAGTTAAAGTAAAAACCATATCGGGCATAATATTGGTGTTTTATCATTCTGTAAGGTGTAAAACGGGTAGATAAGTCAGTCATAATAATTTTTTCTTTCTAATTTCTTTTGGGTTTTTTTCAAGTACGAATCCGGGATAAAATCAAGTTTATTACACTTGAATCAAGTGCATTTGGAGATACATTCATACTTAGTTTTATATAAAAAATTCTCATTTTTGGATTATTTTAAGTACGAAATCGGGATTGAATATTGATAATTTAAGTATTTTGCGATTGAAAATCCGTATTTGAATCAATCTTTCTGTACTTGATTCAAGAAAATCTGTACTCAACGTACTATTAATACCGCTTCGGATTGATTTGAGTACGGATGGATTGATTTTTCTTTTGAGTGTAGATAACTTGCGAATGTAATTGAATTTGAATATCTATGTTTTTTGCGCTAAAAGATAGATGGGGCGATAAAAAAATCAAATATACAGATTTTATCCGCTTGGTCCCCAAAGGAGAAAATTGTATGTAACTCTTTTAGTTTAAGAGGTATTAGGTTAGCTAATTCATACGTTTGTACCATTTTTGAATTCCTTAACATTTAAATATTCAAAAAGCCCGTCTTAGTAAACCGATTTGGCAAGAATACAACCTTTGATGCAATTTTAAAATTTTTTATAAAGGCTTTCCAGAAATTAAGTTATCATTTTCATCTTAATAGGAAAAGAGTTTTTTTCAGATATTAAAAATTTCAGTTTATTCTAAATAGGTTCCGGCTAAAAATTAAAAATTAAGTCGGTCAAGTGACCCCCAACTGGCTCGGCAGGCTCCCAATCTTTTGCCAATATTTTCAATTACTTTTTTGAAGAAAGTGTTTTCAATGGTTGATATCTGCTCGGTAATGTTGCTTTTAAGCTCTTGAACTCTTGTGGGATTATTGCTGTACACTTTCGATTTCAAAACACATCCCAAAAAATTGCCTCAAGGTGTCAAATCGCACGATCTTGGTGTCCAATTCACTACTCCTCTACGAGCAATAATATGATTTTCGAACTTTTCTATCAAAGGATAAATTGTTTCTCTTCCTGTGTGGAAAGTGGCACCATCCTTTTGAAACTACATATTCTCTTCGTCTAAATCATTAATTTTCCTCCACAAAAAGCTTTGGATCAGCAACCTGTAGCGATTTCCATGGACCCTTGATACCACAAATTTGAACAGCCTTTATACATCATCTTTTAAGTAAAACAAGTTAAAGTTCCCCTTTATCGAGAGAAAGTAATAATATTTAAGGAGTTGGCTTTACATGAGATCTATAATTACAAAGAAATCTTTTGAAAACCTGACTTAACACTATTAATTTTCGGTTCTGGGCGGTTTAAGGCTTATTGAAGTCCATTCCGAGAGTACGGCTTAAATAAAACCAATCTTAACCCATCTTGTACCACTACCAGAAATCGTTGACATTTCTTTACAAATTTTTGTATTTGGTTCCTATCAACCTCCTGATTACTGAAAATGAAAATCAAAAAAAATTGGGTGGCCATGTTGGGCGTGGTGAACTGTTGCGAAAACGCAACGTTGGCTTATAACATACAAATCACATTTTAGGCATTAATAATTATTATATTTAATTTTTCTCTAGAATTAAAATAAAACAAATTTTTTTGCATTAAAGTTAAGAATATAGTATTTTATTATTACAAAAATCTAATTTAAATTGATATGATATTTATCAAAGCACTTTGGATGCAATGTGGCATTGCATTTTTTGCATTGATAAACACTTTGCGAATGACATTCATCGCATCTTTTTCGTTTTCCGTCTGGAAGTTTCCAAATAATATGTTCGCGTATATAACTTCGAGGTAAATTGTTGGGGTTCTCTAATTTAGTAAGCTCAATATCCTGCATCGGCTCAATATCAGGGTTTTCATGAAAAATAAGTAATTTGGTAGCTATCTCAGCTTTAAAATTTATATGCGATAGCGGTTTGGTTCCTTCGGATTTAACAATAAGGCAGGGGATTTTCCAAGCTTTGAGTGTGGTGATTTTAATTAAATTTGTCCATAAAGGGTACCACAACTTTTTTCCTTGAACTGCAATACGATAATTTGAACCAGCATTATCGTGTAGGTCTACACCACACATGTGCTTGTTTTATACGTCTTATGTACGTATATTTTTAATTTGTAAATTCAAACAAAAATTTACCATCTGTTTCTCTTTCTTTGAGTAACGGCTGGTATAAACTTCTGAAGTAGCTGCAACAAAATTAGAAATCAAAGTAACTTCCGAATTGTCCTGCCAGCGACAAACTAATAGCTTATTATTTTGTTCAAGGCAGATGTCGTATTATTGTTTGCTAAGAGATCGACCTTTAGGAAGGATAACATTTGTTCCTCTTAGACGGTTAGATCGAACTGTTCCAGTTGCTCAAAACTTTCTTTCGCTAAGTAAGAAGAACAAGTAATACGACGAAAAAAATTGTCGAAATATACCGCATGTTGTTCTGTATCTAAAACTAATTCCAACAGTTCTAAAACTACAAAAGCTCCTAAGCGAATTGATTTTTCACATGGTAAAGCTGAGCCAGCATATGGATCAGATTCAAACAAATATCCAGAATCGGAGCAAAGACACCAGCACTTGAAACCAAAGCGTATTGGTCTACCGAAATAAGGGATCATTTGTTCGTCTATTGACATAAACGTAGAAAATATTCCAAACAACTTGTATGAATGCAAAATCAACCAAAAACACGGCAATATTGCAGTTTCACTCAAGAAATAAAATTAAAACATAATAAAATAAGAAAAGCTTTCGAAAAAAGAGCGAGCTTAGAAGGAAAAAAGAAAAAAGTGTTTTGCATGCATTTAGCCATCGTTGCATTTTCGCAACAGTGATTTTTGAAAGATTATATTGATTAAATGGGACTATATTTTTACTTATGGTTTTTTGATACACGTTTTTCAAAGCTTTGACTATCTACATTAAAGAGCGAAAAAAAAAATTTTTTTTGTTTAAATATATATTAAGTCGATTTCGAAAAAGCATTTTTTTGGACTGTTTTTAAAGCTTGTTGATCTTATTAAAACAACGGAGGAATATTATTTTTAAAGTCAGAGCGTAATAGTTAAGCCTCTAAACTAAACGATAAAAATCAAAATCATTCAAATCGAAGTGTTAAAGCCAGTTTTATATGCATCCAAAGATGGTGTTGCGAAAACGCAACGGCGGTACAAAATGGGTTAAGCTAAACGCCGACAACTAATTTATTGGTTAAGGTTTTAGACGTATTTATTTGATTTTGGAAAGTAGGCTTTATATGTGTCTTATGATTAATTAGTAATGTTATTTTTAGTCTTATGAAACTATAACAGAGAAAATTTTAGTACAATATTTAGTACTTTTTGCTGCCGTTTATCACAGGCACTAAAGTGTTTATCGCAGGTGGTGTTTTTGCCGGGCCTTCACTATTATAGTTCATAGTTTTTTTTCCTGCTGAATCGAATTTCTAATATCAAATTGCTAAGCAGAACTAAAAACAATGTGACACCAAAATCGTTCTCATCTTTGGGAGTGATTTCCACAGACGGGCGGACGGACTTGGCTTAATCGACTAAGAATTACTCAAGGACCTCGAATATATATTCTTTATTGGGCCTAAAATTAATATTAAAAAAGTTTCACGTGAAAAGACAGACATAGTTCATAATTTAATACAATTAATAAATTTGTCATATATTTTTTTAATAATACAATCTTATCTTAAACTATTCCCGGCACATTTGTGTATTAAGATGTACATACATTACACAATTAAGACAAATCTTTAACTTGTGAATAAATTTTCATATGTCATGGCAAATAAATTCATTGTTGTAACTTCTCGATAACACGTTTCCTTCCGCAGTCTGTAAAAGACAATGGCATGTGTTCGTAAATATTTTTACCACGAAAACTGCAGAAAAATAATAATACCAAAGGAAACTTGTTAATAAAAATGCCAAAATTTATTCTATAGTATCCTTGGTTTCATTGTAGGTTTCCTTTTGATTTTAACTTTTATTTTTTTGTACATTTTTTTTTTTAGGCTGCAGAAAAGATTTATGGCTTCATTTTGTAGTTGTACACGTAGAGAAAAAAACTTAAATGGAAATCTTTGTAGATACAAGTATGAATGTGCCTACTGTAGTTTACTATGGTATACACTATGTTATAATAAAAAAAAACATACCATCATTGCACAAATATAACATTGTTGCTGGGACCTTGCTTTTTCTCTTAGTGTATTTTAGTTGAAGCGATACATGTTTTATGGTATAAAATAAGTATAAGCGAAGAAATTTCCATATAACTTTTTTTGTCAAAATATAATAGTATACATAAATACAGTGTATATACACATATATGTATGATTATTATTTACAAAGTTTTTGTAAAAAAATAAGCTTTAACCCTTTAAACGTTAGCTGGTAAAATATAGCAATCAACTAAACTCAACTTTAGTAAGATCTTTATCAGAAATTATATTAAGAAATGGTTAAATGACTCTATTGTTTGCAGAAAGCAATACCAAATCTGTGGCGTTAGTCATTTAGGCGATTTTTTTTCACGTGCGAAGAAAGTCTCATTTGGGACAATTGGGACCCAAGATGGCAAAAGTAGCGCCCAGAATTTGATGTCAGATTAAAAAGTCACCAAAGGCAAAAATTAAGCCACTTTCAAGCCATGAACAGCGATGTGCGATATGATGAGATCGGACTTTAAATGGCAGCGCTACATATAAAAAAAAACAAAAGGGCTGTATGTGGGGGAGTGGCAAAAAAATGTTTCCTGATTTAGAAACATTATTGACGTATCTTTCACTCTAGGGGGTGAATGGCACAACCCTTTTTTTTTGTATGGAGGTCGGCCCGCTCTAAGTGTATGTACATACTTGTTGATTTTTAGACTTAATTCCAAAACCATGAGCCCCCGCAATGGGTTAACGTTATCAACAATGCCATAAATACGTTAATATTCATTCGAGTAGACTTACAATGTACATATTCTGTTGTTCTTATTATGTTTTGTTTCCTTAAAGCTCATTATGTGTAAATATTTCCTCCTTTTCACAATCATAAAACTATGTTTTGAGGCCAAATAAAAAGATACTAGGAAAAATAAAATACAAAAAAGCTGCTCGAGCGTTTGTTAAATAAATTAAATTTTAGTCTTAAGATAAATTATGATTATTCAATTACACTGTGCATGAAATTGACACTTTTTTTCGTGACAAGCCGGGCACATGGCGTTTTAACATAATTCGGGGACGCTGAATCCAGTGGTGCCCGCGGTTTTTTCAGATTGGCTCTGGTTTTCGAGATATACCGTTATTTCGAAACAGGAGTAGGTTGTTCAACATATATTCGCGTAACTCAAAAACGGTTTAGTTTATTGAAATTACTAAAAAAACCGAAATTCCGCAATAAAATTTCATTTCAGAAAAGTAAAACTCTTTTTCTAATATGAGTAGTCGTTATTGAAACATAATTTTTTTTTGAAAAAAAAATTAATTTTTTTATCAAAATTTCGAAATTTTTGTTTTTTAAAAATTCATAAAAAATTAAAAAATGCAGCTAGGCTTCTAATTTTTTGCAGACTTATTAAAAACGAAGCTACAAACAAAATAAACCATAAATGATTAAAATCTGTTTGCAACTTTTGTTGTTGCAAGCAGATTTTAATCATTATTATGTTAAAACGCCATGTGCCCGGCTTGTCAGTTTTTTCAACTAGCATAGTGTTATTAGAGGAAGCTGTTGTGTATAGATGTACACCGAAAAAGAAATTCATGCCTTATGCAAAAACACTCGTACTTTATACGAAAAATTTTGTAAAACAATGCACGATAACTAACGTAAAATTAAAAACAACTTTTTTCTTTTTTTATATATATTACAAAATTGTTTCTTGAATATTTTATAGTTTTGGTTAGGTATTAAAGATTTTTAACGAATATTTTTTTAATCCTATTTGAATTATTTTCAAACGAATTTAGTATAGTAGCTACGAACAAAACCTAATACTGTGGTTTATAATTTATCATAGATACCATGTAGAGACTCCTAAAATATTCTAACACTCGGTGAAGGGTATAAAAGAATCGACAAAGCAGAATTAAAAACACTTACTTCCTATACCTTTTGCCACAGGTGGAAGGAGAATACATTGTTACGAATTATCTAAGAATTATTTATAGTTTTAGTTACAAATTGTTTTGTTAATTATAATTAATGTCGTAATAATTGATATTTGCTTCACTGTATTGTAGACCTTAGATTTATGGTATAAACACAACTGGGACGAACGACGAACTTCGCATAGTACGACGAATTCCTCGCCAAGAATTCGTTGCGTAAATCCGTCATATTAGACACAATAAGTGCGTCAATTCCAGGTATTAATGTGACTTGAATTTTTTTTAATTTATTAAAATAAATACCTTGGACAATACATAAAATAAACATATTCATCCATTTTCATCTTTTTTAACTAGCAAAAAATTTTATTAAAACTACTTTGCAATTTATTGGTTTGTTAACATTTATCAAATCATAGGTTTTTCATATTTCAACAAAAACAAAAAAAACATAAAAAAGCTATTAATTGGGTGTGTTCAAGAATCCGAATCCACTCGAAAATGGATTACTTAAGCATTATTGGTGTTCTGCATTTCGATTTAGCAAACTCAAATTATTTTTTGGGTTTGTTTCAAATTTTGGAATCTTTCGCGAAATTCAGCCATGTTCGCGATTTGTTCCTGTAAGTGAGCGGATTCTTTACAGCTTTAACGATTTATAATGATTAAGGCGCATATAGACGACATGTTCTTGTCATCTGACATGTCAAATTTTCAAGTCACATGTAATTGTGCATGTCTGTCAAAATCGCTGTTTTACATAAGCTTTATAATATTCGGTCACAAACGTACATGTAATTTGCTTCTGACATTGTCTCTGTTTTTTTCGCATTGTTATTGCAGAAACCAATGTAGTGCTCGGTTTCAAAATAACTTGCTGCCGCCATGAAAAGTTTTATTTGCGCCGTAAAATAGTTCAGCCATCTTAACATTTTTTTCTTTTAATTCAAAGATACCAATTTAGGATTTTATAACAAAACGGTTTTTATATATATATTCACATAAATTCTATTCAATGGTAAGATGATCAAACATATCTCGGTATTGTAAAAAATTAACTTCAGCCGGCTAATGATTCCGTCAATAGTGGACGCCGCTGCCGGTTTTGTAGTGTATGATGGCAGGATCGCCATGTAGTGTATGATGTTGACAGGATGTTTGCCCTATAGCCCAATATAATTTTATGCAGCTGTAGGGTACCAGCTCGATGGTCAGGCGTTCTTAGCGAACTGCCAAATTAGGAGACTAAAAATAATTCAACTAGGCAACAAGTGCCACTTTATGTTTTCAAATCTAAAGTCTGCTTTATTTGTGGGCTACTGCCCTTTTTATACTAATTTTACAATATTGCTTACTTATTCTAACTTTTAATATTAATTCTTACAATCTATACTTCTCTTTCAGTACCATGGAATTAATATGGTTTTTCCTTATGCACAATGCTATGACCAATCAGAATGCATGAGTAAGGAATGTACTCATTTTCGTTAGACAATCCAAATTCATGTCACTCACATTCTGATTGATCTGCTTTACCATTATATTGACTCATGTTCGAACACATTGAGTCATTTGGGTAAATGCCGTTATTTGATCTTTTATGTATGGCATTTACCCTACAGTAATTGGGGTGGCATGTATGCATTTTAGATTGGTTATTGGGTAAGCAGTGGACGCTTATAAGGTACACTACACCCTCACCGTTAAGAGAAAAATTAGGGGAGTAATTTTTCTTCATATTTTCATAGAATAAGTAAGCAATATTGTAAAATTAGTATAAAAAGGGCAGTAGCCCACAAATAAAGCAGACTTTTTGATATTTTTTAAATATTTCTTTTAATTGTGTTTTTGCATATTCGTCATCATGGTCTAATTGCAAGTCATTCAAAATTTTGTAAAAACGTTCGTCGCCGTTTATATTTTTGTAATTTAATATGTCGTAGTTTTTAAGTGGGTCAGTATGTAGTTTAATGCCCTGTAAAGTTGTTGTTTCATTTGTTGTGTTTAAAATTTTGACGTGTGTCATACCGTTTTTAGGTGCTATTGAATTATTTAAAAAAACTCCGTCTTTTAATTCGGTATTAAATATGACGCAATCTTCAGTGAGGTTCAATTTTAGTGGTTGTATTATTTCTGTTCGCGCTGGTATAGTAATTTTTAAGGTGTCGAATGCTTTTGTTTGCATAGGAAGAATTATGGTTTCATTGTTTGCAAACAAAGAAATTGTAAATGTCTCGTAATCTATTTTGCAAAGGTATTCTTTTAAAAAGTCTCTTCCTATTATCCCGTCTGTTTCTATTGGGAAATCATCATCTACTATATGGAATTTGTATTTACATATCTGGTCTGCTAGCGATAGTTTAAGTTCGCTTGTCCCTAATGAATGTATCTCTTCCTTAGTGATGCCTGATAATTTACATCTGTTCTCCACATTTAATGGCTCATCATCAAAAATTTCTCTAGTGCGACATAATGATACGTCGGCTCCTGTGTCGACAAGAAATGTTAATTCTTTATTTTTGTACTTAGCGATTATGAAATTTGTATTATTGTTTGAAACTTTGTATATTTTTAATTTTGGCTTTCCGGAATATCCCTGTATTCCGGGCCTTCCTCGTTTCCCTCATCCTGTACCGTGCGTATGTACCTTCTGTTTTCATTGTTATTGTTTCTGTTATCATTGTTTCTGTTATCATTGTTTCTGTTAGAACTGCTGTTATTATTTCTACCATTATTGTTGTTACCTCTGTTGTTTTGGTAGTTGTTATTCCTAGAGAAGTTTGTATTGCTTCGTGTATTATAATTATCATAGTTATTATTTCTAGCTTGATTATTGTTGTAATTATTGACTCTGTTGGAATTTGCATTGTTGCTATTGTTTCTATTATTAAAATTATTGTTTCTGTTAAAGTTTTGATTGTTATATTGCCTGTTATTGCTGTAGTTAGAAAATGTGTTGTTATTTCTATTGTTATTTTGAGGTTGATACCGTGGTTCCTCTCTTCTGATATGCAGAATTTCGTTATGCGTTGCCTTCTTTTCATTTTCAATTTCAATTGCAAGGTCGGATGCTTCTTGTAATGTAGTCGGTCGGGCCGCGTATATGGTCGACTTGAAACACTCATTTAAACCTTTCTTGAATGTATCTAAAGCAAGTTTATTATTTAATCGAACTATTACGTTTTTCTCAGCTTCTGAAGCTTGATTTCCTAACTCTTCTATGCCTAACTTATTTAGATTGTCAATTATACCCATTATTTTCTCCTTATACGAATTAATAGACATTTTCCCTTGGAATAATGTATTAAGTTTAGTTTGTAACTCTGGAATTGTTTTATTGCTTCTATATCTTTGCTCTAATAGCTTCTTGAGCGCTTCGAAATTTTCAGGTTTTGCATAGCTTCCAATTGCTGTTCTGACTTGTGAGGATAATTTAGCATGATAAACATACTGAAGAAAATCTATTTTTGCTGTGTCTGATAGGGTCTTATTTATTAATTCTGCTGTTATTATAAAACTTTCTAACTCAATGTAATTACCTGTAAACAAAGGTAATGCTTTTGCAACTGTTTCTAAACTAAACGATGCCATGTTTATATGTTTTGTTTCTAATGGTTTCTTTATACTATTCTTTAGGTATTCTTCCACGAGTTTGTAAAGATTATGAAACTCTAATTTTAACGCTAATTTTCTTTCTGTATCTTCCTCTTCTAACTCTATTAGTTGAAACTCACTTTCTAAATTTTCTATATATTCTAATTTATTTAATACCGTTGACTCGGTATAGGTTCTGCCTGGACTCTTTTTCAAGTTCCTCCAGAATTCCTTCAAGATACTTAATTTCTCTTCCATATATTTTTATTCTAGATTTATTTATAAGTAAAAATTAATTGATTTATTATTTTCTTTATAATTTATACATTAGTTGTACTTTTACTGCTATTACTACTTCTATATTTTAAAATATTCATTAATTCTATAACTACAAATAAAGTTTTAACATATTCCGGCACTAACTCTTCTGTGATTTGTGCATTTACATTGTTCATAATATTTTACTGTATTCATTTCTACATTATTTTTAGGTTTGCTCATTGTAGGATTCAAAAACCAAAAACTTGTATAAAAGTCCATTAATATTTATTGTTGTTGTAATAAAGGAAAAGTATATTTAATTATTCTATTTATTTTTCTATAATTGATATTCATCTCTTCAATTATTGATTAGTCTGAACTTTTCTTATTGTCTTAAATTAATCTATCTTTTTATATAAATTTATTCTTCTGCTGACATCTAGATTTCAGCTTCAGCCTCTTCTGTATTTAATTATACAAATGCTGTGAAATGAAAGTCCGTTGGTAATTAAATTTATTTTTGACGACCTCTCTTTTTCTTCTCGCGCCATTTAATGCTTGACAGGAAACGCATCATTTAATCTTCTTGGCCTAATTGTAGAATTATCGGTCCTAGATTGGCAAAATTATTGGTCCTAGATTAGGACAGGATCTCAAAATGTGGTGGTCCGAGTGGGCAGGATCGCCATGTAGTGTATGATGGCAGGATCGCCATGTAGTGTATGATGTTGACAGGATGTTTGCCCTATAGCCCAATATAATTTTATGCAGCTGTAGGGTACCAGCTCGATGGTCAGGCGTTCTTAGCGAACTGCCAAATTAGGAGACTAAAAATAATTCAACTAGGCAACAAGTGCCACTTTATGTTTTCAAATCTAAAGTCTGCTTTATTTGTGGGCTACTGCCCTTTTTATACTAATTTTACAATATTGCTTACTTATTCTAACTTTTAATATTAATTCTTACAATCTATACTTCTCTTTCAGTACCATGGAATTAATATGGTTTTTCCTTATGCACAATGCTATGACCAATCAGAATGCATGAGTAAGGAATGTACTCATTTTCGTTAGACAATCCAAATTCATGTCACTCACATTCTGATTGATCTGCTTTACCATTATATTGACTCATGTTCGAACACATTGAGTCATTTGGGTAAATGCCGTTATTTGATCTTTTATGTATGGCATTTACCCTACAGTAATTGGGGTGGCATGTATGCATTTTAGATTGGTTATTGGGTAAGCAGTGGACGCTTATAAGGTACACTACAGTTTCTTGCCGGCATAGCTTTCTGATGTCAGATGGTTTGTCAGAAGAAAATAGAGCACGCTCTAATTGAAATTTTGTCAGATGACTTTGCGTCTGATTTTTACAGAAGCAAAGTTAAAAAGGTAACACACGACATGTATGTGTTTTGAAGTCAGATGACAAAAACATGTCGTGTACGGTCGCCTTTAGTAAACTTTGATATCATGCCTCTGTTAGCAAATTTTTTTTTATAATTTCCGCTAAATAGCAATTTTTAACGAATTTTTGCCATTCCTAACAGTCTAAAGAATTTTTAATCAATTTTATGGGCTCTTTGAAAAATTAAAAATTTTCGCAAACTTTTTTATGTTATTATCAGGTATATTAATTTTTTAACTGATTTAGCGATTTCAAATAAATTTTTGCGATTGTTTAAATTTTGCAATTTTGGCAAATTTTAGCCATGTTCGCGATGTAAGCGATTTTTATCTGCAAGGGTTGTGATTCTTTACAGCTTTAACGATTTATAATGATTACTAGACTTTGCTATCATGCCTCTGTTAGCAAATTTTTCGCGAATTTCCGCTAATTTAGCAATTTTTACCCAATTTTTGCCATTCCTTATAGTTTTAGAGAATTTTAATCAATTTTATGGCTTGTTTGAAATATTAAAAATGTTTGCGAATTTTTGCCAATTTTAGCCAAGTTTGCAATAAAAGCAATTTTTGCTGTGATTCTTTACAGCTTTCACGATTTTGCTGCGGTTAGCTGTCCCTGTCCCAATTTATTCGTCGTTTGTCTGCGTTAGAAATAGAACTAAACCTATCGCAGTGTTCTGCATTTCGATTTAGCAAACTCAAATTATTTTTTGGGTTTGTTTCAAATTTTGCAATGTTCGCGATTTGTTCCTATAAGTGGTATGATTCTTTACAGCTTTAACGATTTATAATGATTAGTAAACTTTGATATCATGCCTCTGTTAGCAAATTTTTGCGAATTTCCGCTAGTTTAGCAATTTTTTACCGAATTTTTGCCGTTCCTTATAGTTTTAGAGACTTTTAATCAATTATATGGCTTGTTTGAAATATTAAAAATTTTCGCGAATTTTTGCCAATTTTGCAAATTTTTACCAAGTTTGCAATAAAATCGATTTTTCCTGTGATTCTTTACAGCTTTCACGATTTAGCTGCGGTTAGCTGTCCCCGTCCCAATTTATTCGCCGTTCGTCTGCGTAAGATATAGAAATAAACCTATCGCAGTGTTTGTTACGCAGGACGAATTTCGGTCTAGCCAATGATTGTGTGTATTTTCATACATACCAATGTGTTCTATTTTTGACGACGAATACTCGTTGCGAATAATTCGTCGTGCGTCCCAGTTGTGTTTCTAGCATTAACTGTAGAATTTCGAATTCGAACAGAATGGTCTGGAATCGACTAGAAGGTTTTTGAATCTACTAGTCTACAAATACTATCGGTGTTGAACTATAAATACTAGGGTACTAGGGATTAATTACTACCCGATTAACTGATCGGTTAATTTAAAATTGTCTATTTTCGATTAACGATTAAACCGGTTAATTTCAGTCGATTAACCGATTAACCGATGTTACATAATTTAAATTTTTTGTAATATTATAACAATTTTTTTGTGTTTAAGTTAATTGCTTCGTCTCATATACATGTTTAGAAAACATTTTTTTATATAATATATTTCGTTCTAGCCATACATTCTTAAAATACAGTACAAAAACAGAATAAACTCTCGATAGTAACACAAACACTCTTTAAACAGAATTAACCGAAATAATTAGAAGTGTTAAAAATTTTTAAAAATTAAATCAGGACTCTAATGGCATAATGGATTTTATATGTTTAGAGAAATCCAGGAAAAGGATTGAGAAATTAGATATTCTGTATTATGGGCTGCTTCTGATTCCTCCAACACCCACGATAAGTAAAAAAAAAATTTTCCAAGTCAAGTGTTGTCAAAACTAAAGAAAATTATCGCTTTAATCCTTAACCAACATTGTTTTCCAAAAAATTGTTTTATCAGATCTCCTTAAACTATTGAAATAACTAATAAAATGATCCAAAATCCAATTTTAAATAAATACATATTCACGCAAATACACAAACGCAAATTCTTGCGTTTTGCGTTTTCGGTTTCCAGAACAACTCTGATTATGTATTAATTTAAAAATACATATCACATATATACAATATATGAATTATTTTTTTTTTTTTTTTGTTTGCTCGTTTAGATAAAGAATTGTTATTCTTGTTTTTTTTACTTATAAACTCCAAATAATAAATAATTTGTGCATTTTGCATTATTGAAATTACCTTATTTATAAAAAAGACTTTATTAATCGGTTAACCGCTCAAAATCCAAATTAACCGATTAAACCAAAACCTCGGTTAATTAATCGAGCGATTAACCGATTAAAGCAAAAGCCCGATTAAATGAATACCCTAATAAACAACCAGCTGACTCGTAAAGTTAAGTTACGTTTATTTTGAGATATTAAACGGTTCAGTTCTTAACTAAAAATATTGGCTAAATTTTGTGGACATTATAATTCTGTAGCATTTTGACAAAACATCTTAAGTCAAGATAAGAGCGCAAAAAAGTTTTTTAAAAAAACTCGGTAAAAAATCAGTTTTATTGAAAAGTTAAATAAGCCAAAATGTAAGAAAAATTTTGTTTATAATAGAAAATTTTTATAACGTAAACAAAAATGTTTTTTAAATGAAAATTCGTATGATAAACAACATTTTTTTCAACTTTTTAAATTTGACTTAAGATCTTTTGTCAAAATGCCACAGATATTGTTTCATATTGTTGTGGTCTTTTAAGTTTTATAAGTTTAACCCTCCATTACTAACCTCTGGGTCGAATCGACCCAGACACGCAAACTTTTTAAATTAAAAAAAAAACAAGACGATATTTTAACTCGAGATATATGTGTAATCTAAATTTGTTTATATTTAAACGTTTTTAAACAATAAACATAAAAAATATTTATGATATTATGCATATAAAATTATTTAAAAAAACAGCCTGGGTCGACTAGACCCATAGTTAGCAATAATGTAACAAGGATTTATTATACCGTTATACAAAGGATAAATTTTAGCCATACCAATTTTTCTTTCTAACATTTTACTATTATATTTCAGGTTTCAAATTCACTTTATTTGACGTCAATATCTTAAAAACTCATAATTTTATGCGCAATTCGGCTGGATAACTTTTTTTTTAGCTATGTTGTAATGAATACAAACTTAATTTCAATTTAAATATATAAGTTGTTTAACACACCATTGTATATTAAAATTTAACAATAAAAGACTAAAACCTACCAAAAGAAATATACGTTTTATCAATTATAAGTTGAGACGATTTTAATAGATACTACAATTAATGGGTCGATAAGACCCATGGTTAGTAACTATGCGACATGATTTAAGGTTAGTAATGCAGGGTTAATGAAGAATGCCTTCCATTAGATAAAATTCTTAAAATTCTCGTCGCAATTTTTATTTCAAAATTCTATAATTAGATATATTTTCAATCAAGCATTTTGTAAAGGGTTCACCAGTTAAACAATTAAAATATTTTTTTTATTTTTTTCGTGAACGAACCCTTTAACCAGTTACATTACAGTCAATGACATAAAAATTCAGTGGAGACGACATTTATTGTTAAGAACACAAACAATCAATGTGTAATAATAATTAAAATTGACTAACAAACTGCAACATTAAGTACACAGAAAATATTTTCACCAACATTTTTTCAATTAATTCAAAAAATGCTGTTTTAAACAATGTTTTAATTGTTCCAATTAATTTGCCTTAATTGAAAAAAAAAATTATAATGTTTGTATGTATATTTGCATATATGAAAACATACACACAAACTTCAAATATTTTAAAGTCTCAAACAATTTTTTAATTGTTTCAATTAACTGTGTTAATTGAAAAAAATATTTCGATTTGTGTTTACATTTTATATAGCCTCTTTTACCGGTGGTCAAATTTCAATTTAACCTATTATTGAAACTGAACAGCAAGAAAAGCTCAAACTTACAAATGCGTTAATTGATATAATCAATTTGTTTGCAGGCGGAAAATCAGTACAGAATTTAATAAATAGTACAAATTTCTAACAAATGCGTTAATTAAAGTTGGTTTTTCATTTTTTCTGTGTAATGGCTTTGTCAACAAACAGAATACATATAATCACAAGAACGTACCCAAGCACCATATGTCAGGTGTAACTAGAGATGATAAATGAAAAAACCAATATCGTACCAACGAATTTTTAAAATCGTACTTTTTTGACCCCAATAGTACTAAATAATTTTTTAAATTTTTTTTTTTTTATTTTTATAAACAAAAACAAAAGGTACTTAAAACGCATTTGTACATGTAAAGTATAAATGGCAACAAAAAAATAATAAGTACATGTTCATTAATTACACATATATATAAGCGTGGGTAAAATTTTTTCGTGTCAAAAGCACATCGCCGTTCTTGTTCTATAAGTCATTCCAAGAAACTTTGCCAAAAAAAAAACCATCAGTCAAAAATGGTTTAAAAAAAAAAAGAATTCAAGAATAGAGGCAAAAAAAAATTGTATTTGCTTTAGCCAAACCTGTATTATGCGGTTTTTTAGGTTCGACAAATCAATTTATTTTTGATTGCCGCCAGAGAGCGTTGTCGTGCATTTTTTTGAGCTTATCGATTTTTTTTGTCGAATATTTACGAAATTGTTATTAAAATGGACGATTATTTCTCAAAAAGCCATCTCAAATTTTAAAACAAAAATAATATTTTTAGCGTTCTAAAAATATGTGCAAACGAGGATCTTAGGATTGCATTTCCAAATTTATTGTGCTTACAATTTTTAATATGTACTGCAGAAAGAGGAAAGACATTTAATAAGCTGGAGTAGAAAGTCCGGATGTAATAAGATTTAATGTAGCGCTTGTAAAATCTTTTTTAAAATCATTCGGAGCAAAATAATAATGGAGTGGCTCCGCTCCCACTGTTTCAAAATTCTGTTGATTACTACTTGACGTGACAATCTTATTGACAAATATTTCAAAACATTATGAGTTCGTTCCAAAACAATCTTGATATGAGAGGAGTGATTTTCTTTAAAAAATTTGTCAATATCATCAGAAAATGCACGCTTATATGCTGCCGCTGATACGAAATTTAGAACGTAACTTAAAAAATACGGTTTTGACTTTTTCATATCAAACGACTGTTATTTTTGTGTTCTAATACTGCAACAACTATTTCAATACAATATAAATAGATGTAATCTATTCTTTAATAATTCCAATTTAACTTTAAACCCAAACACCGAAGTAACTATACAAAGATGAAACGTTTTTTTTTCTCTCCTGAAAAGTTGTATTTTTTTAAGATACAAGATTGAGAAAGTAAGGCATCGATATGCAATCGTCCAATGAACAAGTGCAAAAATCTATTCACAAAAGCGAAGTTCAGTGTTTGGTGCAAATGGCTGTTTTGTTACATCCAACAAACAAAAAACAGTGTTTCCGTTAGAAAGCTTCAATATTTTGCAATTGTACAAGACCATTTGCACCAAACACTGAACTCCGCTTATATTCATTGGACAGTAAATACGAGCTGCCATTAAAAAAATTCGAAATAGTACCTAATATTATTTTACACTTTCAAATGTGGGGACCAAAGTAAAATGATTGTTCTATGCCAAAAAGCCGATGTCGTAAGAGGAGCTCAGAGCCACTGTCTAACAAGAGTTACTAGCCGTTTTCGCAAAGATTTGTGGCCGAGCTATCAAAAATGTCATTAATTTAATCGATCCTGCAAAAGTGCTCGTAGTGAACATATAAAAAAAGTCGAATTGCATCCCTGCGGGAAATTTGCGTCAATTGGGCCAACAGACTGGTTCTGGGATTTTTGAAAATAGAACAAGTTCAAAAAGAAAGGACTCATGACCAGTGAAAGAAGAACCAATCCCTGGTTTATGAAGAACAAAAAGGTAGAAAAAGTAATGAATTACAGTACAGTCTTCACTGGTGCTGTGACACATTTTTTGGTACTTTCTTAAATTTGGTTCTTGAATTTAATTCTAGGACTTGTTTTATTGAAATAATACTACATTGTATTGAAATAATACTACATTTTAGTAATTGACACTAAGCTAGTTCATTGAGAATAGATCTGTGACTGGTCAAATGGTGTCAACTGACCCCCTCCAATGACAACCCCATGTAAAAGTGATAGGTCTTATTCATATAAAGTGTTAGAACTAGAACCGGTCTCTACCACAAAAGACCTATCACGGGACTACTTTGGTGTCAGTTCGCTTCCCTCTAGGGATATAACAGAATATAATAAAATTTGATTTTTCAATTTAAAAATTTGTGATATTAATTAAGAAATTAATTAAATTTGCACCAGCAAATAAATTAAAAGTATTAATTAAATATTTTTTAATATTAACGACTTTTTAAGCAGTAATGTTGTTGATATAAATTTTGAGTTTAAACTGATTTTGTTTTTGATTACTGTGTTTTGATTGTATTTCAAACCAATACTAAATTTTTTAAATATCTTAGTTATATGGTTTTCGTTTTATTTAAAACAAAATTTGTCAAGACTTTAACGGAAAACCCAATATTTCGAAACAACAAAAAACGAAACAATTTGTCTTTGATTTAACTTTTAACAAGTTGTAAAGTTTTTTACACAATCGATAAAATATTTAGCATTCATAGTACGAGTTAGGGTTTGCAATACCAAGTCGCCATTGGCTTATTGGTTTGGCGCATTTAAATTATTTTGTTAATCAAAATTTTTGCATTTCAGATGTTCATGTGAATATATATTATTAATTTCTATCTAAGCAAATAACTCTAAAAATAAATTGAATCTTTTGTTTAATAGGTTTTTAATAATAAGAATATATTAAGTTAGATTTACTAAAATTAACACAAAAATATGTATATATATCTTTGAAAACCCCATTTAGTAGAAAAACTTCATTGAGAAATTTGGTAAAAGCTTGGGAGACTGCCGAGCCAGTAGGAGTGAAGGGAGAGTCACTTGATTTTTTCAATTTTTCATTTTTAACCGAAAGAAAAATTATTTTTTATGTCTCAACAAAAAAAAAAAAGAAAAACTCTTTTAATACCCTTCACCACAGTTGGTGGAAAAGGGTATATACAAGTTTGTCATTCCGTTTGTAATTTCTACAATGTTAATGTAAAGCTACGGTCACACTTATTAAATATTTCACCATATAACCGTAACCACTACTTTTGTTAATAGTTAGTGAGGTTTAACATGGTCCTTATATCACATAATATTCTAATTTTACTACTAGACATAGTAAAAAACTGTTTTTTGTAAGATGTGGTATTATAATCAAAATAAATATTGGAATTGAAGGAAATGATTATTAACTTTGTTTGTTGGTCCCGTTTCTTCCGTCAAATATTTGACAAGTGTGACCATAGCTTTAGACTTCTTATATTTGGGACCTTATTAGAAGAGAAATTGATTTAACGATGTCCGTCTGATCGTTTGTCTGACAGTTGAAACGGGTTTTCCGAAGAACTCAGATATTTCTCTCATATGCAGGGTGTTTGGTAGCAGATTTATATTTTCAAACTTAAATAAAAAACGTAATAATTGACATAAAGTTTTACTAATGCTAGAAACACAACTGGGATGAACGAATAATTATTCGCAACGAATATTCGTCGTCAAAAATAGAACACATTGGTATGTATGAAAATACACACAATTATTGCGTAGACCGAAATTCGTCCTGCGTAACAAACACTGCGATAGGTTTATTTCCATTTCTTACGCAGACGAATGACGAATTAATAGGGACAGGGACAGCTAACCGCAGCAAAATTGTGAAAGCTGTAAAGAATCACAGGAAAAAAATCGCTTCTATTGCGAACTTGGCTAAAATTTGCAAAATTGGCAAAAATTCGCGAAAATTTTGAATGTTTCAAACAAGCCATAAAATTTATTAAAATTCTCTAAAAGTATAAGGAATGGCAAAAATTTGGTAAAAAATTGCTAAATAAGCGGAAATTCGCAAAAAATTTGCTAACAGAGGCATGATAGCAAAGTCTACTAATCATTATAAATCGTTAAAGCTGTAAAGAATCCGACCACTTACAGGAACATATCGCGAACATGGCTGAATTTCGCGAAAAATTCCAAAATTTGAAACAAACCCAAAAAATAATTTGAATTTGCTAAATCGAAATGCAGAACACCAATAATGCTTAAGTTTGGATTCTAGAACACCAATTAATAGCTTTTTTATGTTTTTTTTTTTTTTTTTTTTTTGTTGAAATAAGGTCAACCTATGATTTGATAAATGTTAACAAACAAAATAAATTACAAAGAAGTTTTAATAAAATGTATTGCTAGTTAAAAAAGATGAAAATGGATGGGTTCGAATCTGAAGCCAGCCGCCTGGGTTCGAGTCACCGGTCAGTCAAAAAAGAAAAATTATCAATAACAATTTTAATTAATTTTCATGTTGTAAAATTCCTTTCTTCATAAAAATAATTTAATGAAAAATTAAAATTTGATGAACTTAAGCCTGATTAAAAATATTAAAATTTGGATTAAAACCATAAATAGTTCGACAAAATACCAACAATACTAATTATTGAAAATTTTTATTTTATCTATCGTCCAAGGTATTTATTTTAATAAATTAAAAAAAAATTCAAGTCACATTAATACCTGGAATTCACGCACTTATTGTGTCTCATTTGACGAATTTACGCATCGTATTCTTGCCGACGAATTCATCTTACTATGCGGAGTTGGTCGTTCGTCCCAGTTGTGTTTATACCATAAGAGCATTGTACGATAGAATGGAAATTGCGGATTTAATTTTTTAAAGAGTATGTCATCTAGATGCATCTAGATGTCTTCCGCCGAAGAATTTTTGAAAAAAATGGTCCAATTATCTCATACGTGGATAAGGCACACCAAACAGTTACCCTGGTGCAATGCAATGGTTTTTTGATAATTCAGTCGAGGGTTGCGGGTTCTTGGAGACCAGTATCGGCAGTTTTGCTTGTTGACGTGGCCGTTTAAGTGAAAATGAACTTTAAACAAAATTGTCGACGAGCAACTACGTAAGAAACATTACTCTTAAAAATATCTCCATAGCGAACCTAGTTTTATCTCAAAATCCTTTGTTGTTGTTATTTTATTACTTTATTTTTATGTATATCTGCAGAGCGGCAGTAGCCAAAGTTTCAAAGTTAGGAACCAGCAGCTTTGTTATAAAAACACAGCATCCGACAAAATGTAGGCGGGATGGGACAAGTGCGTGCAGCACTTCCCATACAAAGAGATTCAAGTTTTCTGTATATCTGGAGAATGTTGGCAAGAGCTAAAGTTTGCAAATAAGACACAAGCATTTTGGCTATCAAATTACAACATCCAACAAAATGTTGTAGGGATTGGACAAGTGGGAGTGGTACAAAGTTGATTTATTCATATCTAAAGAGCGGTTTTTATATGACTTTCTATTACTACGCATAATGGTGAAGAACTCTTACTTGTTTTTATTAAAATTACAATGATACCTCTATTTTGTACACTCTTTCTCAAGTGAGAAGTCGAAATAATGATTAATTTCATATCTCAAATTTAAAAAAAGACTCGACTTCGGTAATCTCGAAATCAGTATTGCAAACCCTAGTGCGAGTGAATATTTTAAATCATAAGAATTTTATTTTATCTTAGATTAAAATTTAAATTTAAGCATGTGGTATAGACAGATTTTTAAAATAGTTTTATAAAACTTTTTTTCTATTATAAAAAATTTGTTTGTTTAGTTTTATGTAGTTAAGAATTTATAGCCCATTATTTTTAAATATTAGTTCAAAAGTTAAATTTTATTTAAATACCTAAGTTTCAACGTATTGAAAATTAAATAATGACTGGAATTTAATTATTAAAAAAAAAATATAAACAAGCATAATACTTTTAAATCAAAATTAATATTTGAAATAACTTGATTTTTATCTTATTTTCCTTTTTAGCAAACAAATTAATTAATGAAAACAACAAACTGTATTACATTAATTTCAACAAATCGCTTACAATATTCATACATTTTATGCACATGGCTAAAGAACTTAATTAATCAAGTTTTTTTTTAACTCAAATGTAAATTAACATATATTAATGAAACACAGAAAATAATTAAAATGTGCATATGCAGATATTTAAATATACCGTTTCTTTATTTGGTAGCTTGTTGTAGTTGTCCTTGAAAGGAGTTTTTGGCAGTCAATTCCTTTCCATTACTGTTTACTCTTATCACAAAATCTTTGTCGTATTTATTGCAGATAACAGGAATTTTCTATAAATATTAGTTAAGTTTATGTGACATGATGACATTTTCAAAAAATTTTTAATGATGGCTACTAAGCCTGTTCGCACTGAAAACTTTCACTTGTTCATTTAATACAGTTACAGCATTGTAGTGATGTTAATCTCATGGTTGTAGCTGACAATGATAAATCATCGTAGAATTACTGTACAAAAAAATATGATGAAACAAATGTGACTCATGTTTTGTTAAAAAAACTGCGCAGTTTCTATTTGTAAGCAGAAAATTTATAGTTGTATTTGCAGTATAATTTAGTTCTAGCTATTTTTTATGTCAAACCAAAGACTTTAAATATTAGAGCGGGTAAACTTATATCATAAAAAACCGTATAGAAAACAGTTATCTTCTTCGTTCTTCGACATTCATGAATCAAGGACTTTTTCAAAAATATTACATTTCTAAAAATTTGGTCAAATATATACATGTTACGTTAAGCCTTCAAGAGTTACGAAAAACTTCACAACTAAAAGGCATCACTGGGCACAACGTTGATTTTGGCTCTTTCAAAAAGTATATTTTCGTGTTTTTTTTTGATCAAATTAAACTTTTTCCAAGAAATGTGAATAAAATTATATGCTCAAAGATGTTTAAAGGTAAATTAAAATTTTCCTTTAGGTAAGGCAAAACTTGTCATTCACCGTTTATCGACAAGCTATTTTCTACTGCTACAGCAAAATAATAGACAAGCAATGTCATGGTGTCGATATTTTTAAATTAAAAAACGCCACGGTAGCCAATTTTGGTGTAAAGTTCTCCTGATGACGTAGAAAAGGTTTTAACGTGGCGAGTTCAATTGCTTCTTTAATAGTTTTGTAGTTTTCCAACTGCTCTTTTAGACTAAGATGGAGCGTATCAAGGGCATTGCCAGAGGTACCAGTTTTTGATATTTATTCTTAAAATAAACGAACTTAATTCTAGCAAGGAATTGAATTTTGAATTGAGTTGTTCTTGCAAGATTGCACCTATTTCAAAAAATGCATAAGTTTAAAGAATATATAATTTTCTTCATCCAGCGGGACCGATTAATAGCTTCTGAAGCTTTTTCTGTTTGATAGGGCTTAGATGTATCACCCAAAAAATAAGAATAAGCAATTATTTATAATCTTCTCTTGGTTGCATGTCTTCAAGCTGGCCTTTAATAAAATGCTCAAATCTGCATGTATTGGTAAGGGTTAACACTAATATCAATGTCACTACTTCTGAAACTGATTTTAAGAATTTATTGCAGGCCATAAAACTTAATCGTAAGAACCGTAAATTATGATTAATAAATAAAGCAAAAGCAAACTGGGTACAAAGTTGAAAAACGGTATAACTCAGGAACGATAAGAGCGAATTCAAAAATATTGTTTTCTAAGTTAATTAGAATAAATTGGTCTTTCAAACTGCGTTGTTGGTTTGTTTCATTTTCATAAAGAATTTAAAAGTTATAAAGCGTTATATACAAAATTTAAGGAAAAATTACGAAAAATTTTAATGTAGGGTGCGCAATGAATAAATGCATTTCAAAAACTTTTAGTCTTTGTACACCAAGATAAAGCTTGGGCATATTTCTTTTAAATGGTTCCCCTAAAGATGAAGAAAATCGTGGTTTTTGACAAAGTTATGAAGAAAACTTAAAAAAAGGCCGGCAGACCCGTTTTTTGGCAAAAATTCGACTTGAGCGACCTCTAAACGTCTTCCGAAAAATCTGAAAAAAATCCCAAAAAAAACTTTACCCTATAAACTTTTAAATTATGCTTGAGCCCCAAAATGTTTATTATCGATCAGCTTCATTCCATTATCAGAGGAGTCATCATGGATGCTGAAATTTCCGTCGGTCGATTCAAAGGGAAGGTATCCCAGCCAAAATACCCAAGAACGATTTAAGTGTCATGTTACAGGCGTTCGAAAAACGTATCCTTAGCCACTTCGTCCTAATATTCCGTCAGCGCATGCTCACGAATTAGGCTTATAAAGAAGGATTTAGCTTAGATGCGGATTCTGGCCAGCCGCTCATTCACAGAAGTGGAAACGACGATTAGATGACGTATTCGCCTGCTTACAATTAATCCACATGAAAACGGGTGCTTGTTTTCATGGCAACTGTAGAACATAACGCAGACGTTCATCTAATTCGTGTACTTTCCATCGTTTTTCCTGCATAGCGGTGATGTCAGCCTTGTATTTATAGATAACATCCATCAGTTGATTGCATATCCGTAAATCATGGTCCTTGAAACATTCGCGGTGGTCGGCAACATTAAGGGCAGTCCGTTTTCTTTCGTTTGCTTTAGCCTTTACATTAGTTTTTTTACGGAGTGAGGCAGGTTTCGCCGCTCACGTCAATTGTCGCTTTGCGGAGGTGTGGGCTGACTTGAGATGCAGTCAATAAAGATCGCACTGGGCTTATGACGTACACCCCCATAATTTTCCAATTTTTATTTCGATGAAAAAAAATTATTATGTATGAAATCTACTTGCTCTGAAAAGTTAAGAAGACATTCTTCTTTAATTAAAAAATTTTTAACGACTTTGGCCCGATTTTTTGCAGAATCAGTTCCGGATTTGTTGAGATTTGTGAAGTTGACATAAAAGTTTTTAAATCTTTTTTCACTCTGTGAAATTTTTACAAAAAGTCTTCAGCGAATTTTGTAATTTGTTAAAATTTATTATATTTCACGTGTTTTACTATATGTGAAATAATTTTTACAAATAGAAACTGGGAATTATTTCCTTTCGTTGGCCAGAAAATGCATTATATTCTGCTGGTGTCTAATAATTGTAAATTTTTCTGTACATACTATATACTTCATTGCTATCCAAAGGATAGCTAAGGTAAAATGTAACAAGAAAATACAATATAATAGTCTGGTAGTGTATTAAAGTCATAAGTAAAAATTTAAGGAATAGAACTATTACAAAAAAAAAAGCTTTATAAAATACATAACTGAAATTTAGCTCATAGAATAAATTCGAAAAATGTTGAATATAAAATAATTTGATTTATTTACACTTTTAAAATGCCGCCTTACTTACACGTTTCGTTAAACTACAATCACTGTAACCCCCTTTTTTCTGGGGTTTTTTAAACGAAGGCCAAATGAAAACCTACACCGATTAGATTAGATTTCTAAACTGTATAAACTGTATAAAAGTAACATATAAGTCACACCATGGCACCCATTTAAAAGTCAAATATAATAAAGAATTTATCTACAATGTTTTAATATAGATTAAAATGTAATTATCTTTACCATACAGCAGAAAATTTATGCAAAAGGTACCGCATTTGATGCAGTTAAGGAGACATTTTAATTAATTTAAGTGTTTAGCGTAAACTAACATTCTGTAATTGAAATTGCGATACGAAAGCTTTTAATTAACATTTTCTGCTTCTGAAATATACTAAATGTGTATGTGTGAGTATACTTCAAAGATACTTTTCGTATAAATAATGCAGCTTTTAAACGTATATACATAATAAATATTAGGAAGAGCCAGATAAAAGTTGAGTTTTATAAATGATAGCAACTTTAACTTTAACTATTATCCTGATATATGCCAGGCTGAGTATAAATATTTATAAGGAAAATTTCTTTTTTACCCACCACCGAAATAATATTGAGATCCTATTAAGTATAACTATATTCTGAATCCATGTAAAATTATCCAGGTCCATCTTTGTCTATCTATCTGAATGTTGAAAAAACAACAGAGCAACAGTAGACCTAGAAAGATGCAATTTTGTTTTTAACAAAAGATTTTGTTGGTATTACAAATTACCCAACTGGGCTTAATAAGCTCCTATAGAACTATTATCCCGATCTACGAACTTAAGGATTATAACAGCTAGATGGAGTTTGATAAGGCAACACACTTTAGGTGCGTTACAGCCCAAATAAGTTTTTTTGTTTGGACCAGCTCCCAGGAGATGACCTCAACTAATGAAAAATAGGTTATGAGTATTAGGTTAGAAGGAATAGTGCTTGTGTACATTCGTGCTGAACTTATTCACGTTGAAACTGAGAGCGAAGATTTGAGCTGGAAGGTTAATCTTTGTATGAGCAGTCCGGCCAAAAGGCTATAACTCGTTGTACGATGCACCGAACATCCGTACAAACCAGATAAACAATTTCATCAGAAATCATCCCATTGTAGGAGCGATAATACAGGCAAATACAGCCCACATTGCGTCGTTCAAGGGAATCAAAACAATTGGAACAATTGGATGCGGTCGAGAAGTACCAAAATAGAATTTTAATTACCGGCCCACACATGAGGGCTATGTTCTGTTCGCTGTCGGATATAGTTAGGTGGTAGGAGATCAGATGGAGTAAAGTATATTTTATTCCGTTTTAAAAAACCAAGGCAGTTAAACGCTTCTTTCAACACCTTAAATATACGTTCTGTTTATCGGTTATCACATTGTATATTCATGCCCAGAATAAAAGAACCTCAAGAGATTCTGATTCCTCAATAGTTATACCACCCATATATACAGACTAAGCACCAGGATCCGTTGCGCGTTACTGCGTCAGCATGCAATATTGGGTCCTTCTGGCATTAAAATCGACCCTTTTCTCACGACCCCATTCAGAGCTTATATCGAAATTGCGACCAAGCATATCATTCATGTTTTGACACATCAATACTCTTGGTCTTTCAACAAATGCATACGAATGGCAAAGTTTGCAGTCATCTGCAAAGATTAGATAGGGTAAGTAATTTGGCATTTAGAAAAATAAGAAATAGAGTTGGTAGCCTTGCGGCAACCCTGAATGATCTTTAACTCGTTTGACGAAACCCAATCCATAACAACTCGTTTAGTGCGATCGCTGAGAGAGCACGATGCTAATCGACAGAAATTATTCTCGACACCAAATGCAACAAGTTTTGACAAGAGTGCAACATGCCAGACTCCGTCAAACGCCCTGGAAATATTAAAATCCATTGACAACATTTTCAATAGTAAGCTATTTCTCTTAACAATTTTTGAACCGTTTTTTCTTATACTTCTTCTTTGTTGGTAATTTTATATAAAGCAATTTTCCTCAATGTAGATAGACTTTTACCACATGCCAGCAGAAGCATCCTATTTTACAAATGCATTATTTAATAAATAGAAAACAAAGTTTCCTTTCGAGTTTTTCATCGGTAAAAAAAAGAACTTGTATGTGTGTAACTTTGAAGCAGTTAAAAAAATAGCAAAAGAAAAACTTTGTTATTTGATCTGTAGTGAGACAGCAAAAGCGGTAGCAATTTGGCTGGAATCCCTTTAATTTGTTTTATATTTATTTCCTTTTGATTTTTAGATAAAATCTTTGTTTATTAAGGACTTTTCAAAGCATATATGCAAAAGAAGAACAGTTGCACATCAATTAAAATTGTAAAAAATAGCAAATGTTAAAATTATTTTATATCCCAGCAAAAAAAAATTTAAGATTTTCGGAAGCAAGAAAAGTACATGAGCAATGGAATATGCGCTTGCTATTAAATAAATACTATTTAGAAGCAGCAGAGAAGCGACAATTAATTTCCAATTTAATTAAATGAAATTATTTTATAAAATTTACATTATAACTTATAAGTAAGCAAACAAAATTCACGAATAAGGTTCAGAGTGCTTCTATTAACACCTTAATTTTAAGCAGGTTGTATTGCAGTGATTTCAAAATCCTGTTTCTTGAAATTAGATATTTGTATAAGGCAATCAGTCATTAAATTGTTTTTGTGCAGAGTGATAATAGCGCTTCCAAGTGGCAATTCGCCATATAAAAATCATGCCTCTTGTAAGCAGTTTTGTTAGGGGGAATTGTGGTCCTTTTCCAAATAAAACCGCTCAGATGTAAGCCCCATTTATTACTGGGATGTTACAAGTGAGAAAGTTTATTCGGGCAAGCCCAAACATATGATTAACAAGGGTTAAAAACAGGGAGATGATACATCGTCCATGCATATTAGCTATACTACTAACGTGTATAAATCTGTGGTCATAAGTCAGTACAGCAGTTTAATGTTTGGAATCTTCACTCAAAATCTGGAGGCGGCGTTCTTGAAAAACTTTGCTACTGATTCCAAAGTAACAAATTTCTTTACTTAGTTGCTAAAAAAAATAGTTGTTTATTCTCGTAGTCAAAATATATACCCGAAGAAGACACTTAGGTTCTTATGAATTGTTGAACGAAAGAAAGTCAAAAAATTAAAGTTTAGTTAGGCTTCTATTCCAGATAAAAAAAAAAACTTTCAATATTACTTATTAATCGACCTTTTTCTTTACATTATTATTATTTTCTTAGATTTAATCTAAATAGGCTTTCAAGTTCATTTGTATTTAAATAAAAGATTATTTATTTATATTTTCATCCTACGTTTCGTTGGTATTTTCCAACTTCATCAGGGATTTTCAGTTTATTAAATCTGGCAACGACACAAAACAAAAATAAAATAATATTTAGAAACAACTATAATAAAGTTCCACATTACAACAACCAAACTTACATTTAATCCTTGTTAAATTTACATTTTATAATAAAAACACACAAGTTTTACAACATAAAACACGAAGTGGACCCAGATGAAATTAAAACTTTTTTGGAAGAGAAGGGTTTTAAAATAAAAAACGTTACAAATATTAAAAACAGGGAAAAAAATCCCCAACCATTATTTCGGGTAGAATTAGAACCTGGCGACATTAAGCTTAAAAAAAATGAAACGCATCCTATTTATAATTTAAAATATATTCTCTACAGAAGAATAACTATAGAGGAGCCGCACAAAAGAAATGGTCCCGTTCAATGTCTTAATTGCCAAGAATTTGGCCATACTAAGGCATACTGCTATTTACCCCCTGTTTGCGTCGTATGTGGAGAATTACATTGTACAGTCCAGTGCGATAAGTCTAAAAATGACCCCAATGTAAAAAAATGTAGCAACTGTGGCGGAAATCACACTGCCAATTATAGAGGATGCCCTGTATATACTATCGTCAAGCAGTCGGCTGGACCGAAAACTAATCCCCCACAAATGCAGGTACCTAATCAAGTAAACACTAATGGCATTCAAGCTCCGCAGCCTAGTAATAACAGAACCTCGTATGCTAACGTCCTTAAATCAAACCATGTGCCAATGCAAGGCGCTTCGCCAAGTAATGATGAAACTCCAGTTTCTAATTTAAGTCGTCTTGAAAAAACCATGGAAACATTAGTGCAAACAGTTAATAATTTTACGAACACAATGGGTAATATGATGCAGGAAATTCTAAGAATGCAATCGATGTTATTGCAAGCTGTACTTAACAAGCCATGAACTGTTTAAAAATCTGTTTTTGGAACGCAAACGGCATCCGCCAACATAAAAATGAATTAGAATACTTTCTAAAAAATAAACAAATTGATGTCATGATGGTTTCTGAAACTCATTTGACCTCAAGAAATACGTTTAAAATCAATGGTTATACTCTATATGATACCAAGGACCCTCGAGATAGAGCTTGTGGAGGTTCAGCCATTTTAATTAAAACCCGAGTCAAACACTACCTAATGTTTGATCACCGCGAAGATTATCTCCAAGCAACGAACATTTGCGTTGAGGAATTAAATAGAAACCTAGTAATTTCATCGTTATACTCACCGCCTAGATTTTCAATATCAGAAAGCCAATACTGTAAATATTTTAAATCATTAGGACCCTGTTTCCTAGCTGCTGGCGATTATAACGCTAAACATACCTTCTGGGGGTCACGACTTATAACACCAAAGGGTCGTGTCTTATTTAACACAATTTCTAAAATGGATTTAAATGTGGTAGCGAGCGGACAACCAACATATTGGCCTACTGATCATCAAAAAATTCCAGATGTTATCGATTTCGGCGTGGTTAAAAACATCCCCATAGAAACGATCCATGTTGAAGCTTCCTTCGAATTATCTTCTGACCATACACCTACAATTGTTACTATAATGAACCCCAATAGAATTGTATCTCCGACTGGTCACTTAGCGACGACAGCTACGCAAATTAACTGGTTAAAATATAGAAAATACCTCAGCACCCATTGCACAGAAAATATTCCGCTTAGTACACCGGAGTATGTAGATCGCTCTATTGCCAATTTTGACAGTTTTCTGAAACTAGCTGTTCAACATTCCAGTATTGCCCCCAAAAAAACAAAAAATATTAAAATATATTCCACAGATGTCGAGCGTCTCTTGTCTGAAAAAAGGAGGGCTCGAAGAGAGTGGCAATTGCACAGATCCCCGTTACTTAAGAACTTACTAAAAGAGTGTACAAAAAAGCTTAGAAAGCTACTGCAGACTCAGAAAACGGCTTCTCTGGAAAAATATCTTAAGGAACTTGATGCAACCCCACAATCAGACTACTCATTATGGCGTGCAGCTAGAAATCTCAAAAGGCCAGTTGTCTCTAAACCACCATTAAGAGACTTGAATGGTAGTTGGGCAAGAAATGATGTTGAAAAAGGAAATCTGTTTGTTAATCATTTAAAAAACGTATTTACCCCAAACATATCTCACGATATTGCGGCCGAGTTACCACCTGTTGTTGCTAGAGCAGCTGTTCCCCTAAGATTTGAGATAAGAGAAATCGAAAAAGCTATTTGTGATTTAAACCCCAAGAAGGCTCCTGGTTTTGATAAGATCAGCAACAAAATGCTTCTGGAGCTACCCAGCATAGCAAAGAAAATTATTCTTTTAATTTTTAATGCTATTTTACGACTTGAATACTACCCTCAAAAATGGAAGGTCTCATTAGTTACGATGATACCAAAGCCAGGAAAAGATCACTCCAAAGTTGAGTCATATAGGCCTATCAGCTTATTATCTAATATATCAAAGCTGTTTGAGAAGCTCTTAGCGTCCAAATTAACCCCAATTTTAAATGACAATGGGTGTATACCTAACCATCAATTCGGTTTCAGACGAGAACATAGCACAATTGAACAAACCCATCGGATAGTAAACGCCATAAGAAAAGCCTTTGAAGAAAGAAAATATTGCTCCGCTCTCTTCATCGATGTCTCTCAAGCTTTTGATAAAGTCTGGCATGTAGGTTTGTTACATAAATTAAAGCTGAACCTACCGGTTAACACACACAAGCTGTTAGAAAGCTACTTGGTCGGTCGAAAATTTATTATTAAAGAAGGTGATTTTTTAAGTTCTCCTCAGACAATTGAAGCTGGAGTCCCTCAGGGAAGTATCCTGGGCCCACTTTTTTATCTTATATATACCTCGGACATGCCGACAAACAATTACACCCTAACCTCAACTTTTGCTGATGATACAGCTTTCCTAAGCGTACACGAGAACAGTCGTGAAGCATCTCGATACCTGCAGGATCATATATTTGAACTAGAACTGTGGTTAAAACAATGGAGAATAAAGGTCAATGAGCAAAAATGCGTACATATTACATTTACCTTGCGTCGGGAAACATGCCCCCCTATTAAAATCAATAATCAACTAGTGCCTCAACAATCGCATGTCAAATATCTCGGTATTCATCTAGATCGGCGTTTAACATGGAAATGCCATATAGAAGCAAAATTAACCCAAATGAAACTAAAAGCAATTCAAATTAACTGTCTTATTGGAAGAAATTCTGTTCTTAGTCTCGATTGCAAACTACTACTTTACAACTCTATTTTAAAGCCAATCTGGTGCTACGGTATTCAACTATGGGGCACTGCCTCGGCCTCAAATATCGAAAAAATTCAAAGGCGCCAAAATAAACTTCTTCGAATAATCACAGCTGCCCCTTGGTATGTTAAAAACTCAAATATCCACAAGGATCTCAATGTGCCACTGGTAAGGACTATTATTACGAAGTATGCGGTAAAATATTTAAAAAGGCTAGAGTTGCACCCAAATCCACTAGCTCGAAATATTTTAAATGATAGCGGCCACACTCGCTTAAGGAGAAGAGACACTGCAGCACTTACCCATTAAGATGAGCGATAAACACATATATTAATGTGATACAGAACCCGTGATGAAGAAAATTTTTGTCTTGCACTGGCAGGACATAAAATAAAGAATTAGGATAAGATTTGATTAATTATTGTTAGTTCATATTTAATATATGAAGATTCAATAAATAAATAATGAAAAAAAAAAAAAAAATAAAAAAAAAAAAAAAAAAAATAAAACACGAAGTTGTTTAAAATTAATAAAAAATAAAAATAAAAAAGTAATTTAATATCACAGGTTATTGTTGATGTATCACAGTTGAACTAAAACTAAACTTTCAGTTCGCCTCTATGATAGCATTTTTCAATTAGGTTGTTATTCCTATATTCATAATTCATAAGGTTTAAAAAAAACAACTTAAGTTGATTTAGGCAATAATGAAAAAATAATGTTTATATGTTTATAAAGGGTGATTTTTTATGAATTAAGTTTTTCGGGCTGGCAGCACTGGTTGGTAATTGTGTCCAAACCACATCTGTGAAAAGTGTTCAGTATACTCTGCCATTTCATCATGGAGAAACTCACAAACGAGCAATGACTGCAAATCGTTGAAATTTATAAGCAAAATTCGTGCTCTGTGAGAAATGTCCATCGTTTGTTACGAACTTTTTATGGTCGTCATAATCGACCCAGTGAATACACAATTCATGCTATTATCACCAAATTTCGCACCAAATTTACTTTGGTGACCAGTAAACCACCAACTCGCGTTCGTAGAGTGCGTACCGAAGAGAATATTGCAGCCGTAGTGACCAGTGTTAATGAGGATAGTGAAATGTCAGTTCGTCACCGTTCTCAGGTATTGGGCATGTGTTATTCAACCACGTGCCATGATACATGACTTTTTTTTTTGCCCCTATTGGATGAGTTGGACTTGGTTGATATGTGGTTTCAACAAGACGGTGCCACATGCCACACAGCTCGTGAAACAATCGACATATTAAAGGATGAATTTGGTGAGCAGTTTATCACTCGAAATGGACCTGTGAGTTGGCCGCCAAGATCATGTGATTTGACGCCTCTTGACTATTTCTTGTGGGGTTATGTGAAGTCGTTGGTCTATGTAGACAAACCAAACACGATTGAAGCCATAGATTATAACATTACACGTGTCATTCATACAATACAGGCCGAAATGCTCCAAAAAGTGGTTTTAAATTTGACCTTACGATAGGACCATTTGAACCGGAGCTGCGGGCAACATTTACATGAAATTATTTTTAAAAAGTAAATGGCAAAGACCAATTTATCGATTCCAATAAAAATTTTGAATATATGATGCAAATTTGAGTGTTTTATTAAAATTGTAAAAAAAACTACGCTTAAGAAGTCACCCTTTTTATGTCGTAATCCTGAATTGACTTAGGCGGTTATGTCAAAACAGTCATTTAGAAAAATAACTTTAGCTTTTAGGTTTTTTAGGATTAATTGCCTCCCTGCAGCAGACACAAAAATGAAAAATTTGTAGCACATAGATTTAGACACGCTGAATACGATGGAACTTTTAACTCAATTGTGTCCTAACTCGAGGTAGGCTGTTATGTTTTATGACCCCATTTGTATTTAAATTAAAGCATAAAGAAAGATGTTTCCAATAAATTGAATTTTTAATGAATTAACTGAACTTAATATTGTTCGAATAAAAGATATACAGGCCTGTCATAGAATTCCATTCCGATCGAAAGTGGTTTTAATTCCGTATTTTGCTTGTTCAGAAAACGAAAAACGAAAAATTTTTTCGGAATGAAACCACTTTTGGTTTTCTAAGTGGAATTGATTGTTTCAGTATTTTATAACCGAAAAAACTACTTAAAACTATTTTTTATGGATAAATAAATGTTTTTATGATATAGATTGAAGAAATAACACACTTTTTTTTACTTTATATTGATTTTATTAAAAACATAATAAATTCTTTACCGTTGCATTGCCACCTTTTTTTCCTCACAAACCACTTTTTTCTGAACATTGCCATACTTAACACAAAAATCATATGGTTTTTATGTAAAGTTGCCATATCCAATTGTAAAACCAGAGTTGTTATAAAAAAACACATTTAGCAAAATCGATCGGAATCTGAAGAAGCTAAAACTAAATCGATCGGAATTGAACATACGCAATTAAAACCATTCCGATCGGAATTTGTGACATGCCTGATAAACACAATTTTGAGGTAGGACTTACTCTCTTAATGAATTCTACAGAATTATGCACTTAATTTGCTACGTATGTGCGTTAGTTATACTAATATGAGGGCGGTGGTTTGCACACAATTCTCAGCCAGTGCGAAAAGCAACGTGGGGTCGGAAACTAAACCTGTAAAAAATTAATCAGCAATTCGTGATCTTAGGACAACAAAGTTCTATCTTTCATGTAGTTTAGGTGCAAATAGAACCTAGTTGTTCTTAGGTCGCGAATTGTTATTATTTTTCCAGCAAAAAATATCAAAACTTTAAGTGGCAATAAATAGATTTCGGGCTCCTGTAAAGCATTTAAAAATTCCGATACTCCGGATTTTAACAAACCTGCCCCCTTGGCATCCCTACATGTTCCTTACAAAAATCTATTATTAAATTTACATAAACACACAAGTGGTATCAGGTATCAGGTGTAGGGCTAAGTTTTTATCATGCTTGGCCGCTTTTATTGTCATACTCAATTTTGTAGAATAAATCACATGAACACACAAACAAAGAACAAAACCAAACATCATGTTATTGATGTTGCCAAAATGTAAAAAGGATTTTGTAAATTTTCTTGTTTTATATCAGAAATTGTTGTAACACATTTAATGCAAGAAGTACATGTTGTGTATTTTTATGCTCTAGTTATTCAAATTGTTGTTTATATTTGTAAAAGTTTTCTTTTGTTATTTTCCTTTTTTTACCATTGCTTTCATGCTAAGAATTTAAAAAAATACATATGTATCGGGTCTTTTTTAAGCTGCATGAGAACTTTTGATATCGAAAATTTTAAAAGCTGAGAATGTTAAACTGTGTTGACATTTCTGTTCAGTAAGAGTTGGCAATTCATTATGAATCGTTTAGCGCTAGAACAACGCTTCCAAATTGTGAAAATTTACTTTAAATAAAATAAATCTGGTCGCAAAGTTCATGGAGTACATCGTTTTTTTACGAAGCTCATTTCTTGTTCAATTACAAAGTCAAAAACCAAAATTGTCGCATTTGGAGCCAAGACCATCCTCCAGCCGTTACCGAATCACCAATACATCCGCTAAAATTGACTGGTGCGGTTTCGAAATGAGAATTGAGCTGCCGTTATTGCAAAATCAATTTATTTTCAGAAGTGGTTCTGGCTCCCTTGTTCGTGTGACTTAACGCCACGCTTAACGCGACAAACCATCCATTCGTAAAGGATTGCAAGTCAATATTCAAGCTACCAGTGATGCTTTACGACCAGATTTATTTAGTTTAAAATTGTACTTATCGAATGGACAAAGAAACTTTTAGCCGCGGCAGACATATTCCGGAAATCATACTTAAATAACATTAAATTATCTACCAGATTATAATCAATTACGTATTATTCCAACAATATTTCTGTCTTGAATTATCATTTAAGCTTTCATACAGCTAAAAAACCACCCTATGTATACATATACATACATACATTATTTTTTTTTTTTTTTCAAGAATTGACTTCAATACAATTAAATTTATCTAAATTGTATTGATGTCAAGCACAAGTTATGAATATTGGTAGGTTGCAATAAAAACAAGTAAAAATGCTTGACTTCGCTGTGTCGAATTTTCAATACCCTACACTTGTTTTGTGATACGAACTGTCAAATGTTGTATAGTTAACAAGTAAACAAGTTTTTTGTCTTCATCATTTGTCTTTTTTGTCTCTTATCAACCCCTTTGCTGTTTGATAGTTCGTATCACATAACAACAATAAAAAGCCCTGCTGTTTGTTTAATTGTACAATTGTTGTAATCTCGCGGCTACCTGCTATAAATATACCCTGTCCCTACATTAACATTTTTCGTTACATTTTCATTTTCGGTAATTTTTTTTTAGAAGTGAGTGAGTATATTCCCATTAGTGTTTGTTAATAATTTCCTCCTGAACTTTAATCCCTGCTTAAACTGCTTATTAACTTGAAATAATTTTCTGATAAATTATCAAAATAATTTTTGGGAAAACAAGATTTTTAATTAATAGGATTTTGTTTGTCGTGGTTAATTCCCAATTTTTCCACTGAAATTTATTGTTGAAGGATAAGCTAGTTTCTATGCGCATTTTACTGGTCGCTTAGGCCAGACCATCAGGAAACATTCTCCCAAAAAAATTTTCGAAAAGCCAAATTTATTAGAAAATTAAATTGCAGAGTGAATGGGAATTGCAAACACTTGAAAAGTCTTATTTTGAACGATATCAAAGCTTAAACAAAATACCAACAATAAACAGTGATTTTATCTTTTCTAACACTCCCCACTAAAATTCGCCCAACATTAATTGTAGTTGTAAGTGGTGTAAGAAAAAAACAAAAAAACAATGCTTTATTGTTTTTGCAAGAAAATCAAAATAAAGCAACTTGCCAGCTCAGTTTTTTTATGCTGTGCACTTGCAAATTTATTATCAAATAAATGTTTGGCAGTACTTAATTTCAAAAAAAAAAAAAAAAAAAAAATTAACTGAACTGAACTCAGCTGAGCTGAACTGAACCGATCTGGCAAGTTGCTACAATGAAGCAATTTGTTTTTGTTTTTATTTTGATTTTTCTTAGCCCACAATTAATGTTGTGATTATTTTGTTGTATTTTGTATTTTGTTTGAAAATTCTTAAAATTGTCTGCCTCTTTTTTATTTTATGCTCTTCTCCAATGTAAGAAACAGGAGACAACTCTGTTTGTTGTTGTTTATTTTACAATTTAACCCATTAGAGGTCAAACCATAATGGCCATAATTTTTTAATTTCAACTTTATTTATTGATTAAAATAAGTATTAAAAAAAAAAACATAAAATAGAAAAATTAAAAAAAAAAAAAATTTTTTAACTGAGTTTTTGGGGTGTACTCAACTGAGTACACTGACCTCTGACGTATGAAAATTTTCAGAAAATTGTTTTCAGTGCAAAGTGTGTTTAAGCTCTTCTTATTCTGCCAACAAACTCTTGAATATCAAAAAAATGTACTGCAAATGGTTTTGTAGTTTATTAGGATAGTGTCCAGCCCCAACTTGAGATTCATCTGCAAACATTGACCCAGACGTTACTCTAAATATCAAAGATCAACATAAAGATCGTATCTAGTAAAAAGCTATAAAAAACTCCAACAAATGCTTAACAACACATGAAGCAAACGGATAAGAAGATCACAAATGCGATTTTCCGGAGTACAAATCTAACTGGCAGCAAAAGCTTATAGCAATAGCCGCAACCCAGTTTTTGAAGCCGAATCGAACGGGCTTTCCTGGAATGAATTGCTTAGCGGGATGGTATCCAGAATATTTAAGTATTGACTCGTCTTTAGGAATATTTTGGCCACCACTAAGCATTTCATTCGAAGAAAGCCAGTTCGATTTGCGCCAAATATGAATTATTTGCTTTGCAAAGTCTTGCCGAGTTTTCTTTGGTGCCAACTCTTCATTATCACTATCGTCACAGACGTCGTTGTCAATAACTTCAACATTTACGAAAACTTTAATAGTACCAGGTTTGCCTTTTGATAGGCTTGAAACCGTTGTATTTTCCTAAACACCTCTTCACCACAACAATATGCTATCAACAGCTTCTTGAAGGCTTTTGAATCACTTTTGGGATGTAAAATGTTATCCACTCATAGTTAAAATCTAACAAAAAAAAAAAACATTTTTTTTACCTATGCATGTTGCCAGTGTACTCAAACGAGTACAGTCTGCTCTAAGTTTATTGTTTTTTTATGTAAGTAATTTTTTTTTGTCTGTGAGTTATTTTGATACGATTTTCATTATAATAATTCAAAATTACCAAAAAAAAATTCAATATTGATTTCAATATTATTAAAATAGTGTTCATACCTTCACACTGCTTTTGTAATACAAATCAGACTTATTCTTTTGTACAGAAAAATTAAAAAGAAACACAAATTGTTTTTTAGCTGCTGTTGGTATTATTGTTGTAAACAGAAATAGTGGTACATTGATTAAAAATTCTTTGTTGTTGCTTAGAAACTTGTAAAATGCCAGCTGTACTCATTTAAGTACAGAGACTAATAATGGGTTAAACATAAAAAACAGACGCATAAAACTGCTTTTCTTTTTTTCGTTAAATTTTTATTTCTTTTTTTTTGCTCATACGTTTGTGATTTGCTTCTATGAGTTAGTAACACTTCACTTACGTCTATAACTCTTAAAATACTGAACCAACCAGTTTTATTGAAATTCACATTGCCATATTCTAACAAAAAATATGTTTTTTAAAATCCAATGTATAGTGTTAAAATCCAATCTATAGTGTAGGCATAAAAGGGATCAAAAGAAATCAGCTTGCCTATTAATATATATGATTCATCCAGATCGGTCCAAAAATGGCTGATATTGGTGAAAAAACAACGACTTTCTCACTTTTACGCATAAGTCTTTTAATTTTACCCATAAACTTGAACTTTTAAGTTGTCCTATAATCTGTGAACGTTATTTCCTCACAAGAACCTCAACTAAAATTTGTTAATAAATGGCCGGGTTTGAGATAAACAAGAACTTTTCTCTTCCCAAAGAAATTGTTTTGGCACCATAGCGCCCATACGTATGAGCTAGGCGGACCAAATTTTGGTCAGTTATAAATGAGCCAATGGTGAAATGATTTTTCAACCATGATCAAACTCACCAGATTCTGAAAATATAGCTTAAAAATATACGTATCTCTCAGTTCTTCTAGATCAACTCATTTCGCATTTTTACGTGCAATTAAATTTTTAATGTGAATCCACCTTCCAGCAAAAAATTATCAAGATTTAGAAGCAGTTAAACATTGCTTATTTAATAGCAGAATTGCTTACAAGATGCGATAAAATAAGGGAACGATTAAACAAAATTGGTAAGTGATTCCATAAGAGAGTCTCCTTTACAAAACTGCTTCTAGGTAAGCAGTGTTTTTTCATATAATATTGTTATTATTATTATAGAGCAAAAATATATGACATGGTATTAAAATTTAAGGAATGTGATCATAATCTTTGAACCCGCCGACTGATTTTGCCAATTTTTTACACATTACATCGTAGAACAGTACGAAGTATCTAAGCAAAAAATCTGGCATCTTGATCAACTGATGTGGGTGTAATCGAAACTTCGCCAGGTGATAGACAGGTGGATTCACATTAAAAATTAAATTGCGCGTAAAAACGCAAAATGAATTGATCTAGAAAAACTGAGAGATACGTATATTTTTTTAAGCTGTTTTTCAGAATCTAGTCAGTTTGATCATGGGTACGGCCAAAGAATCTAGTCAGTTTGATCATGGGTACGGCCAAAAGTTGAAATTTGTCGTACAGTGTTATTTCAATAGTTGCCCATACCAAGGGTTTTCCTAAATTAGGGTTTTTTTGTATGACAGGATCTATACAAAACAAGCTTTTGAAAATAATAATTTTGGCACTATAGCACAAATACATTATAAGCTAGGGAAGCAAATGGGAAGGACCAAATTTGGTCCAGATATTTCTTATATATGAAAAAATGTATATAACTATTATTCAATACTCCAAATAGGTCTATCATGTAACCTGTCATCCGAATTTACGTTTTTGTTACTTAATAGGGTATTAATATAATTTGGCTTTTTCTTTAATCAGTTAATCGCTTGATTAATTAACCGAGATTTTGTGTTAATCGGTTAATTTTGTATTTGAGCGGTTAACCGATTAATCAAAATTGTTTTTTTAATTAAGTAGTTTCAATAAATAAAAATGCATAAATTGTAAATTAGGTGGAGTTTATAAGTTAAAAAAAAAAACAACACATCGTCAGCTCATTATTGGTTTGACCTACTGATTATTTAAAAAAAATGAGTTTAGTATGACGAATATATATTTTTTGTACCCCTTTTCTGAGTCCAAAACCTGTTTTGTGGTTTCTGAGATATTTATATATGTTCCATATCAACTACTTTAAAGCTTTTTAAGTATTGTTTTGCTCTACACGCCACTATTTGCCGAATGCACCAAATTTTTCATATAAAAAAGTACAAAATAGATTTCACTCTTGCTTTGCTTCATTGCCGTAAGAAAAAGTAGTTTAAGCAATAGCATCATCGAATCAGTACGTCTACGCAAAACGACTGCTGATTTTGAAGAGTTGTATTTTTTTTATGCAATTGTTTTTGATATCTTCATCATGTTATACACAAAAAAAGTTGCTTTTTAATTGTTGCATTAATGCATAGACCTTATAATTGGACCATGGGCAAAAGCAAAATAAAATGACAACAAGAAAAAATTGTTTTATAAAAAAATAAACACGTGTTAATATATCTGTGGCCGTATGGAAAAACTAGTTAACTCCACTTTTTGCGAAAATTGAGATAACAACAAAAAATGAGAGCGAATTTTATTTACCATCACTCTGTCAGATCGAAATTTTGATATAGTTTCTCAATTAAAAGTTATTTTTTTCTGCAGACTTGACGATCTTCTCAATGTTAAATGTTCATTGACCGGAGACACATTTAGGCTTTTGTCGAATTCCTGAATAAAACTTCTCCTTAACTATTTCCGGCTTGATTTCAGTTTATTTTCTGAAGTATTTTTTCCCGAGTTTTCGAGATCTTCGTCCGATTGCTGTGTCACGTTTTGCTTCCTTTTATTTTGTTCCGTGCTGCTTTCTGGAATATTTTCCTCCAACTCAGTCTGCATTTGCATGATGTCAAGGCTGGATCCAAATTGAAGAATGTCGTTAAACCGCCATATTAGTATGGGATCCCCCTAAGAGGTGGATATAAAGGCCAAGTATGTTATTGCGAAAATGTAGAGGACAAAAAACTAATTGAGGTCAGTCATACTTTTTATCCACCTAGAAGCAATTCCTTGACAGTTATGGGGCTTTTTCTTCAATAAATTTCTAGTCTGTATTGACAATTTTCTATGGGAGCCCCCTTTAAAAAAATAAATAGCGATTAGTTATGTATGTTAGAAACAAATGGTATACAAATGGTATAAGCAAACGCGCACAAATATTGAAACTGAATTGACGTGTGTTAGAAATAATAGTTCTAAAAAAATCGCATCATTGCTGCTGTTTGCTCTTTATTTTAGTTACGTTTTGTTAAATGTGAGATATAGAGAAAACTTGTTAAGACAAAAGTTGTTGAAAACTTAGTAAGCGATTTTTATGTAAAATTAATTTTTCCAAGTTATGAGGCATAAGAGTCCGACTTTACGGTTTTTCTCAAACTTTGGCGGGTGTGAGGAACAGCTAATCCTTCGCTGAGTGTCCTAAAAAATTTGTTGTCATCATTTGTTATCAATATCAACCGCATGGGGGGTTAAAGCATGGAAAAATAGAAAACAAATATGCTCATTTAGTTAACGACCACATTAAATGCATAAAAGGAAAAAAAATATTTTTTGGAAAACTGGGTTTTTCCACAAATCATTACTTGTGTTGCCTTAATTCCGTAAAATATTAAAATAAATTGAAAAAAAGACGTTTTTTCGGAAAAACTATATAACTCCATTTTTCGAAAAAATAAGATAACTGACATTGATTTTCGGTTTTAATGTCCAAAAATTAGTTTAATGGACCCAGAAATCTTTGATATTATTTAAAATAATGCTTTGTTTAATGCGCATGCATAGTAACATAAATTTATATTAATTTATTAGCGAAATTTGTTTAAAACTGTAAGTGTATTTTTCTCGTGTTTTCGAAAAATGGAGTTATCTAGTTTTTCCATACGACCACAGAAATAGTAAAAATTTCTAAAATGTAGTAAAAATATTAAAATGGAACTGTTTTTGTAAAATAAAACCAAATAAATGAAAAAAAATTATCATTAATGTCGACTTTTTATGAGATTTTTAATATACACAGAAAAAAAAATTAGACAAATCAATTGTAATATTAAATACCATATTCTTCAATACAATGAACTTTTTAATTGAAACGGCACCAACAACTAAATTTTTAAATACAAAAAAATAAAATTGTTAAAACTCAACAAATATTTTAACAATGAGTTTGTAATATTGAATAAAATATTTGTTAACAATTAAATATAATTCTTTATTGTGAGGTTGTCATATTAACAAAATATTTTGTTGCTAAATAAGTTTACAAAAAAGATGCAATTAAAAGTTTTTTTTATAATTTTTTGTTTTTAGCAAAAAATTAAATAACATTACTAATAACATTATACTTTATTTAAGCCACAAATTAAGACCTGGATGCACTGGGAGGTTCATACATTATCACAAAACGAAATCTTTGCACCATTATCAGTAATATTTCAATATCTATTATTTATAAAAAAATGTTTAAAATTTATTTATAAATTATTAGATAATAACGTTACTTACCATATAGATTGTTTAAGTTTCGCAAAAATCATCATATCGTTTATTCTTTTAGAGATTTTAGTTCGAAAATCCAGATTTTATTTATTTTATATTTTTAATTTTTTGACACAAAATTGTTTTTCTATTCATTTTCTACAAATGAAACAAATTGTTAATATGACAATTTACAAACATGTTAATTAAGAAAATTGTTAACAATATTAGAAAAGTTTTAACAAATTTTCTTTAATAACTAAATAACTTTTGATATTTTTTTCTGTGTAGAAACATTCATTTCAGCAAGTTACTCAATGCATAGCATTAAGTATACGTATGCAGCACAAAAAGGTGCTTTTTAAAAATATTTTTAGAATAGTAGCGTATGTGGCACAAAATAATGTTTTTCACTTTCAATAAAATTCTATTCTATTAAATTCTAACTTCATTCATGAAAGTTGACAAAAATTTGCATTTTTCTTCAAAACATATACCGAAAGCAGCGGAGAAAATATAAAAAAATTCTATCGTATACGTTTTGAGAAATCTTCAGGTAAAACTTCTTTGTCGTTTTTCTCCACTCCGACTTTTCGGCATATGCGCCAAACCAATAATAAGCTGACGACATAACAAACAAACAAATTTTGGATTTAAACAGATCAAACAAAAATTATTATTCATAAATATGTTAAACATATTTTTTAATACATGTTATGTTTTAATTAAAAAATAAACTGTGCGATCATTTTATTAATGAATTGAATATTTCAAGGAGATCTTGTAAAATAATCTTTTGGGGAAATAATTTGGTTTAAATGTTTAGGACTTAAGCGATTCTTGTCTTTAAATTTTAAAAAAACTTGACTTGAAAAAACTTATTTCACTTATCGTAGATGTTGGAGAAATCAAAGGCAACCCATAAAACAGAATATCGAAGAATATCTAGTTCTTTTCCTGGATTTCTGTATACATATTAAATCTTCTATTGTGCCTGTTTTAATTTTTATAAGTTTTTAGCACGTCTAATTGTTTCGGTTTATTCGGTTAAAAGATTGTTTGTGTTACAATCGAAAGTTTCTTCAATTTTTAAATTTTGTTACATCGGTTAATCGTCTGAAATAGCCCGATTTAAATCGTTAATCGAAAAAAGCCAACTTTAAATTATCCGATCAGTTAATCGGGAAGTAATTAATCGGTTTACCGATTAACGGTTAACCGAATGAATACTACCCTAGAACGTAAGCTATATACAAGCACTTTTATTTTTTTTTTAATCGGCGACATTGACCTTTTATTTCACATAGTGCTCGTACAAATATCCAAACGGAATAAGGATTTTGATACGGTAGCGCCCATACCATATAAGCTAAATAACAAACTTGGCTTTTAAATACCATGGTGAAGAATATAATGTATATATGTATACGTAAGACTCAGCACAGCCAGTTATAGCATATTGTTAATTCTTCTTTGCATTTTATATTCATTGACAATGTTGACTCGTGTAAGAACTCAATTTATGGGGTCTTAGATCAATACATATTTATTGGTGTTACACATTTTTTTCTGAGTGTTTATTTTTTGAATATCCATATAATAAATATTTCTAAAAATAAACGTATCCGCCATAATTTAAAAAATTTCGAGCTAGTGGATTTGGGTTCAGTTCAAACTAGATTTTCTACGCGGGAAAGAATTCCCGGGAATCCCGGGAGATTTTGTTTTAATAATTTCCGGGAAATTGTTTTCCGGGAATTTTCGGGAATTTCAAATTAAATTTTTTGAAATTTTAATTTGTTAGCATCGTTAAAATAAAAAAAGAGCAATAAAAATTCTTTACTAAAATGACTTAAAACTACGTACAAATCGAACTGTATTTCTTCGCCAATTTAAAAGTAAATGAAGTAGAAAATTTAAACGTACACGATACACCATCACCAACACCAGAACCATCAACAGATTCTAAAAAAATAAATGTAAAGAAAATACAAATGCCTGAACAAATCTTAAAAAAAGAATTTGACGTCTATGAAGTCACGGGTAACAGGCCTACAAATTTATAATCTTTGTATGATGCGCTTCTTACTATAAAACCAACGTCTTTTAAGTTTTAATAATTCGTGATCTCAAAAAAAAAAAAAAAAAAAAAAACATATACATATACATATACATATACATATACATATACATATACATATACATATACATATACATATACATACATATATAAATTTAATTAAATTAAAAATTAATTGAGCCTTTTTTAGAAATATAAGTATACAAATCTAAAAACAAATTAACAAAGAAACATTTAACCTCTATGTGAGCCGGGAAAGGAATGATAAAAAAAATCCGGTAAAGAATTAGCCATACTATAAACAATAGTTTCATTTTGTAACCCAAAAGGAGACAAATATGGAGTGTTAGTCCAAAGTCCCTAATAAAGTTGTAATTATCCAAACAAACTTTGTGGTTTGATTTCAAATGTGTTTCCTGAATGAAGGCAAAATCAATATTTTTGCAAATTATTAAATTTGACAAAACAATTTCTACCCCTTTCCACGAGTGATCTTACATTAAAAGTACACAATCTTAACATTTTTCTAACCATATGTTGATAATACTTCATGTAAAAGACTCTTACATTCGGATATGGCTTGATCTTTTGACATTAATTTGAAATTCTTCATAAAGTTCATTATTATAATTTCTAATGTGTCTGGTTCACATAAGATCTTGGCTATATTCAAAAATTTATTTACAAAGTTATGTTTATTAGAAGAATCATTATTAAAATGGCTTGCAAAAGATCGATTGGGGTCAATGAAATTTGACTTAATAGCAAAGGAAACATTATTAGAAATCTGAGCTTTCCTTTCTTTATTTTTATCTGATAATTTCTTCTTCAGATCCAAATATTTTTTGAAAGAAGGGCAACCACGCCAACTAGCTGGATGACCAAATATTTGGCAGTTGAAACAAAAAGGAGAACTGTTAGCATTCTGACTGAACTCACATTTTCCAGGATCATGGAAAGAAGAGCACTTAGCACATGCATAAGAGCGATTGCAATTCTTAGACATGTGGCCGAAATTTTGACAACGATAGCATTGAACAACTTCTTTGTTCTTTTTTGGTTTTTCCCAAGAAACAACCTGATTTAAAATAAAACGGATGCCAGTCAAATCGCTTGAACGTTTACCTTCCTTTAAAGTTGAAAAATATGTTTTAAATTTTGAAACAGATTGAACTACACCAGGTACTAAATAATTTAAATCAGACTCAATATCAGATAAGTTCGAATCATAATACAGCCCACGTAACACTAAAGACTGTCGTCTCAACTCAGAGGGAGTAAAGGAATACGATTCAATAATTTTTTCTCTAAGAAGTTGCATCATTTCCGTATGCGCTGCAACATCTTTTAAATAAAGCGTACTTTTAAAATTACTCCTGTTCACAATTTTAAAATCAAGGCCCTTTACTTTCAACTGTTCAACTAAAAATTTAATGTTAACTCCATAGAGAAAAATAGGTGGACAAAATTGAATAGAATTTTTTGACTTTTTCGCTATCGGATTATTTTTTACATTATTATTTACGTTTGGCTCAACAGTTAAATCTTCTAAAATAGCAAATCTATTCTGACTACAACTAGGAGTATCAACGGAACGCAAATTTGCTAAATCTATTTTAACCGCACTATTAGAATTTCTTTTAAGTTTTTTATTCTTAACTATTTCAAAATCAATATCATCACCAGAAGATTTTGCGACATCATCAATGTATTTGGATTGTTGAATACTCTGATCCAAGGAAGAATTTTGAACATCCATATCGTTTGACTCCGTAAGTTCAACATTACTGAGATTGTTACTTTCAGACGATGTGCCGGAACCATTAAGAGGGAATGTGGCCGCATTTTTTGATAATTGAAGAATTCATGAGCTTATCCGGTGGTTTTTTAATTTGATTACAGAGGGGTATAAGCGGTTTATCCATTTAAGTAATCAAAAACAAGTAAGAAAGTATAGTCCATATAGATATGGATCTACCTATGTTTTAAATTTCATTAAAATCAGTTTGAGAGGCAAAAATTGCCCCTTTCTCCCCTTGTGGTCCTATATTTTTTAAAACTGTATAGCTTATATATCCATATAGATATGGATCTATCCATGTTTTAAATTTCATTAAAATCGGTTTGATAGTTTCTGAGAGGAAGAAATTTCCCCCTATCTTCCCTCGTGGTCCTACGATTTTCAATAGGCTTGGTCCTTGTGCCAATAAGAACCTATGACCCAAATTTTATCAAGTTATCTCCAAAGTTGCGACCTGTACTTTGCGCACAAGGTTACATGGACAGCCAGCCAGCCAGCCAGCCAGCCAGCCAGCCAGCCAGCCGGACATCTTTAGTTCGACTCAGAAAGTGATTCTGAGTAGATCGGTATACTTTAAGCTGGGTCTAGGACCACTATTTTAAGGCGTTACACACATCAGCACAAATGCATAATACCCTCTCCACTATTGTGGTGTGGGTATAATAAACTTTTCTTTTTTGCTTGTGAACATTTTTATTTTTTTTTTTTATGTATTTGAAAAATATTTATATATTTTATATTTTTATTTGAAGTAAATACGACTGCCTTCTATGAATATATATTTAGAATCTACATACATATATAATATGCATGTACATATAAATGTTACAATTTATTTGGTTTTGTTTTGGTTTCCTGTGGAATTAATAAACCAAATTTTTTTAGACTGTTGTATAGGTATACATATGTGTATGTATATTCTTTTTTAAAAAAGTAAAAATTTTGTCTTGAACTCATTTAATGAAATCATTGTTTTATTCAAAGAATCCCGGGATTCCCGGGAATAAGATTTTTTTTGTTTCGTTTCCCGGGAACAGAAAAGGTCCGGGAAATTAGGAACCCTAGTTCAAACCAAAAAAAAAAAAAAAAATAATGTTACAAAAAAAAGACAAACTTTAAATAACTTCATTCAGTGTATTTTATAAAATCCTGGCCCAATTTTTCTAAAGTATGAACAATTTTCCTGCAAATTTCAATTAAAGCAAAATTTGTTGTAAAAACAAAAATTTTAACAGCATTTATAATTTTAAAGGAACTTTTTTTCATCTTTTAATATTTTAATTTCCCTTGAGTCATGTGCTTTATTTGTGTTAAAAATACCATTTCAATAACACTCAAATATAACCAGTAAAGTGATAAATATTTATGCTAATGTTCACACATAATAATGATTTCCTTAAATTATCTCCCATTGGTAACTTTACGATAAAAGTAAAAAAAAAATAGGCAATAGCTTTAAGGCATTTGTCTGGATGCGAGACATGTTTAGACAATTGTTTTTTTTTTATTAGCAAAATTACAAAATTGCTTTGAATGTTATGTGTTTTTTAAATCCCCCAACAAAAGGATCAAAAGCTTAATATTATTGAGGGGTTTTTGATTTTAGAACATTAAAGTAATCATAAGTTTATTAAGTATAAATATAATCTAAAATTCTTAATATTTGCCTGTGGAAAGCACTGTAGAGCACGCAAAGGGACAGACTGAGATAACCAATGGCCCGTTATTTCACAGAGTCTCTACAGAAATGTCCCCCAAAATTAGAGTTTTAGCACAGCAGCGTCTACGAGGGCATTTTGTTCCAATAATTTATAAGTTTATTTTACTGGCAATAGGGCAAATCTTTTCATTAGAGAGCCATTATACCGGGGTATTTTTGGGACTGGCACAACGTTATGAATCTGGGCGATAACATGTGGTTCCAACAGGAAGACACAAGGTACCGTATAGCAGCGATACAAAATTATTAAGACCAAGATTAGAAAGCAATTTAGTCATGCAAGGTGCTTGCGAATGGCCGTCATTAGCCTGCGATTTAAACTCTTTAGACAGTTTTTGGGTCATATTATATCGTTGATCTATGCAAGCAAGCGAACAACGTAAGAAAAGTTGTATGTAAATTTCTGGTACGTCAGCAGATTTGTGCAATGGAGTCATGATAATTTGGATGCAGTACATTGACTTATACCGATATGACATGACATCGATTGTGCTGTAATTTGAAATAAAATTAATTACCAAAAATTATACGCACAAGCCCTTTTTAATGAAAAATTTAAGGCATAGGAATAGCTTATCCCATCAACAATAAATTTCAAGTGTTTTTATCAATAATATAAACTGGGAATTAAGCATGAATAACAAAATCTTTTGAAATTAAAATTTAAGGCATAAGTCTAAATAACAACCCTTCACTTGTCATTCTTTCTAATGACGTTTTCATTTCGAACACAAACGCATGCAGACTATTTGTAAAGTTCCCATTCGTCTACCGAATGACTGTAGTGTCCTGCAACCGGAAATTTATGCTTTAAAGTTGGTGGCTAACTGGCTTAGGTATTACCGCATATCGGTGGGAAATATGCAGATGAGCTTACCAAACTAGGTGGTCGTCTGGATGACACATTCATTGATCCATTCGTTGGACTTTCTCAATAGCTCACTGTAAGTAACTTATAAAGCGCAAGTCTTTTATACTCGCGCAGCTGGGATGAGTTTGCGAATCCACCTACCCTATATCCAGGGCATTATGGTCTATGATGAATTTAGAACTAGCTCTCTACTTAGGTTCAATAGGGACTAGTTTATAATAGACGCCTCAGTTGTAACTGTGCACTGGGCTGTGGGGCTCATGCCAGGATAATGGAATTGGGATTCAATGACTACTGCAAAATTTGTCCTGACGAGGAGGAAGAGGAAACGGTGTTTAATTTTCTTTGTCCATGTCCTGGAATTCGGGATATTAGGGAAAACCTGGGAAAACTGTGTTTGTCTGTTCGGAGGATCTATCTAGAATAGAACTAAGGTTGCTTCTTCTCTTCATTAGGAAGACGAATTGTTTCAATTCTGCAGTGATGCCTACTGAGTAACTGCACTTAAGGATAGACATTGACGCTGGGTATCACAAAGAGACCACTGAAGAACCCAAGTGAACTGCATCTCGATGACTGCTCAACCTAGTTTGTACAACTTATTTAGTCTGGGCTTACACTTTGAAAATTTTCTTTCAGAAAGTCTGACTTTATAGGTGAGAAAGGAAGAGAACAGACTTCTTTTCTCTCCTCTCTCACCAATAAACTCAGACTTTCTGAAAGAAAACTTTCAAAGTGTGAGCCCTGACTAAGGGTTGCTCACAGCCTCATAATGTGTTATATTTTAAGCGATCACCAAAAAACAAAACTTACTGAAACTAATTTAATTTTCTTTCATGTAGTTTTAAGCAATTCCGCTTTAATAATTTCAATCATCCTTTATGTAGGTTTCTAGCATTCCCACTTTAATAATTGTAACCAAAACATACAAAGAGCACACATGCAATTAAGAACTAAAGATTTTTTTTTTAAAACAATACCAAGAACAACCCAATAAAAAATGGAGCTTCAAACAAAGCAGGTTTGCAAGGGAAAGATATAAAAGTTTCCCTTAAGATCTCGTTTACAGACGTCATGAATTTTATATGCTGAGTTCCCACTTTGAAGCAATACATTTTTGACACAAAGAGCGCTTTATCAACGTATATGAAAACAAGCGTTTCATTTATTTTTTAGCATTCTCCCTCACATACGTGCTTCTTAGCAAATGAATGGCGTGGAAGTTGAATTGTTATTGTTTTTTTTTTTTTTTTTCTTAAACTTGTTAAGAGTTCGTTTACTTACTTTACTTCCTCTCTATATGTCTTTTTGCGTTGCTCTTATATGTGCGCTTATTTTTTAAAATGTACCATTAGTGTTTCCCAAAATAATAAAAAAATTTATAAGAAATAATAATACTGTTTTTCTAACCCTTTGATTAAATTTAAGGTGAAACACATAATATTATTTGGATTTATTAGGCATCAGTTTTCGAAAAGAACACGTTTACGCTACAATAGAAATTTTTTTGTTTTTTTGTAACAAACGCAAAGAAGGGCAAAGGCAGATTAAAGGAAGTATGTATGTTGATATTTATAACTCTTCCAAATAAAAAAAGCAATTTTGTATAACACACGCAATTTTTAATAATTTAAAAATTCGCAAAATTCTCCAATCAATATGTCGGTAAAGCAGAAAAAGAAAGAAAAAAATATTTTTTCCACAGAGAAAAATCCTTGTAATTACCTGTTATATTAAATTAAAAATAAATATTTGTTTTGAGTTACTCGCAATATAACGTTTTCACAAAAATACAAATTTATGTTTGCCTAAAAATAATATCTTAAATTTTTTTGTTTAAATATAAAACAAAACTAAAAAGCTTTTTAAGTTCTCTTAACCCTGCAGTTAGTTTTGAACAATTTTTTTTTAATTATCGTAAAATATCAGCTATTGGGGTATTTTTGTATTTTATAACTTCTACAAAATTTTTAATTATATTTGATCTTAACCCATTAGAAGTCTCTGTACTTAAATGAGTACAGCTGGCATTTTACAAGTTTCTAAGCAACAACAAAGAATTTTTAATCAATGTACCATTATTTCTGTTTACAACAATAATACCAACAGCAGCTAAAAAACAATTTGTGTTTCTTTTTAATTTTTCTGTACAAAAGAATAAGTCTGATTTGTATTACAAAAGCAGTGTGAAGGTATGAACACTATTTTAATAATATTGAAAACAATATTGAATTTTTTTTTTTTGGTAATTTTGAATTATTATAATGAAAATCGTATCAAAATAACTCACAGACAAAAAAAAAATTACTTACATAAAAAAACAATAAACTTAGAGCAGACTGTACTCGTTTGAGTACACTGACAATATGCATAGGTAAAAAAAATGTTTTTTTTTTTTGTTAGATTTTAACTATGAGTGGATACCATTTTACATCCCAAAAGTGATTCAAAAGCCTTCAAGAAGCTGTTGATAGCATATCATGTGGTGAAGAGGTGTTTAGGAAAATATAACGGTTTCAAGCCTATCAAAAGACAAACCTGGTACTAATAAAGTTTTCGTAAATGTTGAAATTATTGACAACGACGTCTGTGACGATAGTGATAATGAAGAGTTGGCACCAAAGTAAACTCGGCAAGACTTTGCAAAGCAAATAATTCATATTTGGCGCAAATACTTTCCATCGCTGAGCTCAACCCCTCAGCAGAACTCGGAAATTTGTAAAAGATGAAATAGTGTATGTGAACAAATATTTAAAAAATCTTTGATCTCAATGTCTTTGATCTTATAGCCTTCAATTGTTGAAGTCGAATCGAACTGGCTTTCGTCGAATGAAATGCTTAGTGGTGGCCAAAATATTCCTAAAGACGAGTCAATACTTAAATATTCTGGATATCATCCCGCTAAGCAATTCATTCCAGGAAAGCCCGTTCGATTCGGCTTCAAAAACTGGGTTGCGGCTATTGCTATAAGCTTTTGCTGCCAGTTAGATTTGTACTCCGGAAAATCCGTTTGCTTCATGTGTTGTTAAGCATTTGTTGGAGTTTTTTATAGCTTTTTACTAGATACGATCTTTATGTTGATCTTTGATATTTAGAGTAACGTCTGGGTCAATGTTTGCAGATGAATCTCAAGTTGGGGCTGGACACTATCCTAATAAACTACAAAACTATTTGCAGTACATTTTTTGATATTCAAGAGTTTGTTGGCAGAATAAGAAGAGCTTAAACACACTTTGCACTGAAAACAATTTTCTGAAAATTTTCATACGAGGTCAGTGTACTCAGTTGAGTACACCCCAAAAACATTGCTAATTTTTTTGTTCTAATTTTTCTATTTTATGTTTTTTTTTTAATACTTATTTTAATCAATTACTAAAGTTGAACTTAAAAAATTTTGGCCAGTTTTTGTTTGACCTCTAATGGGTTGATATTCTGTGGTGTAGATTACCATATGGTCAGTATAAAAAATGCAACAAATTTTTTTATTTTATTTATTTGTTTTTGTTTGCCTCTGGCTGATGTAAACACTGATTTTTGTTTCCCTGTGGGAACACCGACTGTTGCTATATTGTGTATAACCCTCCTACATAGAAAACTTGAATGAAAATATACAAAAAAAAAGTGTTTTTTTTTTCATTGGATGCTAAATTAGGAGCTTGTGTGGAGTTAAGGTTTGTTTTGCTTTGTGAACCAGTGCGCTCCAACCTGCCTCAACTGGCTACCCCAAAGAGACACAGTACCTAGGACAATCCATGATCATCACTACAGCTTTTGAAATTTAAAAACTCACATCAAATAAAAATTCTTAACGTTTAGAAACATTTTTAAAAACGATTATTTGCAATTCTCCGAACTCATTTAATTTACACTTGTGCGTATTATTAATTCCCATTATATGTATTGGTTCTTTTTAGCATGTTAAAATTATACGTATCGTGTGAACCCCTTCAAACAATATGAAGTACAGTACATATGACGTTTTTGATTAAGAAGGACTTCTGTTTTCAAGTGACAAAGAATATGACATCAGCTGTTTTTTATTAACAAAATTGCTTGTGGCGTCAAAAATTATTATTAATTTAAATAAATATAAATTAAAATAGTAAATAAATAGTACAAAAAAAATACACAAATTTATTATTGAAAATGGCGGAAAAGTTTATTTTTTATTTTTATTTGCAGATTATTATTAAAAGAAGTCGAGAAATACGCACTTGTTTATTAATTATCCTAAAAACTGTATGGCCCAAAATAGTTCTTTACCTAAGATTCGTAATATTTTTTTAAATTAACTGCAGGGTTAAACAATTTATTTTTTTTATATTTCTATGCAAATTGTTTTATCTTTTAAATGCTTTTTACTTTTTTTATATTTATTTATATGAAATTCTTTTTGCATAAAACTCTAACTTTTTATTTATAAATTTCTACTGAATTTATTTTTATTAAACGTCCGAATATAAGTTTGGCAATTCTGCCCTTAATCTGCATATCAAAAACTTGCATTCGAAACAAATTTTACATAAAACTTTTTTTTTAAAAAAAATGAGGTTAAAAAATATTTGTATGTACATTCATTCATATGTACTTACAGCATAGAATTTCGTTAAAAAAGTCAATATATTTTTCATAATTTGATTGTCAAAATACACATCTATAAATTTTTGTAAATTCAATTGATTGACGTTAGTATTTATTTACTCCCAAAAAAAAAAAAATTAAATTATGTAAAGCAGCATTTTATGCAGATCAACCAAAAATGATTTATTTGAATTTTATTTCCTTTTCTCATCTCGATTGTAAATAAATTAATTGAATATTTTTTTGTATTTTTATATCGATAAATGTTCGCATGAATGTTGCTCTAGGACATATTTAATATAAATTGTTTTATAATTGTATTTTGTTTTACAGCATACATTATGAACATACATAAAAATTTTGTATATAGTTTATATTTTTTTTCTGTTTAAATTGTCATTCTATTTATACAAAATTTGTAGCTTGAATCTAGGTTTTTCAGCCAGTATGAATTATATTTTTCTTGCAGCTGACAATAACAAATGAGCTACTTAAATTAACATGGTAATCGAATGTAAAAACTCATGTTTGAAAAAAGAATCATGAGTATTTGAAAATTCATCATGAAGAAGTACAAGAATTTTTGTTACAAATATTTGCGTGTGTTAGATTCATATTCAAATTTTACTTAATACCAGAAAACATTTTATACAGTATGGTAAAAAATATCAGCAGTGGTTGCTAAAAAATGGCAAAATTTTTATTTAGTAAAAACAAGAAATTACAGTCAAAACCCCGTATTTCAACTTAGTTGTTAGTTAAAAAAGCGACGTATAAGTACAAAGGATATTTTGTGACTCGGTCTTTAGAACCATAAATAATTTTGTTTCAAATCAATATCTGAAATACAATTTATTTAGTGCCGGTTCACACACGTCAAGTTTGACTCGTCAAGTGTTGATTGTTTACGAGAGAGGGGAAAAGAAGTGACATTATCGGTTCCCTTCACTCCTAAAAGCTCAAGAATTGACGAGTTAAACTTGACGTGTGTGAACCGGCACTTTCTCTTACTCTTTTTCTTTCGACAGTTATTCGAGATTTCTTATTTGCCGTCGCAAATAATTTTATTATTCTTATAGACTGATCACCACAAGCCTTTGAAGCAAAGTTATTAAAACATTTTTTTATGACATTAAGGTTAATACTAGTAAAAAAAATACTTGCTTGAAATTTATATAAATGTAGCTTATGCCATAATGTATTCAGGTACCAGGTAAATTTCGGATTTACACTACATCGTAAAAGATATTCACTGAGGTAAAGGTGACTTTTGTGGCTGAACTTTGTATATAAGTTATATTCTGTAGGTTGCTATACAAATTTTTTTGTATTTTTATAATTCGAACTGTATTGAAACTTACGCCCATGTGCTGACAACCACATGATTTTAAAGTCATATGCGATTTGCTAATCGCCAATTTTATTTAAGCATGTGCTAGAGTTCAAGCGTTTTGTATTGAAGCACTGGGCGAATAATTCAAATAATTCAAGCTGTCAAATATAAACACAAAAAACAAATACTTGCAAAGAAAATGCCGGATTACGAACTCCAGCATAAATAAAATTAATTAGTTTAAAAATAATGATACAAACTCATTATTTTGGCCATTTTTTAAATCAAGTTTTCAAATAATTTTCACTTTTAAATGTCTAGCATCATATTTTTTTCAAAGCTAAATCGATACAGCTGTTCACAAGCAGAATATCAATTTGAAAAAAAAAAAAAAATAGAAAACAACATTTAGTTTTAAGCCAATTTTTTTAAACATATAAACTAGCTTTCCCTCAACAATCAATTTCAGTATAGTTATCAAAAATAAAAATTGGGAATTTAGCACGTCATAGCGAAAGCAAGGTTTGAGCCCCAGCTCAGCCAAGATAATCAATAAATTTTAATAAAAATTTCATGTTGTAAAATTCCTTCCTTCGGTAAAAATTATTTAATAAAAATTAAATTTGATGAACTCAAGCCTAACTAAAAATATTGAAATTGAAAATTAACAGTTCAACTAAAATCACAATTAATATTCACCCCTATTCTGCGTTTCGATTCGAATCGAAATTTTCTCCGTCTGGCAATTTTGGTATTCTGCGTTTCGATTCCGCTCAGTTTCTTTCGATTTCATGTATTCTGCATTACGATCGGAGCTCCGTTTCTCTCAGTTGTTTTTTTGTTAACGGAGGTTTTTTCTATTTTTGTTTTTTTAAGTAAAAAAGTGAAAAAATGTTAGTATAAAATTAAAAAATTCAAAAACGATTTAAATACAAATTATTATAAAATTTTTTTGTTTTAAATTGTTATTTTTTGTACTGGAATATGAGTGTTTTGTTATGTATGTATGCAGGTCAAAAACAACAACACCGGAGCAATACGAAAAACTGGCAAAAACTGCAATAGACTCCATTTGTCCTTAAATTTTAAATAAAAATGCAACTCACTAAATTATTTCTTTACAAACAGTTTTTATTAACATTTTGTCTTTACATATTTAACCACAACACTTTTATTTTCTACTTTTTTTAGTTAATTTCAGCTTCACTAGATTATACACACTTATATATTTATGCAAAACTTATTTTTACCTTTTTCTTTTTTTATTTTATTTCAATATTTTTCTTTTATTAAATTTATAAACAATTTACTTTATTATACACAGAACTTGTTTTATTAAATTTGACATTTGTTTATGAAAATGATAACAGACTTGCTTATTCTGCTGTTTCATTTCCACATTCCACATTGATACAATTGATTTTGTAAACATTGTTATCTTCTTCTTATTCTTTCGATTCCGTTTTTCTGCAAAATACCAATTTTCGATCGTAACGGAACTGAATGCGGAGACGTAATCGAAATGCAGAATAGGGGTGATAATGAGTTTTTAAAATAACTGGAAAGAAAAACATTAAATATGCTTTGTTTATCATATTTTTTTTTTTTTAAGGAAATTTAACCCTAGAAAGATGATCACATCACCACATACATACGTTTAAGACAATCATGCGTAAAACTGACGCATTATTTTTACGTGCTATATTGTTGTATTTTTTGATTTTTTAAGAACAAACTAATGTAAATAATATCTTTGTATATATATTAAATAAAAATATAGAAACTTAAAATATGTGTACATATATATTTATGCTAATTTAAATGAAATCGCAATATCTAGGGTTAAAAGTTCACTTGCAGATCACATAACTGTGCACACAAAATACAAGTGGTCACAGCCAGGCCCAGATGGCAATTTGTGCAACACAAATTGGGTGTCTACTTAAGAGTTAAAACAAAGAGCGGCAGCTCCCTCATTCCTTCAGTATCTGGCTGAAGAGTTTCTCTTTGAGATCGACGTTTAGTCAAGTGTAACTTTTCTTTCAGCTTAGGTGGTCTTGTCGAATAAAATATTGTACAATAAAAAGGCATCATAAACAGCCAGTTTGTTCCCTTATACTATAAATTTGTTGTGCTAGTGTTTGGTACATCTTTGTCACACACTTATGATTGATGCGTTTGATGTTTCTGACGGATTTCAAAATGATGCTAAAATAAGAAAATCGTGGGCATAGACACTGTATTATTTTGTATTTTAACGTATGATTGATCTAAATTTCATAGGTTTTTTTTTTATATTTTTAACCAAAAAAAAATCTAAAAATAATCTTATCTTTTTATCTCTAGCAGTCAGTCACAAGAGAGCTATGGAGATAACAATTGTGTTGTTTAAAGAGAGCAATCAATAAAACCTGTTAAAAAAACCTTACTAAACTACCAAGCTTGGGAAATTAGGTGTAGCTGATACCTTAATCTAGGCTTAAAATTGGCAGATCTTCAATAGATTGTGTTTTATCAGATTTCTCTTTGGGACCACGGGTAAGAGTAGCTTACTTGGAAACAGTCCCTGAGCTGGTAACTGCGGAAGTAAAAATCGAGAAGTAGAAGTAACCAAGGACAAATAAGTAATTCAGGCATCCATGTTCTTAATTTGCCAGTATATATTCATGCCTACAGACACATGCATTAGTCGAAGCATTGTTTTAACTCAGTGTAAAGAGTAGCGTGGAGTAAGATCGCCATGGATACAATCCATTTAATATTAAACACATTAGGTAGGAATATGAATCATTAGGGTCTATTGTTTACACAGAATCACAAAATTTACCTTGCGTAAGGAACATGTTCATAGAAAAAAAATATGGTGAAGTGTTTTAGAAAATAAGAAATAGAGGCGGACGTAAACGCTACAAAATTTTATTTTGATATTTCCATAGAAAAATCATTCTTGAAACACCAAATACCGAGACAATAATCAAAATAAAAAATTTGCTTATATATCGATCGGCGTTAAATATTTCTTTAATAACACTGTGCTACAAAGGAAATTTGCAGGAGTTTTTATAAATCAATTAAGTTTTTTTTAAACCAGAGTTTATAGAAAACCTAATAAGACTTTTAAAGTGTTAAACCAAAAATCATAAATTTATTGTTAAGAAAAAAAACTCTTAAATATATTTTTTAATAAAAGATGTAAGCTTGTAAATGATAACATGCCTTGTAAGCAGTGGCGGCTGTGAAATCGTCATCAAATAGTTTTTACTCCGACTCCAACTGCTGAAATTTTAAAGACTCTAACTCCTTGCTGCAAAATTTTTATTTGACTGATCCTTATTTGACTTTAAACTATTTTTCTAATACAATAAATGGTTAGATATAGCAATAGAATGCTTCTGTAAAAATTTCATATTGATATTTTTAGCGTAACACGTGCCGCATTAAGTTTTATTATAGTTATTTACCTATGAAAAGTAGACTGTTCCCTTTTTTTTTGACTTCAAAATTTTTTAAGGAGCCCCTTTTAAAATATTTTTGAAATGTCGACGAAAGTGGACAAAAAAAAACATAATAAACAAATGTATTCAGGTTTTCAAGACAAAGTCTTGACAGAAAAAATACGAAAGAACAGAGGAAAAGGGAGGCAACATGTAATTTGAAATTTAAGTGATAATAACAGCAAATTTCGAACCACCAGTACTACTGGTTAAAGATTGATGTTTGACTGTTGGCTAACGGGCACCGCACTGGTGCAGTGGGTTGAACACAAAGATCTTCTGACGATAGAAAGTGGTGTTTCTTGAAACATGTAAAGATCAACCCGGGTTCAAATCCCAACTCAGCCAAGAAAAATTATCAATAAATTTTAATATAAATTCCAAGTTGTGAAATTCCTTCCCTCAGTGAAAATAATTTAATGAAAATTAAATTTTATGAACTCAAGCCTAATTAAAGAATATCAAAAAAAAAAAAAAATTAGAAATTAGAAACTGTTAAGTTCAACTGAAAATCAAAATTGATCTTTGAAAATATTTGAAATTTTTCTTTTAAACATCTTATGGTAAAACATTTTGTAGTCAGAGTCGCGAGTTTTTGTGGGTTCTTCGTTCGACACCAACTCCGGTACAAAAACCTCAGCTCCGACTTCACAGCACTGCTTATAAGCCAGGGTTAAATGGTTTCCAAGTCACGACTTTTGTCGATTATTTTGGTGACTTTTTAAAGACACTGTTTTTAGTTTCTGCCTTAAATGGGTAAATAAAGATTTTGACAGCTTTAAATCTAATCTAATTTTGATTTTTGATTTTTCTCAAATGTTTTATTTTTAATAGATGTAGCTGAATGAAAACACAAAGTTTTACATTACAAAACGATGAAACAAATATTTTAAAGGATTAATGTATGGCACGCAATTGCAAATTTAAAGAAAACTTCGTGATTTGTATTACGCAGATGGCATATGCTCGATGTTTCACACGCTCTCTGGAAAACAGTCTAAAATACGCCAACTGAAACAAAAGCACTTGTAGTTGACTTGAAAATAACGGCAAGAGATCTAAGATCATGCGGATATCAACAAAAATCACAACATTATTAAAGCATTATTAGCGAAGGCGGTTAAGAAGATGCTGATGTGAAGTGCGGGATAAACAGAGCCTGACATGCGCAGGATTCAAGAATTTATATAACGAAAATGTACTCTTTTTGTGAGATACAGGCCTAGTTGAAGCAAAAAACTTGCGCTGGATTAGCCACATCCTGAAAAGGATAAATTCAGATATTGCCAAAAGAGAGTATCCAATGCAGCCCAAAAAGTACGAGAAATAGAGGTCGTTCAGTTTAAAGTTCGGGTTTTGGTTCGGTCGAAAAAAACTACAAAGTTCGGGTTCGGTATTAATAAGAGCGTTCTCTAAGACACTAATTCTTCCAGCTGTTTAAACATACTTTATATACAATTACAAAAGAGTACATTACGAGGAAGAAGCAAAACAATTAATGAGTGTAAATTATTTATGTATTACAAATTTATTTTATTATTTACTATTTGATTTAAAAGTATATTACTTAGTAGAAACAACCCTCGTATAGCATAGTATATTTAAAAAATCAATGAAAACCTGTTGTAACAACAATAATAAAAGGTTAACTGCCAAAAGTGTTGTTACATGAATTTTTTACCTAGAAACATACACGTTTACATAAGTCTTCTTGGCTCTTTGTTTAAGTAAGATACCAAAAAGTCAATGTACAATAATACAAATTTCAAGGTCTCATCCGATAAAATAAATAAAGAAAACTTGAAAATAAATATTATACCATACTTAAAATTTAACACGTATGTATGTAGTATGTGTTGTACGGAGCTGAAAAACAAATAAGACCTGTGGCATCAACATTAAAATTCCCAAGTAAAATTCCATCACTACATCGTATCCCATTGTTGTGTTGGAATGTATCCAAAATGAAAAGGAATAAATAAACGTCGCAGCACGTTCACAATTTAATATTGTTGTTAATTTGTATGTATTTCTCAAATCAAGACAATTAAATTGTAGGTGTTCTTGTGTTACAATAGAACCTTGAGGGTTTTTAATTGTTACGATTTAAAGAGTTTTGAAGAGAAATACCTTTGTTTTGTTGATTTCTGATCTTTGTGGTGACTGTTGTAATTCCAAGGCAACCACTTTAATAACAACATGTATTTTACATTAATTGTTGTAAGATAAAGGGAAAAGTGGTTAATTTATATATTAATAATAACTTTCGCACACTGATTTTGTCATGAAAATGTTGCTCAGAGTACAAGAGATCAACTGAAATATACAAGCTTGGACCATACCTGTGGCATTTTGTCAAAACATCTTAATTAAAAAACCATTTTTGTTTACGTTTTTAAAATGTTGTATTACACTATGTCACGAAACAAATGAACAAAATTTTATATTTTCTAAGATAAATCGTGGCTGCTGATCACGAATATGGCATTCTTTAATTTTTCTCAAGAAGCGCTTTCGAGTTATACGCAAAAATCGTGTTTTTCTGCAGTTGTTTGAGGTATTTCGAAAAATCTCGAGAACTGTTCAACTGAATTGTACAAGATTAAAAATTTTGTATAGATATCTCTATAAAGATAAGATAAAGTTAAAGATTTGCTGAGTTACAGGACTTTAAACTTGAAAAAAGTGATTTTTTATGTCTTTTCAAAATTCACCATTTTAATTCGCTCCATTAAGGCAATAAAAAAATTAGAAAAAAATTTTTTAACATGTATCTTAAATAATATTTTGTTTCAAACGTAGTAAGCGTAAAATTGTTTTCGTCGGACAAAGAATTAAGAAATAACGGCATATTTAGTGAAAACATCTGAATTTGAATTTTCATAAAAATTTTTTTTTAAGAATGCTACTATTACACTGCGCAACAGTAAGTTTGCGGTCTGCAACTTGATTGCAAACTTTTACTTATTTAAGGTCGATGATTTTAAATCTAATCTTAATTTTTCTCTATTAGCTCTAGTTTTCGAGATATACCGTTTTGTCCAAAATTAAGGCACTTTCACTACATATTTTTGGAATAAATTAAAAACGGTTGACCATATTCAGTAAAAAAAAATCCGAAACTCGGCAACAATATTGGCCCATAATCATAGTCAAACGCTAAAGTCGGTTCTTTTTAAAAACAACTTTAAAATAAAAACATTCTTTTAATTATTTTGCTACTATAGTCGAAATTAAAGTAGGTTTTATATTGAACCGACTTTAACTGGGTGCCACCTCAAATGTAGAAAATTGTTTCATACAACTTACAACAAAATATAAGCAAGGGGCAACTCTAAGCAGCTGACATTGAAAATTAATATATAAAAAAAAACACTGCATATCTTGCGGAGTTGAAAAATGTTTAGCACGCAATATGAATTTATGTAAAAAGCAACAACAAAATTACAAAATATTTTGGCTTCGTTTTTGCTTTCGATGTAATTTTTGGCGTTGCATTTTATACAGTTGGGGCCTATACATTTGTATTTTGTGTTTCTTTCCATTAAAGTTTTCCTCCAAATCATTAATAATTGCAAAATATCGGCCAACATCTTGTAACATAATCATTTTAAACATTTTGCAAGTACTTTTTTGTTTGGCGAAAAACAGCTGATGCTGTTGTTAAATGAGTTAAAAACAACTTCAGCTGGTTTTATATATAAAGTCAACTTTAACGTCAAAAGTATACTTTAACTTGTTTATGAAAGACCTAAAGTCGGCTCTTAAGTAAAGTCGACTTTAGTTTTCTTAAAGTATACTTTATTTTTGACTATGATTATGGGCCATTATCTTTTAGCCGTGATTACATTGTTTTTAAATATGCCCTGTAGTTTCAGGGATATCGTACAATTTTTGAAATATGCCATATTCGTGATCAGCAGCCCTGATTTTAATTAGAAAACATCTAATTTTTAAGGTTATGGCAAAAAGTTAAGAATTTGTGAACCAGTTTTATAAACGAAATTTTTCTTTAATTTTGGTTTATTTTATTATTTGGTAAAAATGATTTTTTCACCGATTTTTTTAAAAAACTTTTTTCTATCTTATCTCGACTTAAGATGTTTTGTCAAAATGCCACAGATATATTTCCCTTATTATAATACTGTTTTGTACCAAATGCAATTGGTATTTCATCTAACACCACAAAATGTTCTTACGGAGTAAGATTTTTGAAACGATACCGGCTACAACGGATGGGCAAAGGCAAACAATTTTTGCATAAATATGTGCTTGTTACTTATTATACATATTTGATATTCAAAGTACCAAACCCCCATAACCTTTATACAAATATAAGGCCCGGAATATATGATTTGGACACAAAGGTTTTAGGCGAGTAGGTAATGGCTCGTTTGGATAAAATTGATTGAAAATACTTCTTAAGGTACCCATACAATTGCAATATTATTGAGTACTCTACTGCTGCATTCAATGAATTGGGCAATATAAAAAACCAATAAATGGCGCAATTTTTTATTGGACAAATGTAAAAGTAACCAAAACTAAAGAACACATGTGCATTAAAAATCATAGGACTTTTGATTTTATTAAATATATTGTGCCTCTTTGAATGCATTATTGAACAATAATATTGCAAATGTATGAGCACCTTTAAATACAAACTTTGTTTGACAATGAAAATGGGTGGAATCGACCTTTATACAACATGAACCAAAAAAATAACCAATAAAACCCAAACTTGGCACTTTCCAGCGTCTCGCTCGCCTTGCCACACGCTCTGCAAGCGTTCGATTCCGCCCGCTTAATCTTAGTGGTCCTACCCACAGTCCCACTATTCCAGCTGGTCGTGTGGGTTTAACTAGCCCACGCCTTCAATTCCGTTTTCATTGCATCAAACGGTTTCGAATTTGCCAGATAAGTTGCCTCTAGCTCCCTTCCCCTGATAGCGAGGGTATTATCCCTTTCGTTACCTATTATCCCCGACTGGCTCGCCACCGATATGATACGGATCCTGCCGCCTGAGGAGAAGTCGGTAATGGCCCTTCTGCAGTTCAATAAGGTAGTCGACCTTACCCTATTAACTTATATCGCCCTCATTTTCTTTGGCTATCGGTAAATATGTTGGCGTCTACCTGCCCCATATTCGATTCAATTCATCCCACACATTCCGTAATAGTACAGTCTTCCGCCTGGAAGCTAGTGTTGTGGTCAGGAAGGCGGTATAATATCTTGGTGCCAGGCTTTCCAACATACACCCCTATGCCCGTCTTATTCCACAGCATAGTGACTTCCGTGTAGCAACAGATTCCCACAGGCGTTTACCCTAAGGCCCATGATTCGTTTTCAGGGATCATAATCTCGCAGCTTCCGACAATGTCAGTCTCTGGTATTCGCTCGTGCATGTTCGATGGACGTATGTATCCGGTCAATGTATCAAAAATACACTGATGACATGCCCTGTAGTCGCCTATATATAATTCGCCGAGAAATAAGAGCCGTTCGACCGCAAGTGCCGCCTCGTACCTCACCTGCGCTTCGATCGGGGGTGTATCCAGCAGTGTCTCCAGAACCTTGGTTGATGTAGTGCACATTGCCCCACTTATACCCAAGCAACATTTACGCTGGACCCCCTAACAAAATGTTTACTTTCTTATAGTAAAAATTTTTTCTAAACAGACATGTTACATTATTAAGCTTTGCGTAATTTTTAATATCCGCTACTGAGAATTCGAATTTTGTTAACTTTAACATCTCTATTCCAAGAGTGGGCTTTAAATGGGACCTTTTGTGTATTACGGACCCTTAATTTTACAAAAAAAGACCATAATTATTTGTCGAAAAAAGTAAATATTAATTCGGTGCCGTTTTGTCGTTTTTGTTTTGCAAGTGGAGTTATTGCAAAGGACTAATGGGAAGTTTGTTGCGAGCATAGTCATCAGGTATGTATATAATCTAAATAAATTCTTGGTTTTATTTTCATAATCTTTAAGTTGAAAAATTAATGAAATTAATTAATATTGTTAATTTGAATAAGATTATGTTTAGTTTTTAAGTTTGAATTTATAAAATATTTTGTGTTGATTGCATTTACGCCAACTGTTGATAAAACACGCATTCATTACACAACTATTAAACATTATGTCAATTAACGCGCAGTTTTACATGTATGTTGGCCCTTTTGTACTCTTTTATCTATTTTGAGCCCTTCAGGTCAATATACAATTAACTTGTTTCAACCGTTCAGTAAATTTTTCACCGTTACTTTCTCACTGTTTCGAACATTACTTTGTTTAAAACATTGTTTTGTTTGTTAAGAGTCGAATAAACCACACAAGCTGTTTGATTAAAAATGCGCATAGGAATGGCTTATCCCTTCAACAATAAATTTCTGTGTTAACAAAATCTAGTAAAATTTAGTATTCCAAAAAATTACTTTTGATAATGAAAAACGTTTAAAGCATCGTTGTTCGAAAATCAAAACTATTGCATATTCAAACAAACATCTTGTTGGTTTTGTTGTCAAACCGCTTTTGTAGTTTGCTTGGCCCAGTGTTGCCAATTTAACCATTTAGTGGCTAGATTCAGCCATTTTTCTTCCTGTTTGGCCATTAAAAAATGACTTTAGCCATTAGCCATTTTTTTAGCCATTTTTCAAATTGTTTAGCCATAAAATTTTATTTGCCGTTTTACTTTTAAAAGAATAATTTTTCTTTTATTTTAAAAATTTATAAAAGTAAAATAAACATTTTAAACAGTTAAAACGCCTTTAATTTAAATCACGGGTAAAACCATATGAAATCAACCGAAAATTTTAACATTTCTGACCTCAGCACCTCCAAATTTGATAAGATTTTGTACACATGATCTATGGATCGGCACAATAATATTTGCCAACTTTCAGACATATAGCCTTCCAACTTTCAGAATTATGGTCATTCCAAGTTGGCAAAAATCAATAAAAATGCACTCAGATGCCTTAACACAATTTTTAATATCTCGAAAAGTATTCATTGTACGTTAATAGTAAAGCGCGCATTTTACAGACAAAAACATGCGCCATTCCAAAAAATTTTTTTTTTAATTTTCGATAAAGGATAAAAAAGGATAAAAAAAGGACTAAAATTTCCAAAGGATATATCTCGAAAATCAATATTTTTAAAAATTTCAAAAAAATATATGTTAATTCTTATTATGTTTTGTACAAGTCTGCCAAATTTCAATGTGGAGTCTTTATTACAACATGAGTTATTAAGAAAAAAGCAGGCGAAGGTTTATGTATTTCATGAAATGTACCAAAATACAAAAAGGTGACAAATTACAAAAAGAAGGACAAATCAAATGTAACGGAACTTTTTCGACTTTTCTTTGCTTAAACTCTTTTCCTCCATTGCTAAACCTTTAATAAAAAGTACAACATAATGTATTAGCATTATTAAACACTTTATTACAGCATATTTATTTATTTCTGAAGGATTTCTATTAAAAAATCTGCATCTGCCGAGTAACGCTTGACTTTAATTTTTTTTTTATCTACAGGTTCAATAGAATGCAGCTTTTGAGTTCCAGGAATAGTACGCAAATCTTTTAAACGAATTTGAAGGAACCGTGATTCTTCTTCGTGGTCTTTTAGAGTTAAAAACTTGAAATTACAGTTCAAAAGATTTTGCAGGCACCATTCATATAATTGTTTTGGAGTAGTTATTTGACCTTGTAATGGACGCTGTAAACTAGCTCGACGTGCCTCTCTCTTTACGGTACCTCCAAGACCGTCACTTGGGCCTTTTCCATGGCTTGTTGCAAAAAAATGCCACTCAGCATTACATCCAAAATCTTCCATATGATAACATAAATTGATAAAGTTCTTATTTTTAAACTGGGCAGCACTACCGTCTGAAAAATACGTGATTTTCTTCGGGGTTGTTTTAAACTTTTTTCTCAAAAATACATTCAGGTGGCGATGGAACAGGTGAACAGCTATAGAATCGTGTACAAGACAATCAGATATTATTATGAAGTTTGTTTGTTGTGTTTTTCCATCTGATTTAAAATAAATAGCAATTGGGTATAAAGTGGCCTGAGAGTTGTTCCAGTGAAATCCCTGGACTGCATCCTGAATAGTAAAAGAAGCATTTTCTGAAAAATCGCAAACTGCTATATACTCATTTTCTTCCAAATTTGATTTTCTTTCGCTCAGATATGCTGCCTGCTGTTTTGCAATGAATGAATGAGGTAAAAGAATTTGAAGCTTTTCACACAGGGAATCCACAAAAACGTCGGCTTGGCCAATCATCGTCTCCAAATTATCCCTATCTACACTAACCCATTGCTTATATGTTATTTCATCTATATCATTTTGCTCTAGTAATTGATTTAGTTTTGCTTTTAAATTTTCAATTCCTGGACACTTGTTACATTTACGTAGGTGACACTTTGAAGAAGATGGAATGCATGTCATTTGTTTCAAACAATCTTTGTAACATTCAAGCTGATTATTCGGAACACCAGCAGTTAATTTTTTTAAATTTATAGCATCAATCATCAGCTTCACATTTTGATGCTTTGTACAAACACACACGTTATGAGATCCACTCGCATTTGCTAGAATTATATTCCTCGGACGAAGTTGGCAAAACTTGGAAATACCTATTTTTATTCCATCATGTCGTTCCTTGAATAAGGCGTACATTTCTCTTAAGTTTCCAAGCAAAAGTCTTTTATTTTTCCTGACTTTTGTACCATTTTCAAAAACAGATACGAAATCTTTCTGTCCGGGCATACACCTGCTGACGTCATCGGATTCATAAAATGATTTTACTAAACTGCTTGTCACTGGTGAAATTTGACTTCCCAGTTTTGCATTAGGCGTACTCATCACACCCTTTGTTTCAACCAAATGCTTAACTTTTCGCGCGATATAGTTTGTAACCAGGAATTCAATTTTATGTATTGTCCAGCTTTTTGGTAAAAATGTTAGCAGTTGGATTTTCTCACTATTTTTTGTTAATGTTTTAAACTTTTCTTTTAATTGTTCTATTATTTCGGATTGTGGGCACATATGCGAAGTTGATTGTGCTGAACCGTGGAAAATTTTGTCTTGAATCGAATCACTTATTTTCCTGAATTTTGCATCTCTGTACCGTTTTTCATGTAACTTCTTCTTCTTTATCGGAGATTGTTCCAGATACGGTAATGATTGGTTTAATTTTGAAATAGCAACTTCTTCCGTGTCTGACGCAATGTCATCTTCTTCCGTGCCTGACGCAATGTCATCGAAAGTATCTACATTTTCGTTTATGTCTGAACCTTCTTCCAAATTAGATTTATTAGATTTCTTCACATGCGAAAATTTTATTCTACATGTCCCACAAATTTTATTTGAGATCGTAATGTTTTTATCCTTAGTATACTGTAGCATCCATTCTTGGACTTGTCTTAAACTTTTATTGCACCCAGTGTGACCGGATTTTTTAAAAGGATTACAGCAAAATGTTGAATTGAATGGCATATTTTTTATTTAAATACCACAACCGAATGAATTGTGCACGACTTTTTTGTATTGACAATAATTATAATTTATTTATTTAAATATTTAGTCTCTTTTTTTTTCCTTTTCAAACGATCAAGTCACTTTAACACTATAACACTTTGACGTTAACACTTTGAACTATTTATACTGTTTTTTTGGTACAAAAAAATAGATTGCAGGTAAAAAAATAAACGCCTTGCTTTTTTAGAATTGGAAAATTTGCGTGAACTACGGGTCATAAAATGTTTTTTAAATAGGGACTGAATTTGCTACTGCCAATAAGCCGGCCACAGGTCATAAAATATTTGTACATTTTTTGTGTGAACAGGCAATAAATATTTCGCCTAGGTAATAAAGTCGAAAAAGTTCCGTTACATTTGATTTGTCCTTCTTTTTGTAATTTGTCACCTTTTTGTATTTTGGTACATTTCATGAAATACATAAACCTTCGCCTGCTTTTTTCTTAATAACTCATGTTGTAATAAAGACTCCACATTGAAATTTGGCAGACTTGTACAAAACATAATAAGAATTAACATATATTTTTTTGAAATTTTTAAAAATATTGATTTTCGAGATATATCCTTTGGAAATTTTAGTCCTTTTTTTATCCTTTTTTATCCTTTATCGAAAATTAAAAAAAAAATTTTTTGGAATGGCGCATGTTTTTGTCTGTAAAATGCGCGCTTTACTATTAACGTACAATGAATACTTTTCGAGATATTAAAAATTGTATTAAGGCATCTGAGTGCATTTTTATTGATTTCTTCCAACTTGGAATGGCCATAATTCTGAAAGTAGGAGAGCTAAGACACTGAAAGTTGGCAAACGCTATTATTATGTTTAACTTTCCCTTCGTACCAAATTTCATCCAATTCGAAATCGGTGCGGTCAACTCATTGGTTGATTTCATATGTTTTTACCCTCACAACTTTTACAAATGCTGAAAATCGCTATAAACGAGGATGAAACATCTTTCAAAGTAAAGTAACAGTATTCCAATATTTAATTTATAAAATGGATCAACACAAACATCGGTGTTTTTTTCTGGTTGCAAGTATTTCAATAAAGACATACAGTCGGCAACAAAATTTTTTTTAGAAATTTCTGAATTGACTATAAAGTTGCTCTCACTTCCATGGTCTAATGCTGAAGTAGAGAGGGTATTTAGCCAAGTAAACATCTTAAAAGTAATTTTAGAAATAGGTTACATTTAGCAACCGTTAATTCGATTTTTTTAATTAGGTACATATTTTTACCGTAACAATAAACTATTTTTACCAACACCACAATAGTGGAGAGCGTACCATGCGTTTGTGCTGATGTTTGTAAAATCTTAAAATATTGATACTTAGCCAACCTTTACGTATACCGATTGACTCAGAATCACTTTCTGAGTCGAATTAACGATTATTCGATTATTGTCCGGCTGGCTGGCTGTTCATGTACACCTTGTGCGCAAAGTAACTGTCGGAAATTTGCAGATAATTTAATAAAATTTGGTACATAGGTTATAATGTGGTGTAGGGTATCATCTAGTCGGGGTTGACCGACTATACTTTTTTAATTGTTTTTTATTGTAGATCTGGACTCAAAAAACTAATAGGCACGAGTGATTCCTATGAGATGAACAAAAACGACATCGAACTTATCGATGATTTAATTTTTAAAATATATATCAAAATATAAATTTACGTTTATTCTTATTTAAGGAATTGATCTTGACTTACAATTTCATCGTAAAGAAATTTAAATGAATTATTTCTGTTTTGTTATTGAATTAATGTGTTTTTTAAAAAAAAAAGCTTTTAGCCCTTTTTAGCCCATTTTTAGCCAGTTTTTAGCCTATTTTTAGCCATTTTTTAGCCATTTTTTTCCGTAAATTTAGCCATTGTTGGTCATCAAGTTTTGGCAACACTGGCTTGGCCATTTATAGAAAAAAGTTTTTATATTTATTTGCAGATCTGTCGTTTTTAAAATAAAAAAGTTTTAGTATATAAAGTAAGTATATAAAAAAGTAAGCTGTCAAATAACAGTAATGGTTAAAAATTCGCGATACAGAACGTCCATTTGCCATATACAGGCAATAACTTGGAAGTAATCTATACGTTTTATCAACGAAAATCAACCAAAAGACAACAATATGTATTGAAACATTATATTGTATTAATGAAACACTGTGAGTGTATCGAATTTTTCGAACTTGCACATGCATATAGCAACGGGTGGTAAATAAAGTTTTATACTAAAAAATAAAATCTTGTGCTGCGTTTGAGTAATAGTATTTATGAAACATAAAGTGTGTAGTATTAGAATGAAATATAAATGGACAAAAATTCTTTAAAACAATGCAAATTTAAATTTTTGTTCTTAGTTAAATAAAAAACATCAACTAAAATAACTTTATTCTAAATAAGATACGGTACTGGTTCTTAAATGTATTCTGCCTACTTTTTCACAGATGTTGTATATTTATAACCAAGTTACTATTTTCAGTTTAAGGAATTTTTAATGTAACCGTCCTTCAGATGTTCAGAAATGTACAAACAAAAATACTCCTGGGAAATATTGAAGGAATAAGACTATTAATGTATGAAAGCTTTACAAATTGTTATTCGACTTAGAATACACATTCGAATTAATACGAAAATGTATATAATAAAATATTACTCACCATGTGAAATAAATTCCCCGATTCTTTTTATACCGGGTCATCCATTTTGCAGTTTAAAAGCAAACGTAAATAAAACACATATTAAATATTTGTTTTCATGATATTTCTTTTTTTTATAAAGTTTGAACGTTGACATTATGTTGGAAACACTATATCATTTAAATGACCACCACGCGAAGTGTTGCAAGCATACTACAAAAATGGTGATTCTGGCACAGCCACATATCGTGCTTTAAGAGGAGATTATGGTTTACATAATCGTCCAACTACGCAAGCAATTGGCAAAATTGTGAAGAAATTTGAAGAGACTGAAGCGTTTACAGATATTGTAAGGCCAGTGCATCATCGTTTCGCTCTTTCCGCTGAAAATATCGCTGCTGTAAGTGAAAGTGTTGCCGAAGACCCGAATGTGTCGGTTTCTCGTCGTTCTCAGGAATTAGGACTGTATGGTCGTATGATAACCGACTTTTTTTTGCCTGCTATTGAAGAATACGACTTGGAGAATAAGTGGTTTCAACAAGACGGTGCTTTATTGCAAGAGACATTTCCTGGCCATGTAATTTCTCGTCGTGGCGACATCAACTGGCCACCAAGAAAATTCGATTGGACAACATTAGACTTTCTTTTGTGGGGCTATGCGAAAGACCGTCTTTATGCAGATAAAGCTTTAACTCTTGAGCACTTAAGAACCAACATTCGTCAAGTTATGGCTGAGATACCGTCTAATATGTGTCAAAAAGTGGTCCAAAATTACCTTAAAAGAATCAATGCTTGCAACACTTCGCGTGGTGGTCATTTAAATGATATAGTGTTTCACACATAATGTCAACGTTCAAACTTTAAAATCAAAAAGAAATATCATGAAAAAAAATATTTTATATGTGTTTTATTTAAGTTTTCTTTTGAAACCGCAAAATGGATAACCCTTTATTTATGTTAGATAGACATAAAAAGTTAAATAAGTTGGTCGATTTATACTTCTTATTTTGTTTAATATTGTAACACTGTTCCTCCACACGTATGCTCAATGTCTATTTCCAATGTTAAACAAGTATACGCCAAGGGATATTCCAGCTATTCAAGAAAAAATGTTGCATACTTTCCGCAAGATTTTTTGTAACACTTGCCGAATTCACAAAACCCCTTCTATTGTTGTATCGATTATATGTTGTATTAAGGAAAAATAGTTTAAGCTTGTTGTAAGTAATTTTCATATAAAATGTAAATAGAACTTTACGCATTTTGCATATGTTTTTGAATAGTTGTATAAGATTCCGAGCTATCAATAGTGTATGAGTGACAATTAATTAAAAAGAAGAATATTACAAATATTTTCGTATTACACGCTGCTATATTATGAAAACAAATAATAAAATAGAAAGTAACGTAGCTAGTATGGTAAAAATATAAATGAAAATTTATTGTTGCTTTGTGAACAAGGCTTTATTTTTCATTCAATTTTATAAGGGAATACAACGTATAATATTATATTTTCTAGTTCTAAAGGCCAACTATTTATTAAATTTCATGACAGATTTTATCCGAATTTGTTGTATTTTGTTTTTGATGTGAAAGGATAATAATATATTGTTTACATACATTAAAAAATATCTTAAGTTGGTTAAAACCCGATAATCCACATATGGGCAGTTCCAGCGAAAAGTCTACTTTTTGTAACGTAACGCCAGAAGTAACTTAAATTGTTTCTTAAAACATTTTATATGTAGAGTTTACTTTTTTATATTTTGGTGTAAAGCGCAACTAGCTCTACATTAAGTAACAAAAGGGAACAACAACCTTATTTGCATTCTGGCGTTATATTAAAAATGAAAATGAAAATGCCCATATGTACCTTAAAACGAGCAAAAATTTTTCAAATTTGATAGCTTGAAAAATAAATCTATAAAAGTCCAAAGTTTACTAAAAAAGGTTTTATACAAAGCGTCTTATTCAATTCGCAGTCTTATTCAGTTTTGTAGTGCAAGTTAAAATCCACTTCCGTTTTTTTAACGTCACGCCAGTGCATATTTTTGCTTATATCTGCAAATCCTTATCGTCGATTGCTGTAATTATATATATAAAAAAATATATAAAAACCCTTTTTACAAATTTGACTTCTTCATTTAATTGTTTTACATTTTGTGGTACAAATATCACAACACGTCAAAATGGAAATGCCCATATACTCTGGGTCCTTGACTTTTTCATCTGTTCGTCTTACCCCGTACGACTCAAAAGAAAAGAAGAATTTCGATGACCAAATGTTTCTTGTTGTCCTAAGAAGTTTGGGAATTAAATCCAGCATAAGGTAGGAAAATAATAATAAACCAAAACGTGGAACGACCACCATAAAAAATTGATAACTGGGTTCCAAAAACTAAGACACATTGGTGGCGCAAAGCACAAATTGGTTCTCAGCTTTGCAAAAATTGGTTTTTTATCAAAGGAAATCATACAACTTAATCTTGTGAAGATAGTGGCATAGTTTACCATAGGTCTGATATAAAGCCTAGACTCGGAAAATACTTAAGTTCGCCTAAACAGTAACGAATATCGCTTTAACAAGAAATCACACTGCTAAGTATGATAAATATTGGTCCATAATTTAACATATAAAATCCACTTCTGAATTCAATTAAGTTTTATATGAAGTTTTATATGACTACATATTAAATCCTTAAATGGTTTGATGGTTGACTCATCATTTCACATAGGTTCCATGTAAAGCGCACTCTTGAATTTTAACTTAAAATTACTAAAACTGCAGCAAAAGTTAATACTGGGTTCCGTAAATTACACTGTGCAGCAAAAAAAAAAAAAAAAAAAAACAGCCTCAATACTTGCAACGCGAAATGAAACTGTACTAACTATTGGTAAAGCAAATCTGCCAAAGGGTTTTGAAAAGTTAGATCGGGTTCCCAAAATATCGGCCCCTAAAGTTTTTGAATTTTCTGAAAAGTCAAAAAAATATACTAAATGTACTTTTGAGCTAAAATACTATTTCAGATGTCTGCAGTAGAATTGTATGGCTATTCCTTTGTTAGAATATATTAACCCTCTAACACTCATTTTAAGGGTAATTTTTGCCCTTTTTTAACTTTTTAACGCAAAAGTATACTAAAACGGTACTTTAGAGGATAAATAAAGCATTGTTTAAAATTTAGAAAATTCAATTTATAAGACATAATAATATAAGACATATCGCACTTGACCAACAAGAGAGTGCTAACTCAATACTTAAAATTTTTTAGTAGAAGCAAAACTATTTTTAATTTAATATTAAAGGCATTTTAAAAATTATTTTTAACCCAACACTTTCGCTACCAAAATGTAGACAAAATTGCACGATATTTTTACAGCGGGACACATGAATATTGTATGTCGATTTTTGCCAATATGTGAATAAGTAAACATTTTGAGTAGATACCCATTTGTTGATCTAGTGCGATATATACTTTATATTAGCGACGCTCAATTCTCCTATTCCAATACTCGCGAGTAAAAATTCTGCTGCAGCGATGTCGATACACGAACACTGTTGTTGGCGTCTGGCTGGAGTAAACCGGGCGTTGATGTTTCCCACTATTTTGATTGTGTGCAGCGGGAATAGATGTGGTGGTGGCATCAGGCAAGACGTCATGTGGTATGTAGCCCAGCTGAGCTGTAAACGTTATCTGTAGAGTGAGTTTGCTTTTTTTTCTTGTAATCTTAAACTTCAATCAGCCAGACGCCGGCCATTGCTATTCTTTTTATTTGAATAAATTAAAAGTTGACAAATTAAAGTTTAATAAGTTAATAGAAATTAAAATACAACTGGGCAGAGAAGCTTTAGTTAGCGAAGCCGGTCTTTGTTATACCATAGAGGAGAAAATCCTTGCGTCCAAAAGTGTTTTCCTTATATTTTTTATATAAACACCCAGAGAATTACCAACAAAACAATTTTTAAATAAATTGCAATTACATGAAAAGGAAAAAATTTAAATGGGAAATAAGGCCATGTATGGCTTTATTTCACTCCTTACATGGAAATAAAGCCATACGGCGTCACAAAAATAAGGGTTGGATTTTTTTATATCACCAACGTTTGTGTGTGTGTAAACGAGACACGATCTTCCGCAACAAGTTATTGCTTGCGATCCCCGGACAAAGCGCGTTTGTAACACAGTCTACTCAGTGCATTCATCCAGAACCAGCCCAATAAAAAATTGTATGATTTTGCGAAGCACTAATGGTACATTTAAAAAAATAAGCGCAGAGTTATGCGCTACGCAATAAGACATACAGAAATGCAGTAAAGTAAGTGAAAGAACTCTCAACAACGTTTCTAAAAAAAAAATAACATATCAAGTGCCACGGTGTTCCCTTACTACGAAGCAGGTTTGTAAAGGAGAATTCTAAATTATAACTGTACCAAAACATTTAGTGTGTAAAGCTGATCGTTACATCCAACAATTTGTATATGCGCTGAATAATGCGCTTTATGTGTCAAAAAAGTATTGCTTCAAAGTGGGAACTCGCCATATAAAATTCATTGCTTCCGTAAGCGCAATGGTAAGCGAAAATTTTATGTTTCTCCCTTACAAACCTGCTTTGTTGGAAGCTCCATTTTTTATTGGGAGGTAACCCCATTTGCACCCAAACAACTATAATTATTATTCGTGTGAATACCGATGATGAATATTCGCGGGTTTTTTTTAACATTATAACAAAGAAAATCAGAAGAATTAAATAAGTTGCAACTTTCTAAGATTACCCAAAATCTTAACTTTGCGTCAGGCTGCTCCTACCACATACACACAAATATGATTGAATGTTTTTTGGCATCACTGCTTTACATTTATAGTTTTAAAGTGAATTAAATCTCTAGAAAAGAGTAAAAACGTAAATAAATGTTGTTAAGAAAATGTTAACTCAATGGTAATTCTGTGAAAATCACATCCTACAAAATTGTGTATATTTCTCGTCATTTAAATCGTCCAACAAAACTGGAATTTAAGCAAAACAGAGCAGAGCAAAACATTGTTAATTGGGCGGCATTCGCAGAAATTGTGATTATCTAGCACAGGGCGAATTTTAAACTTAATCTTTTAGCTCCTAAGACCTACAACGTGTTATTATTTTTCAAATGTAAGCTTTACGTTCAATAGTGTTGTTGAACTTTATTTACTTCAACGTTAACATGTTGAAAAAACCTTTTTCTCGCACAAAGCTCATTTTCGTTGAAACACGTATACAAACAAACAAGATTATGTTTGCGCATTGGAAAAGTGATGTTAATGTGTAATGAAAAATTTACTGATATTCCGTTCGTGTTACTTATTAGTGAATCCTTTAATAAATCGTTTATATTGCATTTGTAGCAGTGTTGCCCAAATAAGGGAAAATCCCTACATGTAGGGTTTTTGATACTAAAATAGGAGCGTAGGGAAAATCGGAAGGATTTTTTATATTTTCCAATATGTAGGTGTTTTTTTTTTCTCCTATTGCCTTATAAACAAAATAAATGGTAAACATTTATTTATATCAATATTTAAAGAAAGAAGTCCATTTCTTTTAATTGCAGAAAATGTTTTTGGACAAAAAAAAGAGTAGTAAAAATTTAAACTATTTTCTTAAAAATTTCCCTTAATTTCCATGAAGTAGAGAGCAATCACATACAATTAATTTTTCTGAAATTGTGAAATTTGTATGTGAAATTGTGTAATTAAAATATTTTGAAACATGGATTTGGAAAGTTTTGGATAAAATTAGTAAAAATTAAAACTTATAAAGACAAGTTTGTATTTCCAAATTTTTCGAAACTGGTACAGATTTTGTTTGTTTTACAAATGTAAATGCTCAAACGCAAAACAAATTGAGCCACACAACTTTAAGTTTAATTTCTATTATGTGACCATTTACATAAGACAGTGTAAGAGACTGCATTAGTTTCGAATGCACGAATAGTTAATTTAGAAAATGCAGCTTGAAAGATAAAATTATAATGTAAAGATTAAGTTCATAAGAACTATCATTAGGATGGCTCACTAATGTATGAAAAAAAATAAAAGTTTTCGAATCATATTTTTTTGTCTTACGTTAAAACAAATAAAAATTGCAAAAAAGTCACATTTTGAGCCCGCGCAGAAGCTCCTAAAAATTAAGTATATTTGAAAAAAGTAAACTTTTTCAATTTTTATATTTTATTTTATTATTATTTAAAACTTAAAACATTTTGAATTTAACTTAAAAAAACAATTAAAAAAAATATAAAACAATAAAAATAATTTTTTGGTCACAAAATCTTGTTTACTTTCAAATCTGGGCATCTCTCTTCTTGATTAAAGTTTCGTCTATATTAAACCTTCACTTGATTTTTTATAGCATAGAGTTATGGATGCTTCTGATACTTTTTCGCGAGCTTAAACTTCGTTAAAATACAGTAATATGCTTTTCTGCAATACAGTCCTATTGTTGTTATACTTAAAATTTAGCAAAATTGAAGGTCAATGCGCGGGCTCTTACACTAAAAATAAATTAATAATATTTTACAGGGGTCTAATGCAGACAAAAATACAACATATTTACGCTTTTAGAAGTCGATAAGAGAAAAATTTTTTTGAGCCACCCTATTACAGTATATCCCGGTTAATTATCCCACGCTTAAATGCCTTTTACGCTTATTTACCTCGAGTTTGAGATCACCGTTTTTTTTTCTTCCATTTTTCAAACAAAAATTCATGCTTAATTGACTTAATTGCCTTAAAAATTAAGCTCCCAAAACAAAACTGCACCTAAATTTCATTCGTTTAATTGTCTCAATACTATTTGGCAACAACACAGCCAGTAATGCAACCAAGTTTACATATTAATAATTTGAAAATATGCACTAAAAATGTTTAAAATATATATGCCCAAAAAACAAAATATGGCTTCTTGTATTAAAATAAACTTTATTCTGGGCTCACCAGAATAAAGTTATGCTATGAGATTAAGATTCATATAAGAGTTATTTGTGCTGAATATTATCTAGATCCACCTAATATGTGAAATATTTTGTCTTAAAGGCTTTTTGTTAATTTTTGACAGTAGATTAAACAAGGCTATGCATATTATGGCTAGGCCTTAACATTTTTACAGAAAATTTAAAAATTTTGTGTTGTCTCTCTTTAGATAAACCATTGCGATATGTATTTATTTTTAAAAAATCTCTGGGTTTTTTTAATTGAATTTAATCAAAAGTACATACATTTTTTTACAGTTTTATTACATATTTTTGTTATTTAAGCTTTACTATATCTATGAGAATAAAATTATTTTTTTACAACTATTGTTTTTTTGATTACTTAAACGCGTAAAGAATTTTGTAGGGAACATTTTTCCAACGTGTAGAAAAAAGAGGATTTTTTTAGTATGCGTAGGTATTGTTCAAAGAATCTTCTGGCAACACTGATTTGTAGAGAATAATTTGGTCATGTTTTTAAAATATTTATAACTCGCTTATCAAAAATGAACGCTCTTTAGCAAAACATATTTGCCTGCTATATAAAATATTATATATTTAGCATTTAAGGTTCCATATTATAAACAACACGCTAACTTAATCTCATGCTGCAGCATTATAATTTTTAATAACAGATAAAGTTTTCTATTTTATTAATAAACCACAAGAATTTAATATGAAAGCAAAAAGTTTCAGTTAGAATGCGTCGTTTTTAATGCGTATTTTAATAAAAAAGTTTATTAAAATATTTGAGTTCTAGATTAAATATTTATCTTGTTATATCAACAATACATATTTTTAAACGTTAACATCGTTCTTTGAAATAAAGTATCACCGGAAAAAAAAGAGTACAAAATGTGAAAAAAATTATTTAGTAAATAAAATTTTACAATATTTTTTCTTTTTAGACACAAATTTAATAATTACATAATTTTATTCCAATTTAAGCGTTTAATTAGCCAATATTTTGCATCAATTTTGTGGAATTTTATTTGTCTTTTATAGTGAAAGTAAATAAAAAAATAAGATTTATAATTAATTCTTGTAACAATAAAATGGTAATTAAAATTCCTTGAACAATTGAAGAGATAAATATTTTTGTTTTATTTTTTTTATAATGGAATTTCAGAGGAAGCCAGTGCTTATTTGATAATGAGCAGAAAAAAAAACACATAAACTAGTTTTATCGTTAAATATTCGCTTGATGATTTTTTTTTTTATATGGTATGACGTTAAAGTTTTTATTACGGGGGCGACTTGCAAATTCTAGAGGTAAAACATAATATGATATTCTAGGAAGTAAGTGAAAAAAGCATTCGGTACACCGAAATCAAAATGGTGAAGGCTTAAATAAGTAATTAAAATTTATTTTCAGTTGTTTGATTAAAATTAATATATTAGAAAGTTTGTTATATTAAAGAATATTCTCTCATTTTGCATAACGGTGTTTATATCACAAACTTTAAGGGAAAGTTTATTGCTGTTTTTATATATAAAGAAAGCATTTAATACAACATTTTTTTAACATTAAAAAGTCGCCTTTAACCTTTGCCTTTCCAAAGATTTTTTTTAGATTTTTGATGTCTGCACAATTTTTGAAGCAAAAAATTTGAGCACTTAATGGCACCCAATTTTTATTGCTTTTTAAACTAGAGTGGTCTGTCTCTCTAGTTAATATTTTGGTGCAGTATTAGAGCGAAGCTCGATGAAACAATTTAGTTTTACTCCAATTAAATCGCTTATAAATTTTTTGCTTCGTTTCGTTTCAACACAGGTTGTTTGCAACTTAAAGGCCCAACCAGAATGTGCATAAACAAACTTAAGCTACTGTCAAAAAGAAAACAAAAAGCCTCTCAAATGCATTTAAAATAACAAAAAAAAAATAAAAAAACATTGATTCCGTACGGAATGAGCGATTAGATTCGCACCTTGCTTAAGCAAATGACAGTTTTATAAAACTTAACATAAAGTTTCTTTAAGTTCAATATGGTTGTACACATATGATTTATATGTATTTGCTCAGTTGCTTAAGTCACGTTATTCACATTCTGGTTGGGCCTTTAATCTGTTACAAAAAATGACATAGTCGTTTACGATAGCGACAACCGTAATAAGGCTGATTGTTTATTCGTTTCTGTTGCAGTGTAATAATACTGTTTTGTTCTCTATCTTAATTTTTGCTGTTTCTGTTATACTACTTTATTTTAATTATAAATTATATTATTTGTTATTTATATAATAAACAATTAAAAAAAAAATTTTAATTTTTAAAATTAATATTTTTAAATATGCAAAATCTTCTTTTTATCATCATAATGATATTTTGGCGATATCTTCCTATTTACTTAAGTGGTTATTTGGCAATATTGCTAGCTTATAATTTCGTATTGCTTAGGAGTATTGCTATCGAGACACATTTCTTCCCGAAGGAAGTATCTTCCGAAATAACTAAAGTTATACGCATGAAGTGGACAATTTTTCGGCAAATTTATCTGGCAGCGCTGATTATAAAGTTGTGTGTTTGATCTGTTGTTTTAAAACGGTAAATTGCTGAACTAAATGAGTTTAATCAATGTGAGGATTATAAGTATTTTCCTGAAATTATAAAACAAACTGAGGTCATTTATGAGTATGATGTCGACATCGCACTCATATTTATTGCTCACGTGAGCATGATTGAATCAGCGTAGTTGATTTTAAATGAATTCTACTCATTTATACTTACTAATGGGTGATTTTTTAAGAGCAATAGGAAAGTTTTTAAAAAAACACATAAAATTCAGAAAAATGCATGAAATCTTTATTTGAATCGATAGTACGGTCCATATAATTTAATGTTTGAAGATTTTTTCATGCAAATGTTAAACCGTGACTGCGCCTCAAATGGTCCATCCGCTTAGTCAAATTTTGGCATACTCTCTCCAACATAACATCTTTAACATAGCCCCACAAAAAATAGTCTAAAGGCGTTAAATCGCACGATCTAGGCGGCCAATTGACCGGTCCCGAACGTGAAATAAAATGTTCACCGAACTCGCCTCTCCATAAGTCCATTGTTAAGCGTGCTGTGTGGCATGTGACACCGCCTTGTTGAAACCACATGTCATGCAAGTCAAGCTCTTGCATTTTGGACAAAACAAAGTTGGATATCATCTCACGGTAGCGGTCACCATTCACGGTTACGTTACGTTTCGCATCATCTTTGAAGAAGTACGTTCCAATGATGCCGCCAGCCCATAAACTTTTTATATTATTATTATTATTTTTTATTTATTAATTTAACTAAACACCACCGAAGCCTTGTGGCTTGTCTGCACGTAGATAATATTCTAAGAGATTTCATTTCATATTTAATGTTTAAGTATTTATATGGATAAATTGAATAATAATTAATTAAATATTCATAAATAATATTAATGGGATTATTGGGACGTTATAAAAATTTTTTTATACAGTTTCTTGGCCTTCGACTTATCCGTTGTATTAAATAGTTGTGTTGGCATTTCATTATAGATGGAAGGAAGTATAACTTTGAAGGTTCTGTCACCATAGCTGTTTCTCGTTTTTTAATTTTGAATCTATTATCAGAACGAAGTCGAGTATTGTATCGATGGTTTATAGTTTGTAGAAGCCGGGAGTCGTTTAAATCAGTCAGTATTGTTAGTCGATATATATTTTTGACATTAAGCACATTAAGTAGGCGTGGTAGGTTTTTTGATATATTGTTGCTTCTGATTGCCGAGTTGTTATTATTATTGTGTGTGTATGAGTTTTGAATGTTGTGAGTACTTGTGCGGTTAATTACATTATTATTTAATAGATTTAATTGGTGCTGATCGTTGAAGTTGCTATATCTGTTGACAGTGTGGTTGGGGTTGCTGATTGTATTTTCTTGGTTTTTGTATAGTATTTTTAGCAATTTATTTTGAGACTGCTGGAGACTCTTACAGTGGGAAGAATTTCCCCAGGCCGCTATGCCGTGACGTATGTAAGATTCAGCAAGTGAGAAGTAGACTTGGCGCAGTACCGTACTTGTTGCCGCGTAGCTTAGGTGGTATAAAGAGAAAGCAGCTTTCCGAAGTTTCATTCGTAGCTCTTGTATATGGACTTTCCATTTAAACGTGTTATCCACATAAACACCTAAGTATTTATACGTGTTTACTAATTCAATAGTTGTGTTGCATTGGTCGTTATTATTGTTTGTTTTGTGGTGTATGCAATTTATGTCGTGGTATTTGATTTTAATGCTAATTTGCTTAAGATGTGGTTGTCTAATGTGCATTAGTTTTGTTTTTGATGCGTTGATGACTAGACCGTTATCGTGGCACCATTTCGATGCGTTATCCAGTTGATTTTGCATGATTTTTGTGGCCGTTTCAATGTTTTTGTTTTTCACTACGATTGCCGTATCATCAGCATATGCATATGTGTTACAGTTTTCGAGGGTGTTTAGCAAATCGTTTGCATATATTAGAGGACCTAGTTTGGATCCTTGTGGAACTCCGTGTTTTGATTCGACATCGTCACTATATTTTTTCATAATTTTAACACAATATTTTCGGAGTTTGAGGTAGTCTGCAAACCAGGACAGAACATTTTCTCTTATTCCATTTCTTTCCAATATCGAAAGAAGTTTTACATGTGATAAAGTGTCAAATGCCTTACTAAAATCGATAAATAAAACTAGACATTGTTCGCCGTTACTGAGAGCTCCATTGATTTCATCAGAAAATTTACCAAGTAGCTGATTAATGTTTTTTTCTTTTTGAAACCCGAATTGGCTTGGGTGTATTATTTTATACTTTTTTAAAAATATCATCAGTCTTTTCACAACAATTTCCTCTAACACTTTTTCTATCACGGATAATATAGATATTAATATTGGTCTATAATTGTTTACATTATCTTTTTTTCCGCTCTTGTACACGGGCCTAACCACTGATGTTTTTAAGAATTTTGGTATGGTTGTAAAATTGATGCTTTGATTTATCATATTTGTTATAACTGGTGTAAATATTAGAGCGTTATTTCTTACATCTTTGGGTCTGATTCCGTCAATACCTGGGCCTTTGTTTTTGTTTAGATTTATCAGAATATTGAATACTTCTTCTTCATTTGTTTGCTCAATGTACATCGAATATGGCACTGTTATTTCTGGGTGGTTGATTGTTTTTATGTCACATGCGTGAGTTATTTTTAACACATTTTGATTAAAATTAATTGCAAAATTTGCTAATATGTTATCAATATCTTGATTCTTGGAATTTTTTAATATTATATCGTCTATATTATTTAATGTCTTGCCGTTGATTTCATTTATTAGTTGCCAAGTTACGCGTGGATTGTTACGATTTTCAAAAAATTTTTGCCTGTAATATTTATTTTTCTCATATTTTATTCTTTTATTTGTTAAATTTCTAAATTTCTTGTATTCATGTTCAAATGTAAGGTTTCTCTTGTTTTTTGACCATTTTTTATAAAGTTTATCCCTTTGTTCACAACACTTAACTATATCGTCATTAATCCATGGATTTGTAGATCGTTTTTTTGACAGTTTTTTCTTCATTTCTGATTTTTCATATATTTCACTAAATTTTTTTAATATATTGTTATAGGTATTGTTAATGTTATTTTGGACGATTAAATTGTTCCAATTTGTCTCCTGTATGAGCCTGTTTACTTTACCATTACCGCACCAAACTGTGACTTTTTCTGGATGCATTGGTAGCTCTTGCAATGCTTCTGGCTGATATTCACTCCAAAATCGATAATTCTGCTTATTAACGTACCCATTGAGTAAAAAATGAGCTTCGTCGCTGAACACAATTTTTCGATAAAAAAAGTGGATCGCATTTTGATACTAAAATTCAATAATTTGCAAGCGTTTTTCGTTTGTAACTCGATTCATGGTTAAATTATAGACCAAACTGAAGATGTTTGACAGTAAAACAAAACACGAAACGTGCGTCAGCTGTTTAAACCAGTGTTGCCAAAAAGATAATAGCTAAAAAATCACCCGATATTTCATCAGTCAGTATGAGTAGCGAAAAAACGTTTCATGGCTGATCTCAGGTATGAAGTTACACTAACTTGGGGTTTACACGTGTAAGTATTTTCTTCAAAGTAGAGTATGCGTATTATCAACGAAAAATTTAAGACACAGCTGATGAAAAAGTTTGAGTGTATTCCGACTTTCAAGAATGCAAGTTAACATAACATTATTACAGTAACTGATTGTGGGTTATTAATATTCGTTGTTTGTATTGTTAAAATTTAATAAAAATATGGGTATATTACGAAAAACTTAATTTTTTAACATTTATGTTTGTAATTAAAAAAACAAAAAATACCACAAAATAAAGTCCATATATATAAAAAAGTGTGTGCCGTGTATGTGTTTCTAAAACTCAAGAACCGCTAGACTGGTTGACACCAAACTTGGACAATAAATTAGTTAAGTGTGGGGCCATCTTAAGTTTAATTTCGATAGGTGGCGCTGTTGTCGTGATATTAAAGTTTGCTTATTTATGGTACGATTTGGCTGAAATTCAAAAAAAAAAATTTATTAAACAAAAATAAGTTTACTGATAACATTTTAACCCGGTAGATAGTGCCTGAGGTCAAGTTATTTAGAAAATTCTCCAGTATTTAATTTTGTATCTTTATATAGAAAATCCCGAGCTGCGCTGGGACCAAACAGCTAGTATTGTTATATAGTTTCATTTTTTGACGGTTCAAATATATTTATTAAAAAAACACAACACTTAAATTCTGAGGAATATGCTGTTTAATAAATAAAAAGTTTAAAAATTAATGTAAAATGCATTTATTTTAAATGAAATGTAAATGACCTTTTGTTTAAATAAATTTTTATTTGTTTAAAATTAATTTTCTTTTGAATTTTGCTACATAATATTTTGAGTGCACGTGTCTTTGGGACCAAATGAACTACACAAGCAGTTCGACAACAACAAAAACAACAACAACAAAATTGTTTGTGTAAATATTAAAAAACTCCTAATATTTAAAAAATGCTTCATTTTTATTTCGTTTAGGTGGCTTAATCGGCCCCTTACTAACACAATCATGGAGTTCATTTTTTTTTACCGCTGAGTTAGGTTTTTGTCTCTGTCCTTCCGTTCTAGTTAACTTTAGTTACAAGTATGGGTTAATAAAATGATGACTCAAAGGAATATGTAAATAATTAAGTTATATCTTTTTTTTAAGGATCGTATTTCATTCGCTGGTGGGTATGGTAGATTCGATACGGTCCCATATTTGTATCTTTTGGCATGTTCTTTCTCGTTATACGTACATACTTCTTTTTTTGTTACGTTAGCTTAAACAGCTGTGCAATAAAATATGGTAGTAGTCTGGAAAAGGGGTTGTAAATATACGATTTGCTGCTATTTAAAATTTATTGTGTGTAACATTTGATGTATTGTAACAAATGCAGAAAATAAACCCCTTTTGTATTGCGTATTAAATTGTTATGTTTTTCCCATCTGCTGCCAAAATTTTGTAAAAGAATAAAATTTAAAATAAAGCAACATATTTTACTTAAGATTTCACATTCTTATTTAATATATAAACTGCTAAACAATAAACATAAATTTTAAGGAATGTATATAGATACAATAATTTTAAATTAAATAAAATAAAACCAAATAAATTTCTTGTGTTATAATAATTCGTTTTTATTTTTATTTTTTTTTTTTCAAGTTTTAAGTTACGAACATAAATACAAGTATTATAAAAAAACTAAAAAAAATTTAAAAAAAATTAACTGCGTAAAAAATTTCAACAATTAAAGTTTATTAAAACAATACACCCAAAATCCAAAATCCACCGTGGTAAGTCAGGTTGAGTTCATTACTGGATCTTCAAGATAATAAAATTAACATGCCTCCTTAATTATTTACTTAACCTCGACGCTTGAATATACTAGCATTCTTCGGATTCTTACATATTTTAAAATCAGGTGAATGCTACATGGGTTGCAATTAGCTGCCAAAAGACAGAGCTCCTCAGAGTCCTGTACAAAGATCTGCTTCTCAAATTTCGGTATGATACGTTATAATTTACTTTAGTCAAAGAATGCTGTTTTCAATATTTTAGATATTAATAAGCAAGCATTTAGTGTCACCTATGTCATAAAATATTCAAAACTTAAGTCTTAACCCTGGAAGGTTATTTTTCATTTTAGTACATTAAGGTTACTCTTCGTCGAATCGACAAACTTTTTAAAAAATAAATTCTAGAGGAACGATTTTTAAAGAAAAAATAAATGAAAATCTGTTTGAGTTAAGCGTTTCATTACAAAATAAAAAAAAAAGTAATATATAAAAAATAATAATTTATATTCTCTCTAAAATTTGATACGAATTTGAACTCTTTTTTTTTGTTTTTTTCATAAATTAAATTTTAAAACTACAAAAACTAAAAATGTAAAAAAATTATTTGTTTTCTTACTGAGCCTTTAAAGATAATCCGTCAAATAATACAAAAGAAAAAAATTAGTCTTATAACTAGACTTATTTTACGCATGAGACACAAAGTTCAATTTTTTTTGGTTCTTTGACAACATTTTCGACGTATTTTTGTCGATTAGGTATTTTGTTTTGTTTTTTTTTCCTTAATAAAGGTATGCAAGGTAGGCGTCTCAAATCTACCTCATAAATAGGGAGCCACGGAAGATTAATGACGATTTTTCAGAGATAATGTCGTCGGTTTTTGGGTTTTCTATCTTTATGGAACATATTGTGAGTATAAATGACGTAGCTGTTGACAAAAGTAATATTTGAAATTCCAAAAAAATAGACACAAAAACTTACACTAAGGTTACTCTTCGTCGTTGCGACGAGTACACAGCTCTGAAATTTAACTTTAAAAAAATGAGGATCCAGCGTACGTCCACTCACTTCAAGCTGTCGGCATCAGCTAATGTTGTTGGCAAAAAGGGCGTTATTTGAACACTAATGAACAGTTATATAACGATCCAGGGTTAAGGAAAAAATTTTAGAAATTTCTCATCTAAAAATTTCCGGAAATTTGAAAATTATATTTTAATAAATTAATCAAGTTAAGCTTTTCACTTGTCACTTTTTTACAAAATTAATTAAAATATTTTTATTTTCGATATTTCGATTTCCGCTGAAAATTTTCTTCAGCTTAATTAATTTATTAAAGTATAATATTTAATAAAAAAAGGTCGAAGAAATAAGATTATATTTTACTAAGGAAATTTAAAAACTATTTTTCCAGTGAATTTTGTCTCCTAATAGAAACTCTGGGTGCTAATTCTGGCAGCAATGATCTAATACTTTTTCGATTTCACAGAAATTTCATTTCTTATTCTTTCAGTTGATGCTGAACGAATCGTAATTATTTTTTCAGTGTTTTAAGGATTTTATTTGAGTTTTTCAAAAACACTTATAAAATAATTTCGATATGTTCAGTATCACCTGAGGCAATTAAAAATAAAATGCTTTCGAATCGAAAAAGTATTCTGTATATTCTGTATTTGTTAAAAAAAAATTAAGTTAAAAAGTATAGCCGGGCCAGTAAGACCAGCTGATACCCTGCATATGTATGTGCTTAGCCATTACAGCGTTTTCTACAACAATTTCTCTCTCCACGGGTGTCACTTTAAGGCGTTTCTTCTAATGTCGTTCTATGATCTTCTCTGAGTGTGGCTAAGGCTTTTTGATATCTATGGCTAAGGGCTGTTTATTGGATTGTTCCCAGAGCCTGGTATTGCATATTAATCTCGGCCAGAATATTCGCAAGATCGTACCAGTGCATTGATTCACGAATTCCTAGCTATTCTGCATGGCGCGAGGGCAGTGTTCCACGTTTCGTAGCCGTAGAGGGAAGTGGACGTTACATTTGAGGAAAATTTGGTTAGCTTTGCACGTTGAGAATAAAAAGACGTGTTCTAAATGGGTCTAAAATAGCCGAAAGCATGTCCCGCAATCAGTAGATGGTTTTTAATGTCCTCACCCTGAAAAGTATATGCCTCCAAGATAACAAAAAAGGTTCACAATTTCTTTTTCAGTATCTTATATTAAATAGTTTCATTACACCGAATTCACTCGGAAGGTTTTAGTTTTAGCAGTGTTAACTTTGAGGCCAGCTGCATATATTTTGTCTGTCTTATCCCGCAATTTTAATTTAAGATTCTTAAAGCAGAGAACTAAAAGGCAGATATCATTTAGGTAATTAAAATTGTTTAGACGACCTTGAAGCCCCTATTTAATTTTCTTGCCGTTGTGTAGAGGCATTTTATGAATAGTATCGAGTACTAAATGAAATAGATGTGGTGATAAAACAAATCCTTGGGCAGCTTATAAATAAGTTTAACAGAAACACTGTGTCTTAATTTGTCGCAGACGTTTTAGAAATCTGAGTCTACTTTTATTAATTCAGCAGAAATAGCAGAGAAAAATTTAAAATTGTCTCTAATCACCAAATTCATAGAATCAAGCAAATAATGATTATCAGGGGTGTGCTGGAAAACGGAAACGTAAAACGCAAGAATTTGGAAGTCGTTTTTACTACACTTTTAATAAAATTTTTATAATTTTTGTTATAAAATTCTGTTTAATAGAGAAATATTTGTATAATATTTGTCAGAAAATCCTTATATTACAGAAATCTTATTAAAAACCGACATTTAAAATTCTTGCGTTTTACGTTTACGATTTCCAGCACACCCCTGTATATCTGTGGCATTTTGACCAAACATCTAAAGTCGAGAAAAGAAAGCAAAAAAATTTAAAAAAAACTCGGGGAAAAAATAATTTTTATCACATAATAAAATAAGCCAAAATTAAAAAAAAATTTCGTTTTTAATACAAAATATAAAAAGCGTAAACCAAAAATGTTTTTCATTGAAAATTCGTATGATTTACAAAATTTTTTTCAACTTTTAAAATTTGACTTAAGATGTTTTGTCAAAATGCCATAGATATAGATTACTAAAAATTCTGAATATTTTTCATTCACTTTATGATATTTTTAATTTTAATTAAAAAATAATCAGAAAACTTTGCAGTTACAAACAATGTGTTAATTGATTAAATTTAATATAGCTCAGGTTTTGACAATTCCAAACAACAATTCTACAAGTTTAAATTATTTAATTTTAAACGAAAATATCAAATAGATTTTCTGTTATTTAATTAATATTTTTAGTTCAAAACAACTATTTTATTTCAATATTATTTAAATCAAAATCATATTTGCAATTTTATTTCAACAAAAAAAATAACTGATTCAATTTTAACATTAATTAAATTGAAATACTTTTTAAAAAATTTTTTTAATTGACAAAAAAATACTTATAACTTTTTCTGTAATCCACAATGGAATGAATAGTCAAATAAAATAGGACTTGATCGTCTGCATGTTACTCAGAAATACAGCTAATCTGGACACTATGTCTATTTCAGGAAGATATGATTTAAAACAAATCTGCGACACTTAAATTTTGTGACGAGATTTTGGATTGCATTCGTGTCTAGTTTTATCTCTATACTTTTTTTTGTTTAAGAATTTCGCCAGCAACATTGATCCTTCTGATTGCGGCACATGAAGGAGGTTTTAATACACATAGGCCCACAGTCACGATTTTGTTTTCTTTACCTTCCTGTTTTTTAAATTTTATAGGTATTCTCGTTATTGATTCACCCACACGTAGAGAAAAAACATGGTTGAAGTATGGTTAAAAAGAACATATTATGATCCCTGCAATGGCAACAAACAAACTTTTGTTGTTTTAAACAAAACTTTTTTCAACATTGATAATATTTTGTTTCTATTTAACAATAAAGTATTTACCTCATTTGAAACTTCTAATATGGTTGAATTTAACAATATAATGATTTAGTAAAATAAAGCTACAACTATACACTTAAATATATTATGGTTACCTTAACCATATTATGATTACGAAAACTATATTATGGTTAAATTCATCCATACAAAAGCTGTAACCATTATTATGGTTGCCTCCAAACATATTATGGTTAATATTTAATCACAATAGTATGTTCAAAATTAAAATATTTTAAAATATTTTATGTTTAGTTTTAAATTTAAAATAATATGTTTAAAAAGCAACAACATTCTGGTCGTTTGCATTTTACAATAGTTGGCTTGCTTAAAATTCTTATCAATTTTATTTTAATTATTGATTAAAACACATAAATTTACGTAGAATTAACCAGAAGAACAGAAAAAATGGTAATGAAGGTCGTCACAGGCTGGAATATGAATTTTTTATAAAAGTGGAACAGGAATAAAAAATTAAATAAAATTTAATTTGACACTTAACAAACAAATTGAAAAAATATATGAAATAAATAATCATAATATGGTTGACATTGACATTACTTTTAGCAAAATTCTGGGAAATTTTGACCATATTATGGTTAATTTTGAACATAATATTGTTGATTTTGACCATGATTATGGTTAATATTGCCCAAAATATGATTGATTTTGAACATATTATGGTTGATTTTGGGAAAATTTTTGTTGATTTTAACCATACTATTTTATTATATTTTAACCATACTATTGTAATATAATATAATATAATAATGCTATTTAAACATAATATGGTAACCTGCAAACATAAACATTGTTAAAATCAAACCATAGTATGTTGCTCTTAGAATATGATCATAATTTTTTTTACGTGCACAACAATGTTTTGTTAAACGATTTTTTATTTTTACTTATTCGATACGAATTGTTCAAAATACCACAGTTTTTTTTTAAGGTTTAAGATCAACAACGTTTTAATCTCGAAAGTTACTAAGTCAAAACATAGATTAGTTTACATAATCCATAGAATACTTGAGTGCTAAATTTTATGAAATTATCATTTAAATTTGTACATATATCGGTATTGTTTTACCGACGAGCATTTAAAATTGTGTTGATGTTGTCTGCAAAATGTGCGATACCACAAATTAGTCAACAGAGATTTTTCAAAATATTAAAAAAGAATAAAACTTATACATTGCACGTAGTTTTCACTCTTACACATCGAATGAATAAAAAGTTAACAATTTTAGTTTTGAGTTTGTTATTCGGTTTCATAAATATTGATTTATTAGCTACAGGTTTTTATAAGGCGATTTTTTTTTGTCTTTCAATAAACGTTTTGTTAAAATGATTGGTATAGTTGAATTTCTAAGAATAATATACTTTATATTACAAATAAAGCAAAAAATAGTTGTTATATTTGTAAATAAAATATTTTTTTAAAAGCTATTTATAATTTAATTGCAAACAAAATAAACAAGAGAATTTATATTATTCCTAAGGTAAACATTTTTATTGTTGTATAATATTTTTTTATTTTCTTCTTACTATTACAATCGATTTTTTTTTCTTAGAAAAGTTGAAAGAACTTTATTTTGAATTTAATAAAGATTTTTTTAAGCCTTTGCAAACTTGAAAATATTTTCTTATAGTACATAATTGTTATTTCTTTTTGCTTAACTTTCTTACATTTCTTATAGTTTGTTTTGCATATCTTATAGTTTGTATCTATAGGATTGTGAGTTTTTCTTTACAACGTTAATTGTTTTAATTTGGATAGCTTAATTCCAAAAAATGCTAAGTCGAAAAAGTGAGTTTTGCAGAAGAAGCTCTTAAAATTTACGGGCGATACGGGCATTCAGTTGTATGCTAAGTTACGTTTCGTGCATTACTCTGGATTGGATAAGCCGATCAACACCAAAATTTTACATGATTTAAGTTAAATATGAATCAAAAACTTAAGCTCGAATTACGAAATTTTATTATTTTTTTTTATAATTTTTAATATATCGCGACCTTAGAACAACAAGGTTCTAACTACACCAATGTGTGTTTTGAGAAAACAACTTGAATGTTAAATATAGTTTAGTTGTTATAAGCAATTTTATTTTGGCAATCACAATTAACTAATTTGTTTCAATTTGTTGAAATAATTTAAACCTGAAAGATAATCCCGATTAACTGCCAGTTCATCTATTTACGAACGAATACTTCGATCGCTTAAATTACATTTAAAACAATAACAAATTATAAAAAATTGTTTTTGTTGTACGTATTAGTTAAGCGATCGAAGTCTTCGTTCGTAAATAGATGAACAGGCAGTAAGTTTGTAGTTTTCTGGAATTTTGCATTTAAAAAACGGGGTAGAACTTTGATGCTCATTTATTTGGCACAATAACTTGGAACTACAATGTTCTATGAGCCACATAGAACCTTGTGGATCAGTAAGAACTTAAAATTATCACTTAGAACTTTGTTGCATTAATTTATTTTGACACAAGACAAGATTTTATTTGTTTATTTAAGTCTATTAATGGGTTTCACTTCTTTAAATTATAATATTTCCAAGAATGTTAATTTATTAAAATTAAAAAGGAAAAATAATATGGCTACCAAATTCACACTGCCGGTACTAAATTTTTAGGAAACAATATAACAAAATGACAAGAATGTATTTATCAAAGTTATTTACGGGAATACAAAATTTATCATTAATACGATTTCTGTATGACGTGCTAAATTCCCAATTTTCCATATTTGATAAATACACTGAAATTTATTGTTGTGGGAAAGCTAGCTTCTATGCGCATTTCACTGGTTGCTTAGGCCAGCTCATCAGGAAACCTTTTCCTAAGATTTTAGAAAAGCTAAAAATATTATACAAATAAAACCCTAAAGTGAATAAGAATTTTAAACACTCAAAGTCTTACTTGTAAGTAACAATATCAAAGCTTAAACAAAACACCAACAATAAACAGTGAGTTTATCTTTTCTTACATCCCTCTACAATTGGTTGGGTTCTTTCCGACTCGAATTGTAGTTATAAGTGGGTAAAAAGAAAAAACAAAATTAAAAAACAAATTGTTTCATTTTATTGTCTTCGTAAGAAAACAACAAAAAACCCAATTTGCCAATTCAGTTTTCCGCACGGGCACATGCGAGTATATTATCAAAGTTATTTACGGGAATACAAAATTTATCATTAATACGATTTCTGTATGACGTGCTAAATTCCCAATTTTCCATATTTGATAAATACACTGAAATTTATTGTTGTGGGAAAGCTAGCTTCTATGCGCATTTCACTGGTTGCTTAGGCCAGCTCATCAGGAAACCTTTTCCTAAGATTTTAGAAAAGCTAAAAATATTATACAAATAAAACCCTAAAGTGAATAAGAATTTTAAACACTCAAAGTCTTACTTGTAAGTAACAATATCAAAGCTTAAACAAAACACCAACAATAAACAGTGAGTTTATCTTTTCTTACATCCCTCTACAATTGGTTGGGTTCTTTCCGACTCGAATTGTAGTTATAAGTGGGTAAAAAGAAAAAACAAAATTAAAAAACAAATTGTTTCATTTTATTGTCTTCGTAAGAAAACAACAAAAAACCCAATTTGCCAATTCAGTTTTCCGCACGGGCACATGCGAGTATATTATCAAAGTTATTTACGGGAATACAAAATTTATCATTAATACGATTTCTGTATGACGTGCTAAATTCCCAATTTTCCATATTTGATAAATACACTGAAATTTATTGTTGTGGGAAAGCTAGCTTCTATGCGCATTTCACTGGTTGCTTAGGCCAGCTCATCAGGAAACCTTTTCCTAAGATTTTAGAAAAGCTAAAAATATTATACAAATAAAACCCTAAAGTGAATAAGAATTTTAAACACTCAAAGTCTTACTTGTAAGTAACAATATCAAAGCTTAAACAAAACACCAACAATAAACAGTGAGTTTATCTTTTCTTACATCCCTCTACAATTGGTTGGGTTCTTTCCGACTCGAATTGTAGTTATAAGTGGGTAAAAAGAAAAAACAAAATTAAAAAACAAATTGTTTCATTTTATTGTCTTCGTAAGAAAACAACAAAAAACCCAATTTGCCAATTCAGTTTTCCGCACGGGCACATGCGAGTATATTATCAAAGTTATTTACGGGAATACAAAATTTATCATTAATACGATTTCTGTATGACGTGCTAAATTCCCAATTTTCCATATTTGATAAATACACTGAAATTTATTGTTGTGGGAAAGCTAGCTTCTATGCGCATTTCACTGGTTGCTTAGGCCAGCTCATCAGGAAACCTTTTCCTAAGATTTTAGAAAAGCTAAAAATATTATACAAATAAAACCCTAAAGTGAATAAGAATTTTAAACACTCAAAGTCTTACTTGTAAGTAACAATATCAAAGCTTAAACAAAACACCAACAATAAACAGTGAGTTTATCTTTTCTTACATCCCTCTACAATTGGTTGGGTTCTTTCCGACTCGAATTGTAGTTATAAGTGGGTAATTTATATTATCCACTATTTGAAGGCTCTGAAGTTATTTTTTTCTTGGTGTAGAATCCACTGATGTTGTACCTAAAAAGATAAAAATCAGAATAAAATTAAATCAGTAGAGATAAAGAAAACATTTTTTACATACCTATTTTAAGAATTGTTCTGTAATATGATATGTCAGCTGTCCCCATATATTTGAACATTGCTATTAGATGACTCGATTTTTCCTTAGATATGATTATGATTATGAACTACAATTGCACACACAATAACACTATGGTGTTAAGCATTATGATATTTTTACAATCGCGGGATCAATCAATCAAGAATACAACAAAATTTGTCTCATTTTGCAACAACACGATGCGCTCGCACTTCGTAATGACGTATATATGTATATAGAACAATGATGATCAACAAAGACCTATTGGCTTAAGTAAACTGAACAATGCTGTACAATAAAGTTCTATAAACAATACTCTAGTAAACATAGTTCTATCTTCAAAATTTTTCATTGCGTTAAGGAACACAAGGTTCTATCTGGTTGTTAGAATTTTGTTTACCAAATTATTATACAAAAATGCATAGTTAGAACTTTGCTGCTTTGGGTATCTCGTAAACGGCTAGAGATATCTTTAGGGCGATAGCAGTAATCGAAAGAGCATACCAATTTTAGAACGATGTGATATATAACTCAATTTATCAAAAATTGTCAGTTACAACCTTGTTGTTCTAAGGTCGCGATATGCTATATTGTTCAAGGCGCAAAGATTTGAAGCACTTTTTGTATGACTAATCGGACTTTTACCATTTACAAAATTCACATTTATTTAAATTTTTTTTCCAAAAATTCCACTATGTGTTTGTTGCTCGTGGTCAGGTACGACATACCAGTATAATCTCATGGGAGGAACTATCTAGGACAGTATAAGGAAGAATCAAGCCAATTTTGTTCTTATATCTTGAACATACACAGGAAAAATAAAAATTGGTTTCAATTAAAAAACTTGTGATATAAAGTATTATTTAAACGTTTATACAAACGTTTTATTTACTTAATTAAATTTTTAATTAAAACTAATTTTATTTTTGATTAAAAATTTAACTTTCGTTGGTACTGCCACTCTGATAGTAAAATTACAAATTGAGGGTTTTAATCTCATATAACTTATTTGTCTCATCTCTCAGCAATGCAATCTTATTGCGTGCATATGCTTGTGTTTTTCAAAGTTTATTGTAGACACTACAGCAACCCCACACAAGTAGGAAAAAAACGATTTAAAGAAACAACAAAAACCACAGAACAAGAAGAAAAACAACATTATTTTCATGTAAAAAATAAAATTAAAGGCAAAATTCTTATTTAGTTTATATTTTTAGTTAAATATGTACATCAACTATTTAAAAGGGAAAACATGTCGGACATAATGCTGTTGTTTTTTAATTGAAATTCTTTGAGGTGTAAAACGGGTAAGTAAACTCAAGTACGAATTCAGGAATAAATCAACTTTATAAAACTTGAATCAAGCGCGTTTTGAAATTGATTCAATCTTAGTTTCACTCAAACTGCAAAACTTTCAGTTTTATTGTTGAATTAAATAAATAACATTAAAGGAGTGATAAAGTAAAACCAAAAATATTAAAGTTTCTAAAAAAATATTTTTAAAAAGATTCAGCTGAAAGTGATCTGACGTTAAACTAGGACAAAAAAATATTGTTGCAACTACAGAAAAATCAACGCAAATAAGATTTGGCACTTTGTCTCCAGCAGGCAATTGTTATTTCGATATAGTAAAAGAATTAGCTGACCCTGGATCCGCTGTAAAAAAATAAAATAATTTCAGCCTTGCAACAAAACTAATAATAGTACTTCCAAACAAGTGTTATAATGGACTAAGTAAGTATTTCAAAACTGCTTCTAATACCCAGGCCAAAGCATGAGTATCGATAAATATTTGTAAAAATATTTTTTTTTTTTTTTTTTTTTGTTGCAAGAAAATGAAAAATATAATTTTTATTTAATTAACATATAAGATGTTTTCAAATAAGTTTATTTTTTAAATATTAATTAAAGAATAAAAAATCTTTTGATTGATTTTCTCGTTTAAAATAAAATAATTTAAACTTGTTGAATTGTTGTTGGGAATTGTCAAAATCTAAGCAATATTTAACTAATTAATTCGTAAACTGTATGGACCTATATGAGTTGATAAGGAGAAATTAACTTTATGAGATTAAAAGAATAAAATGCATTCGAGAATCTATATTAAAAAAGCGTATACTGGGAAGCCATACAATTTCCCAGAATATTAAACTAGAGACAACTTACAAAAGTTCGAACCACTTGGAGAAAATGTCATCTTAATAAGTAACTATTGGTGTTTTCTTCTCTACAAAAAAATACCACCTTTATAAGAGGTGCATGCATAAAATGTCTGCCCAATATTCTAATAATGCAATTTCTTATTTGTGGAGAAGAAAATACAAAATTGGATCTCCCTGTTTTTAACAGCTGACAAAAAGTTTGTTCTTAAAAATATAAAAAACATACCTAAATCAAAAAGTTTATTCTTAAAAACATTCTTAAACACTAAATATCGCTCCTTAGTGTTCGGTTTGGTAGATTTATGGAAAACACAAAACCTTTTTTACAAAAACAAAATACCCATACGAAACAAAAAAAAAAAACAAAAAGCCAGCAAAATAATTTTACACAAGCAAAACATATACACAACAGAGAGATCAGCAATGAGTAGTGAAAAAGTGATTAGAGCTAAATCATGACTCATAAATTCTTGTACTTATACGCACTCATACTTATTCTAATGTTATTCAAGCTCATTAGAGCGACTCACCAAAAAAAGTGCTCGATGTACCCTCCTAAAAATGAACCTTGGACTTTTTTAAGATACCATTTTAAATATTTCAGCTCCAGCTTTGACCTCTCGTGAGCTGGACCATTTTTAAAAAGAGTCTATTTTTGCATGTTTTGTTAATTTGAGAATCTGTTTCCTTACCAACATATACAAATTGGGTATCATAAGAAAGGTTTTTTTAAGGCGCGTCCAACTGTATATACAATTTGTCCAAGGACGATCATCCATATCCTTTTTTTTAAGGTTTTACTGTAAAAAAAACGGTTTTTGAATTTATTGTTCGGCGTTGCTTGTAATAAAAATGCCAAATTAACATATTTTAATCTTTAGTCGATTTAATTAAATACGTGTTTCAGCTTTTTTGGAAATTCGCGCTAGTTCGCGTTTTGACAAAAATGCAATGGGGTGGCAACCCTTCATTTAAATATAGCAATATGGGCATCAAATTTCTTCTTTTACCAAGTACATCATCTTTGTATGTAAATAATATTATTTTTTGCAAATTAGATGCATTTTACACGGTGCTCTGGAATATATATAAATGCAATTTTGTAGTAACTGTAACATGTTAGCGGATTTAGTTTCTAGATCATGTATGGATAAAAATAGAACTAAAGAAAGAAAAAAAGGAATGATCCACGACTTTTTGGCGGCATATTTTTTTTGCAAATTAAAAAAAAATTTAAGTCGTAGATCATTTCTTTTTTTCTTTCTTTAGTTCTATTTTTATCCATACATGATCTAGAAACTAAATCCGCTAACATATTACAGTTACTACAAAATTGCATTTATATATATTCCAGAGCACCGTGTAAAATGCATCTAATTTGCAAAAAATAATATTATTTACATACAAGGATGATGTACTTGGTAAAAGAAGAAATTTGATGCCCATATTGCTATATATAAATCGAAGGGCTGCCACCCCATTGCATTTTTGTCAAAACGTGAACTAGCGCGAATTTCCAAAAAAGCTGAAACACGTATTTAATTAAATCGACTAAAGATTAAAATATGTTAATTTGGCATTTTTATTACAAGCAACGCCGAACAAAAAATTCAAAAACCGTTTTTTTTACAGTAAAACCTTAAAAAAAAGGATATTGATGATCGTCCTTAAACAAATTGTATATACAGTTGGACGCGCCTTAAAAAAACCTTTCTTATGATACCCAATTTGTATATGTTGGTAAGGAAACAGATTCTCAAATTAACAAAACATGCAAAAATAGACTCTTTTTAAAAATGGTCCAGCTCACGAGAGGTCAAAGCTGGAGCCGAAATATTTAAAATGGTATCTTAAAAAAGTCCAAGGTTCATTTTTAGGAGGGTACATTGAGCACGAATTTTGCTTCCATACATTTTGAGTCGCTCTAAAGCTCATATTCACTCAGAAATTTTATTTTACTCATTGTACTCATACTTAAGCCCTTATGACACTTCATTTTTTATTCATTAACTGATATAGAATTGATAGAAAGAAACAGTAAATGTCAGAAAGAGCGAACTATAAAAAATGTAAACAAAGTTTTAAGTTTTTTTTATCGCTTGTTATGGTTTTCTTTCAGGGATGGCGTTGAGAATTTTTAAAATTGTACCAACAACCTTTAAAAATTGTACTTTTTTACCCTAATTGTACTAAAAGATTTTTTTTAGTTGAAATTAATTTTATTTATGTTCATTAAAAACACCACAAAAAGGTATTATAAATCTTAGTTTAAAAAATATCAACAAAAAAGTACAATTGAAACAACTTAGCCATCCCTGTTTTGTTTTTTTTTATTAAATGTTGCCAACTTTTTGTTTATGAGAAACCTAAAAATGAAAAGCGGTAAATCGCTGAATTTGCCCATAAACCGCTGATTCAGCAACACTTTTAATATTTTAAGTTTTCAATTTTAAGTTCAACAGTTTTACATTTTTTTTGACATAACTTCATTTCTTATCGATAACTTTAGTAAAATTTTTGTCAGTTTAACTCTTTGCACTTGGTAAATTTTTGTATTACATTATATTTGTACTGTTCACCAAAACTTGAACAATGCATTAAAAATGTAGTGTCATAAGGGCTTTAGCAACATTTGTAGTGGTTGATTTTGGAATCTACTTAAGTCAATGTGTATAGGCGAAGCAAAATGCGAGGCTTACAGATTTGTCCCCGAAATAGCAAAGTGACGATTTGGCAATTAGAGTTTACTAAAGTTACATGTATGAAGTGGACGATTTTCCGCAAATTTATCTGGCAGCGCTGATTATGAAGTTGTGTTAAAACGGTAAATGGATAAGCTGTATGAGTTGAATCATTGTGAGTATTATAAGTATTTTCCTGAAATTATAAAACAAACTGAGGTCATTTATGTGTATGCGTATAATGTCGACGTCGCACTCATATTAATTTCTCTTGTGAGTATGAGTGATTCAGCGTAGTTTAGTTTAAATGATGTCTACGCACTTAAACTTACAATTTCATGAGTCAGTATGAGTAGCGAAAAAACGATTCATTGCTAATCTCTGCTACACTATACAAACACAAGCTGTTCGTGCTGTGGTCGTTGCTAAATTTTTTTTGTTGGTCAATTCTTTATTAATGTAAAAAAGAAACCTTATAGAATATAAAAATATAATGTTTGTCTACAGTAACACTACAATTGTTCTGTTTTTTTTTTTTTTTTTTTTTTAACGAAGAACAGAACACTATATAATGTTCGGCTCTTTCTTGAAAATAGTTACAACCGTTATTACGGGTTGCTTTCGTCTACACAAACACTAAATAAATAGATATCGTTCCTGGGTGTGTGACCCGAACGCTAAATAATGTACTGTTTATTTTCGAACACTGCTTCAAAATATAAAAATTATACATAAACCAAATTTTGTTTTTTGATTGATATTAAATAAATAAATCAAAGAACAAAATGAATAGCGAATTTCCAGTTTCTTTTGTTCGTTTCTCATAAAATATGTAAACAAAAAATACCTTTGCTAGATTGTCGATTTATTGACTTCAAGTTTTTAAGATTTTTTGATTTGACGATTTTTTTTTTTTAAATTTTATAACACCGAATCTACTTAAATTTTATATCACTGACAACCTACCATTAACAATGTAATGCTTTCTTATGTTTTTTGATATGATATAATAGATGAAATAACTATTAATATTTAAAATTTTTACTGTCCTGATTAGAGGCGATGTTTTCCTAACTTCGTCTGGTAGCCCTTTATATAAACAGAAGTCACCTTTTTACAGGGCATTATCAACACTGTCCAATTATACGGGGCGTATAATTGGACAGTGAGTTTTTTAGAATAAAACAATAAAACAAGCCAATTTTTTTAGAGAGCAAATCATTTTTAAGAAACAAACACCAAATTGCATTTTTTTAAATAAAATGTCCCATTTTTTTTATGTAGATAAGAAAACACCAAACCAAGCCAATTAATTGTTTACAGCGTTTTATCTAGATATTAGTCCGAAAATGTTGGGCTTCTTCATATCTTCCATATAGGTACCCGGGTACCTTGCCGCGCAATAAAAGTTTTTTTTTGCAGCGTACATAAGGGTTAACACAAGTTGAATTACTAATGCATTTATTACACTTTCTTATTGCCTTAAGTTTTATTGAATTATATTTTTAATGAAGTCAAATTTCTGCAAGTGTATTTCAACTTCGGTCATGTCAAAAATGACGACATTGTAACATTTTAAAAAAATCATATTATTACTCACTTGCAATTAAAACCTAAATACTTACCACAGAACCCTCAAAAAAACTTACCAGTTGTAAAATAAATTGTAAATTAAATTACGCTTTTTTTCTTTTTTCCTTCAAGTACCCATAAACTAAATGAAAGCGGTTAATTTCTCCCTACCATAGAAAGAATAACGAACTCTTTTTTTTCTTTCGTTTTTTTCAAGCTCAACTAATTATAATTGCTCTATTGAGCGATTGTAATTAAGTCTTAAGAAAGTGAAATCTACAAAAGAAAAACCATTTTAAATCACCAAAAGGCAGAAGTATTCGAAAGCATAAATGAAAGTCTTAAAGTATTTAATTAAATTTAATTTATAACAATATATTAGAATATGATTAGTAGATTATAATTTCTTAAATCTGTTTCTTTGTTGAAATAAAATGTGGTAAATGTATAAAATAATGCAAAACATATTGTCTATTAGCTTTTAATCTTTATACGTAATTATTTATGCAATTTAACATATGGGGGATTTCATGTCAAGTGACCCAATTTTGAAATCGATGTCTTCCGATTTGGATGAAATTTGCACCAAGGTTAGTCCTATTGGATAGTAGTTTAGACACAAGTTTTCAACAAGATCGGTCTAAAAGTTTCTGAGTTAGTGGGGGTCAAATTTTGACATTTTGGCCATACAGGTGTTCTTTCTTATCCATGTAACTTATTACCTATTGGTGTTAGCAAAATTTGTCCCAAGTAGCTTCGATAGCTATTTGATCCATCTTTTGAAAAAAATTTTTTTTGTTTTTTTAAAAAATTTTTTTTATTTTTTTTTTTTAAATTTAAAACTTTTTTTTATTTTTTTTTTTAGCGCGAATGTTTTTTTTTTTTTTTTGTTCAAAAGAAAGCTTATGTCTTTTCCTTTAAGGTAGTTTTGGTCGCTTTTTGGGATGCGAGTGGCTTATGTATAAAAAAAAATAATTTCTAAATCTAGACAAGGGTTTTTCAATTTTTAGCATATGCAGTGTTCTTTCTCATCCATTTAACTTATTACCTATTAGTGTTAGCAGAATTTGTCCCAAGTAGCTTCGATAGCTATTTGATCAATATTCTGAAAAATTTTTTTTTTGTTTTTTTAAAACTTTTTTTTTTTAATTTTAAATTTTTTTTTTAAATGTAAAATTTTTTTTTTTATATTTTTTTTATCCGGAATGTTTTTTTTTTTTTTTTTTTTTTGTTCAAAAGAAAGCTTATGTCTTTTCCATTAAGGTAGTTTTGGTCGCTTTTTGGGATGCGAGTGGCTTATGTATAAAAAAAAATAATTTCTAACTCTAGACAAGGGTTTTTAAATTTTTAGCATATGCAGTGTTCTTTCTCATCCATTTAACTTATTACCTATTAGTGTTAGCAGAATTTGTCCCAAGTAGCTTCGATAGCTATTTGATCAATATTCTGAAAATTTTTTTTTTTGTTTTTTTAAAACATTTTTTTTTAAATTTAAAATTTTTTTTTTAAATGTAAAATTTTTTTTTTTATATTTTTTTTTATCCGGAATGTTTTTTTTTTTTTTTTTTGTTCAAAAGAAAGCTTATGTCTTACTCTTTAAGGTAGTTTTGGTCGCTTTTTGGGATGCGAGTGGCTTATGTATAAAAAAAATTATTTCTAACTCTAAACGAGGGTTTTTAAATTTTTAGCATATGCACTATTTTGAATTTTTTCCTATTTGTGTTTAAGTGTTTCTAAAGCCTTAAAAATAAAACGTTTGCAAAGAAACTAGACAAATTAACCTTTCCGACGCACAGTGGGAAATTTTACGAGAAGGCGGTCAAAATTCCATAACTTTTGACTGGATCGTTATTTTTTTATGCGATTTTTTTTGCTCGATAGGTGCGATGTTAGGCTTTAATTTGCGCTATAAAACGTAAAATTCGACTGATAGGAGCAAAAGTTATGGGGAGTTCAAAATGGATTTTCATTTTTTTGTTGAGTTTCGGTGTAAAAGATGAATATTTCAAATATGATTTTTTTATAATTTATCATTATTTCTCTTGTATTTTACAAATGATACTTATTTTTTATTGTCGAACTTAGATCCTGTCAGAAAATGCCAATATTTGGCCCCTGTAAATTTTTTAGTCCCAATATTCACAGGGGCCAAAGGTTGGCGTTTTTGGGAAAGACGAGTTGTTATAAGGATAAAACTGAAAAGGAATATTTTGAAAAATGCCCAAATAGCATTCTTGGCTATCGATAACATTTTAGGTAATTCAACTTTTATTTTTGGTTTGAGATGTATGTGTATTTTATTTTTATATATTAATACAAATGTATACTTAAATCAAAAACAAATTATAATCTATAAACTATTTTAAATTAAACAATATTAGTAAACATTTCTTCTAAATAGCTTTGGGTTTCATTTTCCAGAAGTTGTTTAGCTTCTTGTTAGCACCAGATGAGTTTTCTGAATTACATTGCTTGTATTGTTTCTGACCAGAGCTTCCATCACATCCCCATTTAGAAAATAAAGTGATGCTGCAATTTTTAAGTTTTTTTAAACAGTCAGCATCAAGTGTATTTAATAATCGTTCTGCAGTGTGTTCGAGAAGAGCCTGCAATTTTACTTCTGCTGAACTTAAAGTTACACTTATAGCCGTTTGTGAAGATAAGCACTCTTTTTTGACAAAAACTAAATCTCGATATCCTAGAAAGATTCCACAATTATTTTCATTGGTTCGCTTTCGCAGTTCTGCATACTGATTTTTTGTCAGTTTTAAATCCAAAAATAGTGCATTTTGTGCGTTTAGGGCTAGCTTCCACTATTTTTTCAATTATTGCAATTTTTGATTTCTTATTTTGCGTTGGTTGAATTTGATGCAGAAATGAATCCTTTATCATACTATGAGAAATTTCTTCATTGATATTTGCAAGCTTGCGTCTTCGTGATCTTTTACTGCAATTGTCAATTTGTTTTGCGGGCCGACCCACTTTTCCAGTTTCCTTAGCGGTTATTGACAGCTTCTTAAAAATCAGATAATTTGTTAGCCATTTTTCGTTGCGTAAGTAAAACGTTTTCTTGTTTCTAGAACATTTAAGGTACCGTTTTCTTAATGTTAATGAAAAATTTTTAATTTTTATCTTATGAATTTTGATTTCTTGGTTGTTGCATAATTTAAAGAATGGATTATTCATTATGTGTAACACAAAATCTTTTTCATCTTTCTGTTGAAAATATATATCTGCGAGAACTTAATAACTGAACTTAGCCATTGTTTAAACAATAATGAAGGTAAAATTATGAATGCATGCACTTTTATACTCTTGATAGAAGTTTTTTTAAATGATCTTTTGTTACTACTTCTTTAAAACATAAAAACTCTTTTTTAAATACAAATTTAATCTTTTATTAGCATTTCTTTGAAACATAAAAACCCCTGTTTTTACACTTTTTAAAAGGATAACATACCGGCAATAAATTTACAGGTAACATGTAGGTAATTTTCACGTAAAATATAACTGCGTGCTAGTTTTTTGACCATTTACCTGCTCTTCCATTTTTTTAATTTAAGTTGCAATTTTCAGGTAATTAAACTATGTAGTTTATGTTGCGGCTATTTACTATTGTTTAACGTTTTAACTTACTCAGAAATCTAACGTGTTAGTCTATTTATGTCGCCTATTCGTTTTGCAGCATCCGTTCACCCACAATAAGTTCGTAACAATGGCAATACCTTTACCTTCTCCAAATTAATTGATAACCTGACGTGCTGGATAATTTATGTGGCCTGAACTGCTTTATTTGTCGAAAATTCTTTAAGATTCACCTTCTTTAATTTCAGTAATGTTTCCTTGCAGGACTTATTTTTTGAACCGAATATCTTACCTTGGGTCACAGAAATTGCTGTAGTTCGCAAGGCCGTATCCAGATGTGTGTACAATGGGGTATAGAAATGTAGGTTAGATTCTGGACTACAAGAGAGTATAGATTTTTTTTTGACGCATTTTGACGCTCAGGACTTATGCTCTATAAAGTAGGAAATTTCCGGGAAATTTTGACATTAAAAAAAAAAAAAAAATTAAATAGTTCTAGAGGTCGCAGAGTTTAATGCTTTAAACCACGTATAGCTAATAAAATAAACTAATACACAAAACTTATTCTGTCAAAAAATCTTAAAAAACAAAAAAGTTATGAGCATTTCAACTTCACAAATTGACTCAGAAATTCAAAACTATAACCAAATATTGAGAAAGTCCATTTCGGACCACCCTGTTCTCAATGAAATAGTTGAAATAGGGTTGAAATTTTTTGGCTCCCGAGGTTCACTAGTATTTACTTTCACATGAATAAAAAAATTTTAAAATCGGAGAACAAAAAAAAAATAATTTTGGCCGCCTTCTCAAAATATGAACCAGTGTGCGACGGTATGTTACAAACCCAATTACTATTTTATACCTTCGATACTATAATGCCCACAATATGTTAATCCCAGGAATAAAATCACTTTTTTCTGTAGAAATGTTGACAAATAATTCTTTTTTTAATTTTTCATACATAAAAAAATATACAGTTTTGAGCGCACGTAATACTAAATGTGATTTTTGTTGTCAAAATATCAGGTGCCCCAGAGACAAGTGTTTAAATCAGGTGGAAATATTCCATGGCCATTCTCCGAAATACCAGTTAATTTATTATTTTATGACACTTGCCTTTAAAATGTGGGTGGAGAGATAGAAGTTAACAGGTAGTTTTTTAATATTATGTTTAAAAGGTGAAAGTTTACAGGGGGCTTATTTTTATTATTATGAGTAATAATTGGTTAAAAAAGGTACTTTATTATTTTTATTATGTAACATGCGGTTAAACCACACTAATCCCTTCTTCACCCTAATAAAAAATTAGATGCATTCGTTAAAATGCACAGCCTATATGATCTTAAAAAAACTATTTATTGTCATTCTGAAGACTTTAGTAATTCAGTTTTTTTGAAACAGCGTAACAGTTTAGACGTGTTTTATTTACATAATTAATTTTTGCAATGTCTACAGCTCCGAAAAAGGCCAAGCTTCAAAGTGATATATTTGCTTCTTTTTGTTTTAATCCCTTTAACAAAAAAGTTCACAGATCATCGGATATGCGAAATATTTCCGACGGCTTATTAAAAAAATTTCCTACGCTGTTAAAACGGTGGGAAATTTGTGGGTCATGCAGAAAAGAGCTGGGAAAGTTGAACGAATTACCGGATTTGAATAGTAATGAGCCTTGCGTTGAAGTAATCCCAGATGAAGACAAAAGTAGTTCTGAGAATGATGACAGAACTGTTGATGATGATGGTTATTCTAACTTTTCAGTAGAAGGTATACGTTCAAAGAATGAGTGCCAAAACAAATATCATAAGGATGCAGTAGAAGTTCTGGAACAAATAAAAGAGAAATACAAGACGTCACAGAGCAGAGCTGAAAGAATTCAACTTCTTACGCTTGCTCCATCCACATCGAGTTGTGCAAAAATAATGGCTGAGTTTGGAACGTCTCAACGAAAAGCAAGAATTGCTAAAAAATTGGTTGCTGAGCATGGTATTCTCACACTCCCAAACAAAAAGAAGGGGAAAACTTTAGAGTGCGAAACTGAAGCTCTAGTAACTCAGTTTTATCAGCGAGATGATATGAGTCGCTTGATGCCAGGGATGAAAGACTGGATTTCCGTACGAATCGATGGCAAGAAAGTTCAAATGCAAAAGAGAATGGTTCTCTGCAACCTGAATGAGTTATTCGCAACATTTCAAACAGAACACGATGATGTCAAAATTGGCTTCACAAAATTTACCCAACTGAGGCCAAAACACTGCGTTTTGGCAGGAAGCAGCGGAACTCACACAGTATGTGTTTAAAGCAAAACAGGGCTGTATTAACGTCTCCAGCTCTGGATTAAACTATTGTGACTTATTTCCTATTTATTCATATTCGCCGCGATCGAGAAAATTTAATTCGTCGTTTTTGTATGCAGTTCAGTTCCTCTCGAACACTCAAACCAACCAGGCATCCTTCGGCTCCCCCAGCAACATCATCAAAAACTTTGTACAAACCAAAACCAAATAAGTATACTTAAATAAATGTAAGTAACCTGAATTAAAGTGAATCGCCTTGTCTTTTAATTTAAAGATCCCCAGAGAACAGGAATCCCCTCCTGCCCACAATCTCCAACCCAATCAGGAATCCCTCCTGCCCATCTTCTTACAACCGCTCCATTCTTCGGCCCTTGTTCCAAGTCGGACGTTACTTGCTCAATTTTGACCCTTTGTTTCAATTAAATTATTATCTCTTTTTTAATTGTGTCTAATACCTATAGGCCAACAATTAAACAGTATGCGTTTGCATTTACCACGAAAATGTTAAACTGATGTTAAAGGAAATTAACTTAAGGTATTTAACAGATGATTCACCAGAAGAATTGCACGATTACCGCGATTGCCTTAAATTGACTATGTGTCCTAATGCAACAACTTCTTGTCACTTAGGCGAATGTTCAAATTGCCCGGAAACAACATTCATCAAAGAGAATTGTATTAACTCTTTTGAGCGAGAATGTATTGAGGAGATAAAATTTGAATCTTGGCTTCAGACTGAAAGATGCACATTGAAAACAATCATTTCAAATGTAGATGATTTTGTGGAAGAAATGTGTAGAGGATTGCTAAATTTGAGAACCCATGACTTTTTAGTCAAAGAGCAGTGGTCATTCTTCAAGGATTTGAAGATACATTTGAAGTCTGGTGAATTCGTTATTTCGTTTGATTTCGCAGAGAACTATAAATATGTTCTTCAGGATGCCATACATTCATTCCACTTCAATAACGACCAAGCAACTATATTCACAGTAGTTATTTACTACATGAAAGATGAAAAACTGGAACACAAAAGTATGGCAATCATATCCGACGATTTAAAACATGATACCGTTTCAGTTTATGAATACCAGAAGATAATACTAAATTATCTTAAATGTAATTTTACGGTAGAGAAGGTATACTACATTTCGGACGGAGCTCGTCAACATTTTAAAAACAAAAGTAGCTTCGCAAATCTTTTAGCTCATGAAAAAGATTTTGGAATGCCAGCTGAGTGGCATTTTCATCCTACTGCTCATGGTAAAGGAGCATGTGATGGTGTTGGAGCAAACCTCAAAAGAAATGCAGCGAAGTATAGTCTCCAGTGCTCTCATCAAGATCGCATCTTAGATGCGACTTCTTTATTCCATTGGGCAAAGAATTATTGTAAGGAAACTGAAATAGTTTTTAGTAGCAAAGAGGATCATGCGGAAACATTGAAAACACTGAAAAGCAGATTCGATGCCGCTGGAACAATCGATGGCACCGCTCAATACCATGCTTTTATACCGCTTGACGATGGAAGACTCAAGTTGAAAAAGTTTTCTGCCTCTACTCAATGCGATTTCTTTCCAAAACCAGCAGCGAAATCAACAGCTAAACGAAGTAACTCCAACAAAGGATTGGCAAAAAAAGCAGAAAATAAGGGCGATACATAGGGAGGGTGAAAGACTGGGTATTTGAAAATTTGCAAACTTAAAAACTTCATCAGCTACAACAAATTAAATGTAAAAAAAATTAGGATATAAAAGGATCTAATGTGATTAAGATTAAATTTTATTAAATTATTTATCTTTATCTTTTTATTATTATTATTAAAAATTATTATTATTATAATTATATATTAATTTAATTATTATTACAAATTAATAAAAAGAATTTAATTTGTCAACATTTCTACAGAAAAAAAGTGATTTTATTCCTGGGATTAACATATTGTGGGCATTATAGTATCGAAGGTATAAAATAGTAATTGGGTTTGTAACATACCGTCGGAAAGGTTAATTTGTCTAGTTTCTTTGCAAACGTTTTATTTTTAAGGCTTTAGAAACACTTAAACACAAATAGGAAAAAATTAAAAATAGTGCATATGCTAAAAATTTAAAAACCCTCGTCTAGAGTTAGAAATAATTTTTTTTATACATAAGCCACTCGCATCCCAAAAAGCGACCAAAACTACCTTAAAGGAAAAGACATAAGCTTTCTTTTAAACAAAAAAAAAAAAAAAAAAAAAAAAAACATTCCGGATAAAAAAAATATAAAAAAAAAATTTTACATTTAAAAAAAAAATTTTAAATTTAAAAAAAAATGTTTTAAAAAAACAAAAAAAATTTTTTTCAGAATATTGATCAAATAGCTATCGAAGCTACTTGGGACAAATTCTGCTAACACTAATAGGTAATAAGTTAAATGGGTGAGAAAAACACTGCATATGCTAAAAATTCAAAAACCCTTGTCTAGAGTTAGAAATTATTTTTTTTTATACATAAGCCACTCGCATCCCAAAAAGCGACCAAAACTACCTTAATGGAAAAGACATAAGCTTTCTTTTGAACAAAAAAAAAAAAAAAAAAAAACATTCCGGATAAAAAAAATATAAAAAAAAAAATTTTACATTTAAAAAAAAAATTTAAAATTAAAAAAAAAAAGTTTTAAAAAAACAAAAAAAAATTTTTTCAGAATATTGATCAAATAGCTATCGAAGCTACTTGGGACAAATTCTGCTAACACTAATAGGTAATAAGTTAAATGGATGAGAAAAACACTGCATATGCTAAAAATTCAAAAACCCTTGTCTAGAGTTAGAAATTATTTTTTTTTATACATAAGCCACTCGCATCCCAAAAAGCGACCAAAACTACCTTAAAGGAAAAGACATAAGCTTTCTTTTGAACAAAAAAAAAAAAAAAACATTCCCGCTAAAAAAAAAAATAAAAAAAAGTTTTAAATTTAAAAAAAAAAATAAAAAAAATTTTTAAAAAAAACAAAAAAAATTTTTTCAAAAGATGGATCAAATAGCTATCGAAGCTACTTGGGACAAATTTTGCTAACACCAATAGGTAATAAGTTAAATGGATAAGAAAGAACACCTGTATGGCCAAAATGTCAAAATTTGACCCCCACTAACTCAGAAACTTTTAGACCGATCTTGTTAAAAATTTGTGTCTAAGCTACTATCCAATAGGACTAACCTTGGTGCAAATTTCATCCAAATCGGAAGACATCGATTTCAAAATTGGGTCACTTGACATGAAATCCCCCATATACATATGAGCGTAGATAAGCGTGTACTTATGTAACATGGCACAGCATTTTACTCACAATAGACTTGTTCTATTAACAGAGTACGTTGTTATCTCTTCTTTGCATACTTCACCCCAGGTGGATAGCGTATATATATTTGTACATGTTTGTTCAATATTGATATTAAATCTTATTAACCTTAGAGTACAGATATAATGAGCTCATAGCTTTGCAGGCGAAATACATTATGCATATTTCGGTTTATAATTTGCAATTGTCTTTCCGCCATATTCATAAAGCTTTAATTTATAAAGTCCTCATACTATCCATATATTTTATTCTGTAACATTCACCTTAAATATACTAAAGGTATGTTCGGATCTAACAAATATTTGACGAAAAAATAAAAAAGCGCGACCGGTAAATAGATCAAACTTTAATCTTCTTTAAAACAATTTGTATTGACCTTGTGAACTTTATTTGTAAGAAGATAATTGTATAATGGATGTAATTTAGAAACTTCTAAATGATGTTTGATCTAGCAAACGTTTTGCAAAAGCAACCAATTGTAATTGTTTATTTGGTTCGGCTAAAGGTTTTGGATAATAAAATAAAAATAAAAACCATTTTTTTTAATAACACTAGTGCTTAAGTGTAGGACGTCAAATATTAGTTAGGTGCGCAAATAACGGGTGGTTAAATTTTAAGGGCCGATTTGATTTTGAATATAACCCAAATTATTTAGGAAATTATTGTCATTTCTTTTTTTTATGATAATATAAACCGCACCAAACAGTAACTCTTTGTCGGTGCATTAGTTTTTCGACAATCACTCTCGGATTATCATTCGCCCAAGTGCGGCAATTCTTCTTATGGACGAATCCACTGAGGTGAAAATGTGCCTCATCACTGAAGATGATTTTCTTCGAGAAGTGATCTTGCCACCATTCTGACCATTAACGACGTTTGGAGTGGTCAAGAGGCTTTAGTTCTTGAGTCAGTTGCACCTTGTTAGCGTGTAAATGCAAGTCTTTATGCATAATGTTTATCAGGTGCAATTGTTGGGCATGACGACGAGTTGAGGTAGACGGCTATTCAGCCACACTACCGCGAACAGCAGCAATATTCTACGAGCTGTATGAGCATGCACTGTTGTTTTCACATCTCCTACTGACCCGGTTTGCTCAAACGTTTGCAGGATTTTTCAGATTGAACGCACATTTGGACGATTAAATTGACCAAAAAAAATCACGAAGTGCACGATATGCATTTTGATTTGACCACCCATATCATAATAAGCCTGAATAACTTTAACGCGTTGCTCGATTGTGTATCTTTCCGTAGTTCAAATTGAGTTAGTCTGAAATTGAGAAATGTCAAATGAAATGCTGAAAAAAACTTGACGAGCAGGAGCAGCTCACATTCAAAATTTAACCACCCGTTAGCTTAAGTATCCCATAACCATACCATATGAGCTAAGAGGACCAATTTTAACACAGATAATTTTTAACCCTTAAGTGTATACCTGGGCCGGCCAGGCATTTTTTGAAATTTTTACCAGTTTTTTTCACATAATTTTTAAATATATTAGAACGAAACTTTATGTATTCCTCAATCAAAGTGTTTTTTACAAGAATGCTAGAAAAAATTGTAAATTTAAACACGTGGCAATTTGCCAAATGAAAGTTTTGTGCACATTGTATCCACCTGGCCCTGGCCATTATTATATATGTACAATAGTAAATCAAATCAAAACGAAACGTATCAAAAAGCATACACAACAAATAAGAATTCTTTTTTAACTTTTATTAATTTTTTTTATTTATATTTATTTTTATTTTTATTTTTATTATTTTATTAAGAAGAATAATAATTCTTATAATTCTTTGTTGTCAACTACAATAATTATTATAGTTGACATCAAAATGTTCTTGTTGTAGCCATAATACACCATATAAATAAAAGTAGTCCCAGCCAGGCCCAGGGATTCGTTAGTGTGAGATTTTTTTTGATAGCCACAAAAAGCCAAGGCGGCAGTTTGTGCCGCTCTAACTAGTTGTCTTCTTAAAAGTTAAATAAACAGAAAAAAATTAAAAATAGTCTCTAATCACCAAATTCATACCGAATGAAGAGAATCAAGCAAGCAATTTGTTAATTTTGCACCTTTAACCAAAATGATTATATAAATTACTAAAAATTTTAAAAATTTTAAATTGTGAATAATTTTTTTTTTTTTTGAACAAATTATATTTAAATTAAAAAAAATTACTTAAAAACTTTGCCGTTTCATACAATGTTTTAATTGATTTTATTTCCTATAGCTCAAAGTAATCGAATACTTTTTCAATTTGAATCAATTTTATTCCTAATTCTTTCAGTAAATACTGAACGAATCGAAACTATTTTTTCAGCATTTTTAAAACTCAAACTAATTCTAGCACTGAACAAATAATTTCTATTCGTCCAATATCTACTGAAAGAATTAAGAATAAAGAATCGAAAAAGTATTCGATCACGACTGCCAGAATTAGCCCCCGGATTTGGCATTTCCCAACAACAATTCTACACAGAAAAAACTAAAAATTGTCTCTAATTAACAAAATTTATTCCAAATTCATTGAATCAAGCAACCCATTTCTTGATTTTGCACCTATTACCAAGATGATTATATTGATTACTAAAAATTGTAAAAATTTTCTATTTTAAATAATTTTTTTCCAATAAATTTTATTTTTAATTTTAATTAAACAAATGATCAAAAAACTTTGCCGTTTCAAACAATGTGTTGATTGATTTTGACAATTTCCAACAACAATTTCATAAGTTTATATTATTTTATTTTAAACGAAATAATTTTTTGTTATTTAATTATTAATTTAATTCAAAATTTATTTTAAAACAACTAAAATGTTTATTAAATCAAAATTATATTTTTGTAATTTTCTTTCAACAAAACAAAATAATTGATTCAATTATCACACTAACTAAATTTAAAAACTTTTTAAATAATTTTTTTAATTGATAAAAAACTACTAATAATTTTTTCTGTGTACAAGCTTTAATTTGTATTTAATTTAAAACGAAAAAATCAATTAAGGTTTTTTTTGTTATTTAATTAAAAATTTATTTCAAAACAAATTAAATGCTATTTAAATCAATATTATATTTTTAATTTTCTTTCAACAAAAAAAAAAAAAAAAAAAAAAAATAATAATAATTTACTTTAATTAAATTGAAATACTTTTTAAACAATTTTTTTTTTAATTGATAAAAAAACTACTGATAGTTTTTTCTGTTTATAAAAAGTATTAAATTTTTAAAATAATCCGTACCTGTCCACTATTTCATCTGACTGTACAGAAATAAGTATCCTCCAAAATTTATGTTGATAAAAAAATCGCAAATATTCTCTATATATGAGATTTTTTTTAGAATTTAAACTAATCAAAGAAACCGACCTATCACTTCCAGACAATATACCCCATACAAGTAGTTCTTAAGAAGATAATTAAAATTACTTAAATTAATTTTAGTTAGGCCTTAAACTTGCAGCAGTTTATAGTATTTAGACCAATGAAAAAAATATTTTATGTTATGCTGATTTAGAAGAATACCTTAGCTCCAGTCTTTCTTATGAAGTATTTTTAGAGTATTTTATGCGAATATGAATTCTCAGTTAAGAATTTTAAATTTAAAATATTAATTTCTTTTTTTAGCCGGTACAGGATCTTAATGAAGTCATTGTCCATTTCCACTTTATACTCAGTAGCTGACCTTTTCTGTTGCAATTATATTTAATTTGTCTGGTTTCTTTTTTCTCAGTTTCTTTTTTTCCATATCATATTTTCTTTGCAAAGTTAGGCTCTTGTTGTTGTTCATATTGTGAAAATGTCACCATCTGTTTAATTTCATTTGCATAATAATTATGCATTTAAAACTTACTGTAAAAGATTTTCGCTTTTTAGCTTAAACATATTTTTAAGTGTGTAAATATGAACTCATGTAAATTTGAATATGAGCACTTTTTTTTGGCAAAATTGTAATATGATGACATTATTTTTACCCAAATCTTGGCACAGCATTGCTGCTTTGCTGCATGCCCAATTGTATACTTATTCATGCATTAAAGTTCAAGTCATATGTATGTGGCACGTTAAAAATCTTAATAGTATATGAACAGTGAAAGAAAAATTTGGTTTGAAGAATTGTTTTTTTAATGGGCAAAACTCCATAATTAATTGTTCCAAATATAAAAAATTTCCTTTTATAAATATAAAAATAAGAAGTTATTTTAATATTTAAGATCTTAACTCGTTCAATATGCAACAGTTTTGAACAACACTGCTTATAAATTCGTTATAAACATTAGTTTTAACAGATTCAAATCCCACAGCAGTTTGGTTTTTGCGGTTTTTACTTATCTTAATGGCATTTTATTTTCAAATCTTACTCAACTATATGAAATACCAAAGCAGAAATGGCAAATATAATTGCTGGTGCAAAGTTTTTTTTTTTTTTATTAAACTCTTTTTCTTTTTATTATAGTGTAAAATCCACTAGAGTGGTTTCACATTTTTTTTTGCAATCTTAAATTATTTGTATTGATTTTTATCACGAAAAAGCAGTAAAATAGTGGAAAAGAAAGTAAAAAAGGAACATGCTTTAGGGTTTTATTCGTATAATATTTTTTAGCTTTTCTAAAATCTAATGAAAAGGTTTCCTGATGAGCTGGCCTAAGCAACCAGTGAAATGCGCATAGAAGCTAGCATAACCTCAACAATAAATGTCAGTGTATTTGTCAAATATGAAAAATTGGGAACTTAGCACGTCATACAGAAAACGTATTAATGATAAATTTTGTATTCACGTAAATAACTTTGATATGACACTTGTACTATTTATACATTTTTAACAAATTACAATACCAATACAGTAGTCCGCAAAAGTACGGACCCGCAAACATCTATTTGAAGTTTTTACAAATTTAATCCTTAAGATATAAAGAAAAAAAGTATCAAAATATATTTTTTTAATTCAGAAATAGTTTGTATTGTTTATATCAGTATTCGAAAATAAACACTAAATATCTCTCCTTAGTGTTCAGTTCGGTAGATTTGTGGAAAACACAAACGCTAATAGTGTTTGTGTAGAAATTCATTCAAAAAAATAATGTTTCCCTGTTACTCAACAAAAGATTAGAACATTTAAATCCATTCGGTTTTCTTTTTAAGTCCACATACTTCATTGTGTTCGGTTCGGCTCATTAATGTTCGTCCCTTTTGGCTGGTAAAGAAAACCAAACATTTTTTACAAAAACAATATACACATACAAAAAAAACAAAAGCCAGCAAAATAATTTTACACAAATAAAACATGTACACAATACACACACAAGCTGTTCGTGTTGCGGTCATTGTTAAAATTTTTTGTTTATTAATTTCCGTATTAATATAAGAAAAGAAACATTATAGATCTTTGAAATATAATGCTTGTCTACAGTATTACTACAATTGTTCTGTTTTTTAACGAAGAACAGAACAATATATAATGTTTGGCTCTTTCTTGAAAATAGTTACAAACGGTATTAAGGGCTGTGTTCGTCTACACAATCACTAAAAAATATCGTTCTTTGGTGTGTGAGCCGAACGCTAAATTATGTACTGTTTATTTTTGAACGCTGGTTTATAAAGTATAAGAAGACTCAAGCTTTTTAAAAAAAATTTAAGCTACATTTTTTTCGAAAAAATTAAAGGAAAAAATATAAAATATTTTTTGAAATAATTAGTATTGTGATTATTTTGTTGAACTATTTATAATTTTTAATCCAAATTTTTAATATTTTTAATTAGGCTTAAGTTTATCAAATTTAATTTTCATTAAACTATTTTTATGAAGAAAGGAATTTTACAACATGAAAAAATGTACTTTGGAATTCAAGAAGAATTCTTGACAAAAGTACGAAAAAAACAGAACAGCTGGCACAAAAATACAGCTTGTCGGTAAGAGAGGCGAGGAGAATGCTTTCTTGCTAGCATAATTTTTCAACCATCTTCAACCCCGCAAAAGAAGCATAGAAACAATACATAAACGACACAAAACCAATACACGTACATTAATAAAACAGCAGGTTAAGAATTTTTTTTACAGAGGGTATTTAGTCTCTCGTTGTTCGTTGAAAAATAAAAAAAAAAACACAAAAATACACACAAAGCAGGGTACATGTATACAATTTTGTGCCAGATGAAATAATCCCGTGTGTGACGGAGAGAACAAAAATTGTGCAGCTTAAATAATCGTCTCGTGTGGGATCGACCATTTTCTTGCAGGAAAATCAATTGACCCTAAAGTTCCAATTTGAATGCATTTTGTTGTAAATTTTTTTTTGGAATATCTAAATAGCCCGCCTTGTCCATCGTTGCTTCAATAAGTTGTAGCAGGCCGACTCTGTTTGATGTCATACACCCCTTAGGCATTATACCGCCGCCTCCATGATTCACTGCGCCTGACAAGTGCCCTTTATTAAGGGCTGTATCATTTTTTTCCACACTATTTGCCTTCCTGTTATGGCAAAATTTTCTCTCATTTTAAACAATTTCTTTTTCCCAGAACTCTGGAGGCTTGTTAATGTATTCCTTGGCAAATCATTATTACCAATTGTAATGTAGGGCTTTCTTCGTGCTACTCTTCATGGTAACCATGTTTTTTTCAATAGTTTTCGCACAGTATCATTGCAGGTGGTTTTTTGAGGCGGTCAACTATGGGGGGTTTTTTTTTGACGGATTAGATCAAAGTTTTTGGCTTCTTTGTAAGTGTATATTTTACAGAAGAAAGGTTTTATTATTTTGATTAAGCCATGCAATGCTTTATTTGGGTTTAGATGGGCTTCTTCTTCGGAGTGCAGATCTTTTCATCAAGTTTTCTTAAACTATTTACCTATTTTTATTAACTTAAATTAAAAATTCACTTAAATGGTATTCGCTTCTCTGCTGCTTCTTTGTAGTGTGTAATCGCATATATCAGCGCTGATGTAGTTCCAGATAACTAAAAATTTTTTACTGGGAACCTCTTATCGATTCGACATATGTTACTTGAAACCTATGCCTTATATGTCCCAGTAGACTAAAGCGTTAAACCTCTCATTTTGGCTGCGACACGTAAATCATGAGCGGAAAATTACTGCTGCGGCAGTGGGAGATTTTGGAAAAAAAATGAAAATAGGAATAGCTTATCCCTTCAACAATAAATTTCAGTTTATCAATAGTATGAAATGGGAATGTAGCACATTTAAATGAAACCTTGTTAATTAAGTTTTTGAATCCCAAGAAAAACTTTGATAGAAAATAGTTCTGGTTTTTCTTATAAAACATGAGGTTGAATTTATGCATACCATGATGAAATAAAAATATACGTAAGAAAAGTCTTCTAAAATACCTTAATTATTAAAAACAATTAAAAAATAACAAATTTCTATGCCCAACAAGTATGAATGCAGTGCTTGGCTATGCCAAATTTAATAAACCTTGGTGCGGTAAGAGCAGAAAGTTTAATAAATATCGTTCTTTATATATAAATAAATATATTTCGTGGCACTTAAACTTCTGCGATCCCACCCACATTTTGTCTAATGGGTGTACCTAATTTGGAATATTTATTTTACTCTTGCCGTTTTACTGATATGCAAAAAAAAATGCAACGAAGGATGTGCAAATTAGAAACAGTCGTGGCTTATAATTTAGACATTTGTTAACGGGTCAGACTGAATTTCAATAGAATGAATTTCAATGGATCATGTGAGACATATATTTATACAAACCAAGTTCCCATAGTTTCTGGGGTCTTCGGAAAACTCATTCCAATGGACAGTCGGACAATGTTAAATTAATTTCGCTCCTCAAACGCATCTTGAATATAAAGGGTTTTTTTTAAGCTAGATAGAACTTTAAATTGTAAAAAGTAACACAAAAAAATTAAATTTTGATGAAATATTTTTTTTATCGTTTCAGTATACTCTGACAAATCATCATGAATAGACTCACGCTTGAACAACGCTACAAAATTATCCAAATTTACTTTGAAAAATTTAATCCAAATTTAAATTGCAAAATTGTGTTCAGCGATGAGGCGCATTTTTGGCTTAACGGGTTTGTTAATAAGCAAAATTGCCGCATATGGAGCGAGACCAATCCACAAGAGACCCTACAGACTCCATTACATCCAGAAAAATGCACCGTTTGGTGCGGTTTTCACGCTGGTGGCATCATAAGACCTTATTTCTTTAAAAATGAGGCCGGAGCTCACGTTATGGTCAATGGAGATCGTTACCGCACCATGATCAATGATTTTTTGTTTGAAAATATGGATGACATTGATCCGGAGGAGAAGTGGTTTCAACAGGATGGCGCTACGTGCCATACGGCGAACGCAACCATCGACTTATTGAAATCAAAATTTGGCGATAAGTTGATTGCGAGAAATGGACCTGTCAATTGGCCTCCAAGGTCGTGCGATTTGACACCTCTCGATTATTTCCTGTGGGGCTACGTGAAGTCACTGGTTTTATGATGATAAACCAGCAACAATTGACGCCTTGGAGGCCAGCATTGTTCGTGTTATTCGTGACATACGGCCAGCAGTGCTCGAAAAAGTGGCCCAAAATTGGACGTCCAGAATGCGCTTCGTTAAGAACAGCCGCGGTGCCCATATGCCCGAAATCATTTTCAAATGTTAATGTCACGTATTGATCTTTCTAATAAAAAAAAAATTTTGATTACAATTTAATTTTTTGTGTTATTTTTTACAATTTCAAGTTCTTTTGGGCTTAAAAACACACCCTTTACTTTATGGGGCCTAAGTTCAACACTATAGAAATATCAAATGGAATAAAAAACCATTTTACCAGTGGTTAAGTAATATACATAAGTTTTTATTTAAGGTTTTTCGAAACTAACTAATTATAAGGTCATATTGAACAATTTCCTGAGTTTTGTTGATAAGCTAAAAAAAAATATACGTCGGAGCTATAAACTGCTGCATTTATTATAGCTGATGTATGGACGCCTTAAGTATGGACGCAATATATTGAAAATTTTTGTTCTTAACATTGCTAAGAACAAAATATCTCCTCATACTGCACGCACAAGCTCGTAGCCATTTAATAAATGCCTGTGAGCTAAAACCAACCTTTCAACGTACTGATGAATGTACTCTTATTTTTTTTTTTTTTTTTTTGCAGGGGTGAAGAGAATTTTCAACTTTTTTTTTTGGTAGTTGTTGTAAGCACAAGCATAGATGACTATCAGTGAAATTTATGATATTAGCAACAATGGTAATGACAGCGAAACAGTTAATGTTTTGGGGTAAATTTTTTGTTTCTAGCAGCATTAAATACAGAATAACGAAGTTGTTGATTAAACAAGCCTAAGAATACCAATTTAAAAATGTAAAAAATGTAAAAGTTTAAATTTGAACAGTTCACATAGGGGCAAAAATATGTACAACCGCGCGATAAATCAACCGCTAACATTTGGTAAGAATTTTGTGGAAACTTTTTACTTAATATCGTGATCAGAATACTACGTATTTGTATTGACATTTTTTGTGGCAAAAACATGCCTTTATAAGTCAAGAACGAAGTTATGTATTAAAATTTGTATTGCTAGATTTACGTTAAGGAGAGGCAGCACAAAAGCATAACGTAAGAACGAAGTGGATTTGAGAAAGTAAAAAAACCACAAAACAATAAACATAAAAATTGGGCGGCATGAAACAACCCTCCAAATATAACCCCCCAAAAAAATTACGAAATTACCCCACAAAGTGTGGGGCCTTATTTCATATACAATAAAACCCCAATTTTAAAAATAAAATAAACCCCCAATGAGATGAACTAACGCCCCAAACAGAAATAAAATAATAATACCCTAATTTTTGGGGGCTTATATCATATGAAATATGACCCCAATTTTTAAAATGAAATTAGACCCAAAAGAATATGCTCCTCTATGGTTTGTTATACCATAGAAGAGAATATCCTTGCGCCCGAAAAAGTTTTCGTTGTTAATTTAAAAATGTAATAATCCCCAAAGAATATATTCGGGCTTTATTGCATAAGAGATTTTCATATTTTCATTATATTTCATTCATAGATTTCATATGAAATAATACCCCAATTGATTTAATGAAATAACACCCCAAACAAAATGAAATAACTCCTCAAAAATCGTTCTTTTTGTTCTCTGTGCAAAATTTTGGGGGGTTTTTTTCATTATATTTTTGGGGAATTATATTTTGGGGTGCTATTTCATGCCGCCAAAAATCGTAAAAATGAATTGTTTTTTATTTTCAACAAGTATTTTTTCAAAGTACTAAGCCATTAAAACAAAACACCTGTTATTTTAGACATTTATTTTAGTATCAAAAGTAACTCAACTTGCATTCCTAATTGATTTCCTCATATTTTAGCAAATGCTGTGCAAAAATATAGATATAAAGAAATTATGTGTATCAAATGAAAACAAAATATACAAATGAATAAATCATACAATTTGGCATGCAGCATTTGACAACATGTTGTATGAGTAATAAATAATTACTCTCTGAAAACGAATATAACTCATACGTCTAGACCTACATGAGAACTACTTTATAGTACATGCAAGCCTTTTGTAAACAAACTACAATATAATGTTTTATATTTTTTTGGCATAAGAAAACAATATGATATTTTTTTTTTTTTTAGTTTTGGCAATCATGAAAAACAAATTTATTTTAAAATTGATTGTGACTTAGTTTTGGGGTTAGTAACATTCATTGTATACAAATAAATATGTTTAATGACTTATTTGGCATCACTGAATTTTATTGATTGTAGTTTTGTTAAAAAGTTTTTTTTTTTAAATACAATAAAATTATGCGGAAGAAATAGATATTTGGTCATGCTTGAAATTATAATAAAGTGAATATTAAAACCTTTTAAATAATTAAATTGTTTAATTATTGAATCTAAAACCCAAACAAATTATATTACAACAATTAATCATAACTTCATTAAAGTTCACACTATAAAAGTTTTGTTTAAAAAAGTCTAAATTAGATTAACCCATCCAAGAAAAATAGTTACGAGTACAAATGTGAACCACCAACCAAAAAAATTTATATTCTGTTAGAAAAGCGAGCATTAATTGGTGACGTTTTTGAAGAAAAATTTGATCAGACATACTTTAATAGGACAGGAAATCAGGCAATTAAATTTTGTGCAGATCGATCATTTATTTAGCATTAAGTCGCATATGAAACCCACTCTCGGAAAACACTTCAATACACCAAAAACTAAAACTAATAATGCTTTCGTAGTAATCTGTGTTCTGTCACTGTCCTTAAAGATGATTAATTATACTGTAAAATTTCATATTCCGCAAATATATACTCACAATATTCCGTACGTTAAATTAACTAAAATTGTAATATAAAATAAATGAAAATTCAGATAAACCCCGATCTACTTTTTACGGAATATGCAGTTATTTTATATAAAATAACAGAAAATTCTACGGAACACGGAGTTGAATTTTGGACAGTAAAAATTAAATGAACTTTTAGTTACTCCAAATTACATTTGCATTTAATTTAACATAAAGAAGAATTTAACCTAATCAACGGACAATATTAACTACAACTGTAAATCCGTATTAATATGCACTTTGTTTTTTAAATAACTGTTAAAATCAGCTAAAAATAAATTTGCTTGGAATTTTAAATGTTTATTTATTTAAAAATGACGGAAAGGAACACTCACAATATTATTACAGTAACGGACTGTAGTTTATTTAAGAAATATTCCGTTCAGTCATTTTTAAATAAATAAACATTTAAAATTCCAAGCAAATTTATTTTTAAGTGCATTCTAAGTGCATATTAATACGGATTTTCAGTTGCAGTTAATATTGTCCGTTGATTGAGTTCAATTCTTCTTTATGTTAAAGTAAATAAAAATGTAATTTAAAGCAACGAAAAGTTCATTTAATTTTTACTGTCAAAAATTCAACCGCGAATTCCGTAAAAACAAATCAATATTCAGTTATCTTATATAAATTAATTGTCGAAAAATTAACTCATATTCCGTAAAAACAAATAAATATGCAGTTATTAAAAAAAAATTTTACTGTCGAAAATTCAACACCATATTCAGTAAAAACAATTAAATATTCAGTTATTTTATATAATTTTACTACCAAAAATTAATTTTTACTTATCTATAAAAAATGAATTGCTTGTTTTGTGTAAGCAATTCCCATTTTCTATTTGTTAAAATAATTTAGTTAAATACATCAAATTTTAAAAGTAAAATAATTTCGAAGCCATATCGGTCATGCTGCTGGTGTCTTATAATTGAGAGTTCTTCTGTACAACAAAAGTAAAACAAACGTGTGTAACTGGGTAAGTAAATAAAAATATTCTCCCTCTCTCGCTTATAAGAAAAACAAGCGGACAGGTGTCTGTATGGTATTTTTTAGAAATTCGGCTCTTTTGTGGAGTAAACGAAAATTTAATAAAATAACTGAATATTTAATTGTTTTTACTGAATATGGAGTAAATTTTTTGACAGTAAAATTTTAATAAATACCTGAATATTTAATCGTTTTTACTGAATATGGTGTTGAATTTTTGACAGTAAAATTTTACAAAATAACTGAATATTTATTTGATTTTACGGAATATGGTGTTGAATTTTTGACAGTAAAAACTAAATGAACTTTTTGTTAAAAATAAATGAAAAATAGGTAGACCGGTTTTTAATTGAACTTTCATTTATTTTATATTACAATTTCAGTTAATTTTACGTACAGAATATTGCGAGTGAATACTTTTTAAATAGACTACAGTCCGTTACTGTAATAATATTGTGAGTGTAGATATTATTTTTAAATTTGGTCTAATTTATTTTTATGTGCATAGAAATTAGAACATGTTTATCTTGCGAAAATCGTTTGTTCCATAATTTACCATAGGGCGCACATAATGCGGCCTTTAGAAAAGCACATAAAAATTGCACTACTGTATTGAAATTGGGTCCAATTCAAGGTTTTTAATACCAGAAATCACTCTATGGAATTGTGTGATGATCGATCCATAGCTTAACATTGGCCCTATGTAAAATTACCTCCTGGAAGTCACTTTAATGTGGCTAAAATTTATAAGATTCATTATACTTTATTCAAATCAAGTTTTATATGACTACAAATAATATCATAAAACTTTATGATGATTGGCCCATTTTGTCCTAAGCCACTGCAAGCTATAATAATGGCACGTTAGCTTTAAAAAGAATTGGTTTAAATATCCCATACGGAGCCTGCTCATGAAATATTGTATCGCTCAGTGGAGGATATGAAGACGAATATGGCACTCTTTAAATCTTAAAACAAACAAATAAAATTGATCAAAACTTTTCTTAGATATTTGACAATGTTGTTGATTATAATGTTATTTGTATATACTCTATCTACATACTTGTTATGAGAAAATATGAAGTAGGCATGTAGAATATTGTATTTGATGATTAGTTAGTTTTGTAAAATTTTCTTTATTCTAATAAAACTTTTGTACATAAAACATCAATATTCAACTGGTTATGGGCCCAGGTCACTTTTGCTAAGATATAAACGGAATTTTTAAGAAAGCTGCCTAGAAGGATTTCAAAGACAAATTTCAAGTTGCTTAAAAGGATTTTAAAGGAAATTTTTCAAGCTGCCTAGAAGGATTTTAAAATTTCAAACTGCCAAGAAGGATTAAAAGCAAGTATCAAGCTTCTCGAAGGGTTCAGATATTTTATTAAGAAGTTTAAACAAAATAAAATAAAAAATGGAGGATTTTAAAATCGAAAAACTACGCGGAGCTGTTAATTGGTGTTCATGGAAGTTCCAAATGCGTATAATTTTGAAATCTATGGACCTTTACAATATTGTGGATGGGTCATATACAAGACCTATTAATGCGGATGGAAGTGGAGATGCAGGTAGGGCTATTTCTCTGCAAAATCTTCAAGCCTGGGCGAAAGCTGATATTAGGGCACAAAAAATTATTATAACATCTATTGATAATGTCATTTTAAAATATTTGATGTGTTGCAAAGAAGCGTTTGATATGTGGCAAAAATTGCATACTATACATGAAATGCAATCAGAAGTAAGTGTTCATTTGCTACAGCAACAGTTTTATGATTTAAAAAAGAATTCTGAAGATTCAATTGAAATGCATATCGCCAAAATAGAAGAGCTTGCAGAACGATTAAGAAATTTAGGAGAACCGTTGACAGAGAATATGATTATAACAAAAATTTTGATGACGCTGCCACCAACATATAACCATTTTGTAACTTCTTGGGAATCAACTGAAGAAAACAAAAGAAACATTGTCAATTTAACTAATCGTCTTGTACTAGAGCAATCACGAATAATTAGAGATATGGATGTAGCTGAAGCTTTTACAACAAAAAGGCAAAAGCCACGGGAAGATAGCAAGAGGCCAGGTAAATGTTTTAAATGTAATAAAGAAGGTCACTGGAAAAAAGATTGTCCATTATGGAAGAAAAAGAAGAATTTTAAAATGCCTAATTCAAATTCCAATGCTTGTATGAGCGGAAGATCCAAGTTTTTAAAAATAGATGAAAATTGGATAGTTGATTCGGGAGCTTCAGAGCATATGACATCTCATAGAGAATGGTTTTCAAGTTATTGTCATTTTCAAGAGCCATCCAAAATTAAAATTGGAGATGGAACGACTTTAAATGCGTTAGGCGAAGGAAATATTGATGTCTTAATTAAAAGTGATGATGGTTGGAAAGAAAAATATTTAGAGAATGTTCTTTTTGTACCAAATATGAAAGTCAATTTGTTTTCTACAACAGCTGCCATGGATAAAGGGTATGTGATGAAATCAGATAAGAATCAGTGCTTTTTTATTCGAGATGATAAAGTTGAGGCTTTTGGCAATCGGAAAGGAAACTTATTTCAAATTGAAATGAAGGTTGTTTTTAAAAGTCAATATAATTTAAATGCAAACTCGTGCAAAGACACATCTAAGTTGTGGCATCAAAGGTTTGTTCATCAAAATATGAAACATACAATAGAGGTTTTAAATAAAAGAGAAATTAAATACAAAGCTGATCAAAGCCTAGTTTGTGAAGGATGCTGTTTAGGTAAGCAACATAAAATGCCATACACATCAAGTAAAAACAATTCAAAAGCTCTCGGTGAAATAATTCATGCCGACGTTTGCGGACCGATGGAGGAATTGTCAATTGGTAAATCTCAATACTTTTTACTTTTAAAAGATGATTTTTCAAGATTTAAATGGGTTTATTTTTTACAACAAAAAAGTGAAGTTTTTCAAAATGTCAAAAATTTTATAAGTATGTTGAAAAATCAAAATATTAAAATTAAAATATTTCGATCTGATAATGGCAAGGAGTTTATAAATCAAAATATGGATCAGTTACTTAAAAATTATGGTATTCAACATCAGAAATCAGTATGTTATACCCCAGAACAAAATGGATCAGCAGAAAGAGAAATTCCTACAGTGGTTGAACTAGCAAGATGTATCCTTCAAAGTAAAAATTTAAATAAGTTTTTATGGGCTGAAGCAATTCATCATGTGGTTTACGTATTAAACAGAACTGGACCGAGTCCAATCAAAAATAAATCACCTTTTGAAGTATGGTTTTATAAAATACCGAAGATCTATCACCTGAGGGTTTTTGGTACTCAAGTTTTTGCACATATTCCAAAACAAATACGTAGAAAGTGGGATGCAAAAAGTAAGAAAGGTATTTTTGTTGGTTTTGATTTAAACGTCAAAGGATATCGCATATTCTTTGAAAGTGATAACAAAATTAAAATATACAGAGATGTAATTTTTGGCGATGAACTTGATATAAATAACAACAATGAAACTTGTGAAGATAATAACAGTATTTGCCATTTCAAGGCTTTTGGTGATAGTGAAAATAATCAAGAAAATTGTCAAAATAATGAATCTGGAAATAGTAATGAGCAAATGGAAGAATTTGTTCAGGAAGTTGTTCAAGAAAGTCAGAATTTGTCTAACGATTTAAATGTTGAACAAATAGAAGGAAATAATGAAAACATCTCAATTTCATCAAGGAGTGATAATTCAAGTGTACAATTGGTTGATTTTGGAAATGGAAGCTCAAATGTAACAAGAACAGAGAAAACCAGGTATAATTTAAGACCTAATCCAACAAAAAAAATAAACATTGATGAGATGTTTAATTCTGTGATGCAAAATGAGTTAGAAGAGCCCACTACTTATGAACAAGCCATAAAATCGAAAAATGTTTACAATTGGAAAAAAGCAATGGATGAAGAATATGAAGCCCTACTAAGAAACAAAACATGGAAACTTTGCAAATTGCCTGAAGGTAGAAAATTAATAGATTGTCGTTGGGTTTATAAAATCAAGTTTAAATCATATAACACAATTGAGCGTTTTAAAGCACGCTTAGTAGCTAGAGGCTTTACCCAAGAACATGGTATTGATTATGAAGAAACTTATAGCCCATTGGTAAAGTATGATTCTGTGCGCCTTTTACTGGCTGTAGCTGTATCAGAGGGAATGTCAATTAAACAATTTGATATAAAGACGGCTTTTTTGTACGGTGATGTAAATGAAGAAATTTACATGAGACAACCACCTGGATATATTAAAGAATCCCAAAAAGTTTGTTTATTAAAGAAAAGTATTTATGGGTTGAAACAAGCACCAAGATGTTTTAATAAAAAATTTTGTGAAATTATTGAGAAATTTAATATGAAAGCAAGCAACTCAGATAAGTGTGTGTTTATCAAAAATGTAAAAGAATCAAAAATTATATTGGCAATATATGTGGATGATGGACTATTGATATATAATGATGAACAACTTGGTAATGATTTATTAAATCATCTCAGCGAGAATTTTGAAATGAAAGAATGTCAATTAAATAAGTTTCTTGGATTTGAAATCAAAATTCTAAATTCAGGATCAATGTTTCTTCATCAACATCAATACATGGAGAAAACTTTGAAAAGATTTTCTATGCAAGATTGCAACTCGGTATGTACACCTTTAGAACCAGGCTGGGTAAATCAAACTAACAGTGAAGAAGTTAATGAAAGTTTTCCTTATAAAGAATTAATTGGTTCATTAATATATTTATCAATTATAAGTCGCCCTGATATTTCGTTTGCAGTTTGTACGCTAAGTAGGTATATGGAAAAACCATGTCAAATACATATAAATGCAGCAAAAAGAGTTTTAAGATATATCAAAGGCACAGTTAACCATGGTTTGCTTTATACACAACAAAATAGATCCAGACTTATTACCTTTGCAGATTCTGATTACGCAGGAGATATTGAGAGTAGAAGGTCAACATCTGGAATTGTCACACAGTTAGGCCAATGTTCAGTAGCATGGAGATCTCAGCAACAACGCACTGTTGCGTTGTCAACTACTGAAGCAGAATATATTGCTGCATGTGAAGCTGTTAAAGATATTGTGTGGATAAAACATTTTTTGAAAGAAATTACATACAACATTGAAGAAAACTTTTTATATATAGATAATCAAAGCACAATAAAGCTTATAAAGAATCCAGAATACCACAAAAGGACCAAACATATTGACGTAAAGTATCATTTTATAAGAGAGAAATTTGATGAACATGAATTTGAGCTGAACTTTGTAAATACTAAGGAACAATTGGCAGATATTTTAACCAAATCTTTATCCAGACCATTTTTTGAAAAATTTGTTAAATACTTAAATATTGTTTCTAATAACTAGTTTATAGATTTTTTGTTTTATACAATTATAACATTAAGGGGAGGTGTTGATTATAATGTTATTTTTATATACTCTATCTACATACTTGTTATGAGAAAATATGAAGTAGGCATGTAGAATATTGTATTTGATGATTAGTTAGTTTTGTAAAATTTTCTTTATTCTAATAAAACTTTTGTACATAAAACATCAATATTCAACTAATGTGTAATAGATGCTTTGTTCCAGTGTTCAGCAGACCGTTATCAATTATAACTTAACTTTAGAGTATGATTCGAATGAAGGTACTTAATAATTTAATTCGTAAATATCCAAGAAAGAAAAAAGATATACAGATTAACATTGTGTCATTGAACTAAGACACAGAAAACGACACAAGTTTAAAGTAGCAAATATTGTTTTAAAAATCTTTGTCACAATTCTTGTAATTTGTATGTTTAAATAACTCAAAGTTTCTTGATACAATTTGGTGTTTCTCGACAGAAATATTTACAATAGACTTTGAAGTAGGGATTGGCAATTAATCATGGCACATGCTAAACGCGTCTTTATGTCGTTTAAAGTAATTGACATGCAGCTTTTGCGTTTTTGTCATTTCTTTACTTAAGCACTTGTTGAAATAAGAATTGCTTGTAAAGCTTTTTTCAAGTTTAAAATCAAATTAAAATTTTAACTGTCAATTACACTATGTGACAAAGTCGATAAATTTCAAAATACATTTGGAAACACCTGTGGTCATGCTTACGTACTACATAGATAATTTTTCCACTTTTAGAACTTTGATGACACCCCGAAAATCGAAAGATGCCACTACAGACAGTTTTTGTGGACATTGTAGACTAAACAATTTTTCAACTTAGCTATTTTTGCACTAATTTGGAAGATTTAAATGGTGTTTAATAGAGAACTAGTGAGGTTTTATTTTTGTTTGTTTTTATTTGATTTTTTTGCGGAAGAACTATTCTTAGTATATATATGATTACATTTATATCAAAGTAATATCAAAAAAAATTATGGCGGAGTAGAAAAGTGGGCGGGGCACAAAATAAATGTATTTGTATCTGAAGAACGGTTATAGAAAAATTGTTAAGTTTTGAAACACAATCTGGGTTATCAATTCACAAGCTTCCTTAAAATATGGACGGGATTGGAGAAGTGGGCCATGGCACCTCATGATTTCTGTATATCTGAAGAGCCGCAAAGGCCAAAATTTCCAAATAAGGAAATTGAACCACTCTCTGGAAAGAGAATTTTAAAGGCAAGTTCGTTTCAATTTTTAAAAGTATGAGTGTATTGGTAGAAAAGTGTGAGAGTATTAAAACTTGATAGGCAAAACTTGATCGTGTAACCCTCAAGTAGGTTACATGGCAATTTAACATATAAAAATTGAATTATTAAATTAAGTTATACAATACATTCAATAAAATAAATAAATAATAAATAAAACCAATTAATAATGAAATGAATATATATATATATTTATGCTATAATAAAGATTTTTAGAATAATTTAATAATTCCTTCTTAAAGGCCGAAATGTGGCTTTGTGTTTAAAAAACGTGACGGTTATTTGTTCCAGAGACTAATTGTTTAGTTAAAAAATTGTCTCGAAGAGATAAGATCTCTATATTTTTGAGAAATCAAATTTTTACCGTTTGAAAGATATATTTGTTCAAATCGGTTAACATTCAGAGGATGAAAGTGTTCTTAACTGTTTTGCCCTTGCCGATTTATATATAGATTTATGTTCTAATCGCTCTATGCTCCCAGGAATATTTTCAATGCACTATCAGAATTTTCGTTTGTATATTTCTGTTACGAGGCTTACTTTAGCTATCATTTGGCTAGCAATAAAGTAAATTTTAAAGAAAATTTTTACAACGCTACGGCCTTCGTCCGCATTATTTGTATCTTATAACTGGATAGTGCCTTTTGTAAATTTAATGTGTTTTACTTAATTATTTTAACAAATAGAATTAAAAAAGTAACAGAAATATACAAACGAAAAATCTGATAGTGCATAGAAAATATTCCTGGGAAATATTGAAGGAATAAGACTATTAATGTATAAAAGCTTTTGAGGATTGTAATTTCACTTAAAATACACATTCAAATAATATGAAAATTTTTATAATAAATGTTACTCACCATGAGAAATTAATTCCCAGATTCTATTTTTATGTATACGATCATGTTTCGTAGCGTGGAAGACAAGATATGGAAGTATAATTTTTTTGTTTAAATTACACTAAATATATGAAGATTTTGTTATTAATTTGTAACAAAAGCATCGTACATTTAAATAATATGCAAATATTTAAAAATACCCAAAGAATTTTGGTGTTTCTACTACCTAAATTTTGCGAAAGAAAACTGTGATTAGGTTCAAGCGTTTGGTGAGGACTTTGCCAAATAATTTCTTTGTATTCTTTGCTTGGTATTTTACCAGCTTACTACTTTTGGAACGACAGGCAGAAATGAATGTACATGGAACTGGTACAATACAAACAAATCGATTGCTCAAACTAATGCTATTTTTACATTTGGCTTCTTAAACGCTTTTTAGCAGTTCGAACGTGATTAAGCTCTAACCACTTCTAAATCGAGATGATTACCCATACATTGAAGTGATTTGTTAATCACTTCAAATTGACATGATTACAACTAAAGCACTTCATAAATCACATAGAATCCACTGAACATATTTCAAATGTAGAATCGCCAACATAATCGTGTACAAACGGCCACGATTTATGCTTAATGTTTTTATTTTTTCCGTTAAATAATTCATTAATTTTCACAATTTCATCAATAAAATGATTAAAATAATCTTCTGATAAATTTATAAAAGTGTTTTTATTCATTTTTTATACTTAAAAGATATATAAATTTGTTTGTTGGGTGTTTTTTCTTAATCATCTCAAATGTAATGTGAACGGCTTTGATTAGCTAAATCAACATTTTGCTTAAACGCGTTTAAAGACCTAAGTGTGAACTTAGCATAACAAGTCATTTTCGCAAAAGAAGGAAAATTTTTTTAAAAAGTAACCCAAAAAACATTAAGAAAAACAAATTAAAATCAAAATATTTACAATCGTGAGCAAATTACCTTTAATTTAAGTACCCACACATAGATATAACTGGAGGGGCACTTTTTTTATTTCCAGAGGGGTTTCAATTATTTTTCGTGTGCCCCGTAAGCTACACTTTTGCAATAAAATGCTTATACATTCGTCGAACTGTGGATTGATTTCGTACCACATACTCTCTAGAGGATGTAATAACACAAACACGTCTAAGGAATGTGCGTACTGAAGAGAATATCGCCGCTGTAAACGAAAGTGTGGAAGAAGATCCAAATTTATCGATTCGTCGTCGGTCGCAGGAATTGGGGCTCTGTCCGTCCACTACGTGGAAAATTTTGCGCAAAGATCTCGGCCTACACCCGTATAAGATCCAGCTGGTGCAGGAATTGAAGCCACGAGACCATTATATGCGTCGTTCTTTCGCCGATTGGGCTCTATCGTTGTTTTATCGCAAAATTGTGTTCAGCGATGAGGCGCATTTTTGGCTTAACGGGTTTGTTAATAAGCAAAATTGCCGCATATGGAGCGAGACCAATCCACAAGAGACCCTACAGACTCCATTACATCCAGAAAACTGCACCGTTTGGTGCGGTTTTCACGCTGGTGGCATCATCGGACCTTATTTCTTCAAAAATGAGGCCGGAGCTCGCGTTACGGTCATTGGAGATCGTAACCGCACCATGATCAATGATTTTTTGTTTGAAAATATGGATGTCATTGATCCGGAGGAGATGTGGTTTCAACAGGATGGCGCTACGTGCCATACGGCGAACGCAACCATCGACTTATTGAAATCAAAATTTGGCGATAAGTTGATTTCGAGAAATGGACCTGTCAATTGGCCTCCAAGGTCGTGCAATTTGACACCTCTCGATTATTTCCTGTGGGGCTACGTGAAGTCACTGGTTTATTCTGATAAACCAGCAACAATTGACGCCTTGGAGGCCAGCATTGTTCGTGTTATTCGTGACATACGGCCAGCAGTGCTCGAAAAAGTGGTCCAAAATTGGACGTCCAGAATGCGCTTCGTCAAGAACCCATATGCCCGAAATCATTTTCAAATGTTAATGTCACGTATTGATCTTTCAAACAAAAAAAAAATTTTGATTACAATTTAATTTTTTGTGTTATTTTTTACAATTTCAAGTTCTATCGGGCTTAAAAAAAACACCCTTTATTTTGTCCAAGTGGAATCTTAAGCTACATATATGTGTATGTCCTGTTTCTAAGGACATGGGCTTTGTATGTTCACAGAAAAAAATAACAAGATTTAGTATGTAATTAATAAAATTTTTTTAAACTTTTCTTATACTTTTAACAATTTTCTTAATTAAATTGTTTGTAAATTGTCATATTAACAATTTGTTTTAGTTGAAAAAATAAAAAAATTTTCTGTCCAAAATGTTTAATACAAAATTAAAAGAATTATTTTTTTTGTTTTAATCTCGTTTAATGCTGGGACTGGGACTAATTATAAACAAACTTTTTCTTTGGGGAAAGTGGAGCTGTTATTTGAAACTTCTAACCGAAATTTTAACACGGTTAAAATTATTCTAGTTTTCAAATTATATTTGATGATTGTGTCAAGAATCCTTTTTAAGCACGTGTCAAGACCTTCTTCTGCATCCCCTCCTAAGTCCGTTTATGTTAAAGATATGTATTTGTAATGAGATTTTTATTATATTTAAGTAAAAAATTAATTTGATCAGCATTTTAAATATATCTCTGTCTGTTAAAATTGCCATAAATTTTTTTAAAATTAATAAGCAACAACACATATTGTTAAAATGACAAATTTGTAATTAATTTTTTATTTGATTGCAAACTAATATTTTATTTAATGTTACAAACTCATTGTTAAAAATATTTGCTGAATGTAAAAAATTTTAATTAACAAAAGTATTTTTTTTTTGTTGTTGGTGCCTTTTCAATTAAAAAATTAATTGTTGTGACGAATATGGTATTCAATATGACAATTGATTTGTCGTAATTTTTTTCTGTGTACATTAAAAATTAATTTTTACGTTATCTTAGGGCGAACTATTATATACCCAAAATTTCATTGAAATCCGCCGTCTTTGAAATTGCAAGATAATATGGGGCGCTAAGAATTTAAGCAGTATTAGTCTTAACCACATAAAATAATTTTTTTTAATAGGTCCATTATTGCATATGGGATCTAACAAGGGAACACTCTTAAAAATTTGTCTGTAAATACTGTGGTAAAGGGTATCACATGTTCAGAATTGATCGTCTATGAACTTTCTAACTTTTTATTTTTTGCAAAAGTTTTTTTTATAATTAAACGTTAATTCGATAACAGGTGTACACAGAAAGTTTTATTAGTAGATTTTTATCAATTAAAAAAATTATTTAAAAAGTATTAAAATTTAATTAATGTGATAATTGAATCAATTATTTTTTTTTTTTTTTTGTTGAAAGAAAATTAAGAATATAATTTTGATTTAATTAACATTTTAGTTATTTTAAAAAAAATTTTGAATTAAAAAAATTATTTAAAAAAAAATATTTCGTTTAAAATATGTGCAAAATCAACAAATGGGGTTGCTTGGTTCTATGAATTTGGTATAAATTTGGTGATTAGAGACAATTTTTAATTTTTTTATTTGAATTGGGTAATTTTGCGTCATATCAAGTATAGTTTTAAATTTTGCTGGTAGTAACTCTGGAAGAAAATTGTATTCTTCTGTCAAGAGCTGAGTTAACAATATCTTCATTAGAATGATTCATTATGCCTTAGTGATATAAATTCAAATTTTAATATTTTTGACTTATGACTTATGACTTTTGCTTTATGAGAAAAGTTGATTGTCAGGAAAAAAAATTGCTTAAAATAACTGCAAAATTCTACTCGCTTTTGACTTGGTCAAATAAAATAAAAATACTTTCAAATAATGTTACTAGGTATAAAAGTAATCGTCATTACGTTCACGCTTTAATAAATAAAAATTGCAAAAATATTAAACTAACTTCCGTAGAATTGTGAAAATATTTGCACGAATATTCAAATTAAAAATTCAGGCTTTAATAAAAAATATCTGGAAGGTGATCCTTTGTGGAAACATTCAATACTGATATGTGTATGTTGTTCTCATTTTTTCCTTTGAAATATATGTAAACATGTCCGCTTGTTTGTTTATTAAATATGTGTATATATTTTTTAGTTATTTCTATATTGCAATTTGTCCGTACATCAAAGAAATAAATTTTGTCATATGGGGTATTTTCTGGAGGCGGAGAACTTAACATAAGAAGAAAATAAATGAAAATATTTTAAATATCCATCTTAACATATTCGCAGTAAGCGAATATCAAAAATATACTTTAAAGTTCTCCATCGTGTATGATTTATCTGCACGCAAAGAAAAAAACATGGTTGTGGTAAACATATTCTAAGAGCAACATATTATGACAGGATTCATGTTTGTAGTCACCATATTACGATTATTATTGAATCATTTGTAATATTAAGAAGTAATCATGTTATAATACAGCACCACTATCACAACAATAAAAAAATCAAATTTTTTATTTTGTGACACTTTGCAATTTTATTAATTTCTTTAAACTTGTTTTTTTTAATGGGCATTTTTTTTAAATTGTTTTACCGCTCACTTACAAATAATTCAATAGGCATATTAAAAACAAACGACACAAATGATGCAAAACTATTTTACAAATGGCGATGTCAAAATATTATTAGAGTAAAGATATTTTGTTTGCTTCGTAAACATATTATGAGTACACGTATCGAAAGTTATCATGTTATGGCTATTAAATATCATGAAATGGTTGTGAGTAATATAATATTTTTTCAAAGTTATCATTATTTAATTGTTAAAAAAATTAATATTTTTCAGGGAATCATACTCAAATGTATAATTGCGATAAGCATCAATGTGTTTACAGCAACTATAATATTGCTATTATTAAATAAAAATAGCAATCTTTTGCATACGATAGAAATATATTGTTATAATAAACATAGTGTAGTTGGCGTAACCATGTTTAACCATATTTTCTCCGCGTGTGCATAGAGAAGGGACTTTACATTTTCATAGTTAACAGGTCCAATTTGTAATTCGTTTGCCAAATAATATCACCCATCCAGCTAAAGCCACATGTCTGCAATACGAGTTTTAACCCATTAATTACCAAAAATTTATACTTTGAAATTTTTTGATGAAAATTTCAGGACAAACTGAAACATGTAGCCATTGTTCAAGCAAAGCACTCACAGTTTATATGCGAAACGGATTGGATTCCACGTATCCGAATCACCGACAGTATTATCCGGGGTCAAATATATAGCAGTTTCAATCGCGGACGCTCTTTCACCTTGATGTTAATGTTCTTCATCGCTCCGGTAAGGTACTATTAGCGTAACATTTTAGCCAATCTGATTCTTAGTTACAATAAAAATAAAATAATTTCAAATTAGAAGAATAAGTATTACGGACAATTGAAAAAAAAAACAACATAGAATGCAGTCACACAAAGAAAATATAAGAAAATATCTGTCGAATGATTCTCACTATCAGTACCAACGTGAGGTGAAACACACGCTGGTATTTACTGCCACCTAGCGGCGCTTATATATACCAGTGCGATGGGCATTTTGGAGATTTCGTAACACACGGTAATACATATATAAGAATTCAGATTTTTTTATATATAAAATATAAAATATATATAAAATATAATTGATTTAAAAAGAGTCTATTTTTGGACACTTTTTAAACCCCCTCAAAAATTTTCAAAAATATTTTTTTGTTGGTAAGGGACCAAACTTTAATACAAACGCCACATACATTTAGTTTTTTATATTTGTCTTTGATTTATATTTACTCAAAGTTAAGAAATGATAAACGTGTGTTCAAATACACGGCGGTAAGAAATGGGTTAACGCCTTATAATTGAGGCACGAAAAAGTAAACCGCTTACCGTTGAGTGTATCATTTTGATCATCTTTATTTGTGAAGACATTAATACTAACCCCCTTATTCATAAAAAATATTTCAGTTTTATAAGAGGTTTATTAAACACATTTTCAAATCAATTTCATCTTATAAACCTGCTATAAACATGAAATATTTTTAATGAATAATGGTATAAACACAACTAGGACGAACGACGAACTTCGCATAGTACGACGAATTCGTCGCCAAGAATTCGTTGCGTAAATTCGTCATATGAGACACAATAAGTGCGTGAATTCCAGGTATTAATGTGGCTTAAATTTTTTTTTTAAATTATAAAAATAAATACCTTGGACGCTAGATTACATAAACATTTTTATCTTTTTTTAACTAACAATAAATTTTATTAAAATTTCTTTGTAATTTATTTGTTTGTTAACATTTATCCAATCATAAAAAAAAAAAAAACATACAAAAACTATTAATTGGGTGTGCTCCAGAATGCGAATCCACTCGAAAGTGGATTACTTAACCATTTTTGGTGTTCTGCATTTCGATTTCGCAAACTCAAATTAGTTTTTGGATTTGGTTTAAATTTCGCAATTTTTCGCGAATTTCAGCAATTTAGGCAATTTTTAACGAGTTTTTGCCATTCCTAATAGTCTAAGGAACTTTTAATCAATTTTATGGGTTCTTTGGAAAATGAAAAATTTTCGCGAATTTGCGCTATTTTTGCAAAATTTTTTTATGTAATTATCGGATATTTTAATTTTTTTAACTGATTAAGCGATTTCAAATAAATTTTTGCGCTTGTTTCAATTTTGCAATTTTCGCGAATTTTAGCCATGTTCGCGATATAAGTGAATGTTATCTGTAAGAATTGTGATACTTTACAACTTTAACGATTTTTAAAAAATATTATACATTGCTATTTTGCCGCTGTAAGCAAATTTTTGCAAATTTTCGCTAATTAAGCAAATTTTATCGAATTTTTGGCATTCCTTATAGTTTTAGACACTTTTAATCAATTTTATGGCTTGTTTTAAATATTAAAAATTTTCGCGAATTTTCGCCATTTTTGCAAATTTTAGCCAAGTTCGCAATAGAAGGATTGTTCCCTGTGATTCTTTACAATTTTCTCGATTAAGCTGCGGTTAGCTGCCCCTGTCCCAATTTATTCGTCGTTCGTCTGCGTAAGAAATAGAAATAAACCTATCGCAGTGTTCGTTGCGCAGGACGAATTTCGGTCTACGCAATGATTGTGTGTATTTTCATACATACCAATGTGTTCTATTTTTGACGACGAATATTCGTTGCGAATAATTCGTCGTTCGTCCTAGTTGTGTTTCTAGCATAAGGCCTTAATAATTCCACAGGCTCATAAAGCGTACTCAACAGTAGCCATTAGCCCAAAGTGTGCCTTATCAATTATTTGTGTCAACATTTTCTTAGATAATGCATGAGCTATTTTTCTACCCACACCACAATAGTGAAAGAGGCTATTAGGCATACCTTTTTGTAAACCGATAGATTTAAAATTAATTTTTGAATCGATCTTACGATATCCGTCCGGTCGTCCGCTGACTGGCAAGAAAGCTGTTCATGTCAGTCTTGTGGGCAAAGTATAGCACACAATTTCGTAGATAATTTAACCAACTTCGCTACATAAATTCTAATTATCAGAAGCGCCTATTGAAACGATGTTAGTTTTAGATCAAATTTGATCCAAGCTTACTTTATTGTAATCTTAATGATTTTGCCCAATTTTATTGCAATCGGTCCATTTGTTGTAGCCCCCTTATGAATAATACTACCGAAAATATACTAAAAATAAGTAAAATCAATCCAACCGTACTTTAATCAATTCGAAGCAATATCAATAGTACGGCAAATCCGTACTTAACTTTCTTTTAAGTACTGAAAGAAAGAAAGATTATTCAAGTGCCAAATACTTAATTATCCATATTTGATCCCGAATTCGTACTTTAAATAAGCCGGAAATAAGACTGATTTAAGTAAAACTAAGATTGACTCAATCTCAAAATGCGCATGATTTAAATATTAAAAAGTTGATTTAATTCGTACTTAAAATGATCCGAAAGTGAAATAAGGTTGATTATAACCTAAACACTTATCCCAGAGACAGAACGAGAATATTATTATGATTGATTTACTTACCCGTGTTACACCTTAAAGAATTTTAATTACAAAACACCAGCTTCATGAACGACATGTTTTCTTCTTTTAAAATATACATATTTAACTAAAATTAGTTCTTAAACATGAGATAAATTAACGGCCATGTTCTGACAATCGCACGATTTGAAATCGCAAAACGCCAAACTTATTTTATGGAGTTCCTTAACTCGTGCGTTAAGCTTGCGATCTGCTATAGTTTCTTACAAAAATTTTAGTTCCCTTTTGTAATTTTAAATCGCCAAACTTCTTGCTATTGCGATTTACAGAACACTTAATTTGCGATTTTAAATCAGAATCGCCAATGTTAAGCGTTTTGCGATTGTCAGAACATGCCCGTAAGTTTTTCTTTTTGCTGTTTTGTTTTTGTTGGTAACTACACAAAACACAAACGTATGCACGCATAGAGAATGCAATGCTGAGAGGTGAAACTAATAAGTTATATGAGTTAAAACGCTCACTTTGCAACGACTCACTTAAGTATGACTCGTTCTTAAATTAGTATAAAAAACTTAATTTAACCCGAGCGTTATTCTATCTATGTAGCTTCCACTGCCATCACTTTCTTATGTGTGGAGGTCGTGACCAAATGAATCTGGCAACTAATCTTTATGTAAAACTTTCCCCTGAATCCGAATATGAAGTCAGAATTGTCAAAAGTGGAACAGTTTTTGAGATATTCCAAATAACCGTTATTTGGGTTTTTAAAAAAGATGATGTGACTGAAATGTAAATATCTTTACAAATTTTAAACGGACTATGTATTTCTTTCTTTTTATTGAGAGGTTATAAAATTACTAAAATAAGAATGGGTTGCTAGAGAAGTTTGGTCAAGAAATGACAGAGTTACAGGGGACAAAAGTTCAAGCTTCATTGAAAATTTTATGATTCTGTTCAATTTTGCTCTTTTCAAGTTTTTCTTTTTAATCTAATGATTTAAAAATCTTAATGTTTTATTGCATGCGACATTAGATTATTAAAATATGAACATTTTTCTCCCAACAAGACATAGATTGGTACAAAAATGACAAAGCTACAGAAGATTTAGTAAATTTACCCAGATAGAAATTCAATAGCTTTAAGCTATTTTTAATATGTATTTCTTTTACTAAAAATTTAGTTTTGTATATGTATTTGATGTGTTTTTCTTTGGTTTGATACAAATCGTAAAGTGGGATAATTCAATTAATCTTCTGTAACCTTGTAATTTTTGCACCGATCTGGATCCTATTGGACACAAATTTTCGAATTGAATAGGCTAATGTCGTAAGTGATAAAACTTAAAAAAATTTTATTTTTTGGTTTAAAAAACAATAACTTGAAAAGAGCAAAATTTAACAAAATCATAAAATTTTAATGAAGTTTGAAGTTTTGTCCACTAGTTGGTTAGTTAGTTAATTGTTCTCTATTTTGAATTCATTTTAAGTAATCAAAATTGAACATACGACTATGACATGACGTCGTCTGTCGGAAAAGGTTGTTATATATATTACAAATATTGTTTTATGTAACATAAAAATTAATAATTAAATTCAGTTACTAATATTTTCCTGTAGCCTATCGCATTTATAGTATAGCGGGATAAATATTTAAAATTGTCTTTACCATTAAGAATATTAATCAACTCATTTTCTGTTACGATAGTTTTTTTTAAGTTTTGGAATCTTATTTGTCCTACTATAGGGCATTTGGCTATAAAATGCAGAATGTTTTCGGTTTCGTTTAGATTACATAAGCAGCATATACGGGGTCTGTTTTACTGAAACCTTGTACCATTCGACTCAATTAATCACATCTAGCTTTGAATATATAACTTAATTCTGTCATATTTGTGATTTCCAAATAGGATTGCGGCTCTATGTTTTTTTGTCCACCAAAACTCTGTCAGTTAATGACTCATCTTCACAAACGACTCATGGTTATTTAAGAAATTTTATTACCTCTCAATAAAAAGAAAGAAATGCATAGTCCGTTTAAAATTTTTAAAGATATTGCATTTCAGTCACATCATCTTTTTTAAAAACCCAAATAACGGTTATGTGAAATATCTCAAAAACTGTTCCACTTTTGACAATTCTGACTTCATATTCGGATTCAGGGGAAAGTTTTACATAAAGATTAGTTGCCAGATTCATTTGGTCACGACTTTGTTGAAAATTTGTCACGTAGTGTAATCACCAGGCAAAGAATGCGAAGATATGTGAAAATTTCGGTGTTAATTTTTAATTTGGTTTTTTCTGGATTATATATTAATGTTAAAGAAAACTTATATAGAGCAACATTGTTCATAAGATGTAGCCCTAGAATATTTGTGAATAAGGTTTTTCTCTAAAATAAATATTACTGAAGTTATGAACACTTAAAGCCACGCATAGTGAGAAAAATAGCATTTTTAGCAAACTTTGTGGGCTCAAGGCACGCCTAATAACAATGCAAACGATCTAAAATTTTATATATATTGTTTTTTTCTAATTTGGAATCAATCTAAGGGGTTTCCCAAGTGAAAATACGAAAAAAAAAATAACGGTCACCCTAGTGTAGGTGTTGACATAAAATTTAGCTTCGTGATGGTAACTATCAATAGCTACTATTTCGTGTAAAATATTGTATTAGAAGGTCGAACACTAACAATAGATCCCATATAAACCCCCTTCCTTTAATCGCTTAAAGGCAAACAAATCTTATAAAGATGAAAATATCTAAATAAGAACTTTTACATGAACCATAACCTTATAATATAATTCTGTTCTGGTGGGTCCTCGCTTAAATTTGTTCTTCTGTGATGTAGGGTCAGGCTTACCATACGATATTTTCTTAGTTGGTTTTTTCTCAATCAGCGGTGGCTAACAAACCCGTTTTGATGCGCGTCTAAAACTGATTTGTTAAATTGCTTTGAAAACAACAGTTTTTAAAAACTTAAACATAATAAAATAACAACAAATAACTCAAACAATGCAAACAAAAAGCAATATAATATTTAACCCCACTTTGGTGTAATTGTTTTTATTTCGTCAAGGAAATATGCCTGTTTGTTAAATGTTTTATCGTAGAATCAAAATTCAAACATAAATATTTTTAGAATTTGCTATTTATTTTGTGTTCACAAATGTCATTCTACATTGTTATAAACCCACATCATGCAGAGTTTTTTTTTCATATTCTACATTATCGTTTCATGCATGTATGTACAATGTTTTCGAAATTTAAAAAAAAAAACAATATTCCTATACATAACACTGATCCATGATGATTGTAATATTTTGGGGAAAACTTTTATAATCAATGAAGTTTCAGAAAATTTGGTTAGGTAGAGAATTAAGAACCAACATTTCAAACATCATTTTATATTGTTGGAATACTTTATAATTTTATATTATAAGTTGCAAACCGCAATTCCAAAATTTGAGCACCTCTAATGCATACACATAGTTGTGTTCACAGAGAATTCTCCTATATATGACTGTCGTGATATATTAAAAATAAATAACAGCCATCAACAAGCTGTTAATGGTTTTCAAAAATGACATTTGTGCTTGTTGCGTGATATACACAAAAATTGGGGTTGCATTGTAAAAAGGAAATACCAGCTGAATTAATGTATTAAATTTTTATTGTTTGTAAAACAATTAAAATAAAATTTAATAAAATAGTGAGCCTAGAATTAATTTAAGAATAATATTAGAAATAATACAATTGAGGTAACGAGTTGTTTTAACTATGATGTATCGGCACATGTTAAAGTGCTAAAGTTGGTTGTGCCGAATCTTATATACCCTTCACTATAGTGTTGCAAAGCCCTAAATCATATGGTATGACTGCGTTAATCGCGTCAAAATCACAAAAAAAGTATTTGTATGGGCGGTACGCAATCATAATTTGAATAATCAAATAAATTCCATATCTAGAGAATAAATAGCTTTTCTTGTACGGAACTAATCGTATCGAATCTTCTAATTTGGGAGGACCCTTTTTGGGCGAAAAAACAACGACCTGACTCATTACATTCGCAAAATGACTGAAATTTGGACCAGAGATGGGCTTGTCGCAAAATCTTTAAGACAGAATTTTTGGAAATGTTTTGGAGATAAAAAGGCTAAAAACGTGGAAACTCGTTCAACTTCTTAATTAAAATAGTTGAAAAAAAATTAGTTCCTTTCGTTGTTCATTAAAAAACAAATAATTGCTCAGGTGTCTGGTACTTTTTGAAAATTTGGTACTTTTTTAAATTCGAAATCGTACCTTTTTTTGGTACTTTTTTACAAAACATGTTTCAGTTTTTATTGAAGGAAAATGCTAAACAAGTAACAGATTAAATTTTTTTTTGTGATCGAGGAGATCCTCTTAACAGAGACGGTGCTGCGACCAAATAAGGTCTATTGTACCCACTCCCCTTTAGTTGGCCAAAATACCCTCTGCTTTCCAAATGAAACTACACTGAAAGAAAAATGCTCCATATATTTAATGAATCGTTTTCATAAAAAAAATTTCACTGGTTAAATGAAAATTTTCATTGTCCAAATGGAATTTCGTAGTTATACTGAAATATTTTCGTTAAAATCGATTTATTGGATTTCGTAATTACGTTAAAAATTTTCATTAGATATATGAAAACTAAAGTTTGTCCAAGTTAAACAAAAAATTTTAATTGGGAACATAAAAAACAATATACAAACATAACTATATTCATAAATTAATACAAAATTATAGTTTCCTTAAAAATATGTTTAATTGTTAATTAAAAAATGTAAGATTTAATTATTTCGTACATCTAATGTAATATGCCATTAAATTTATGAAATCAAAAATTTTTTTATAAAAGCAATATATGTGTTTCAATAATTGAAAAAAAAATAATTTTTAACATTCAAATAACTCTATAGTCTCAATAATTAAAAGTATAAAAATATTTCGAAAAAGCATGCCTTCATAAATTTAAATTTTCATTATGACAATGAAAAATGTCATTATAGTAATGAAACAAAAACTTTCAATCCATAAATACGTATGTTTTTAGTTTTCTTTAATATGTACATACCTAAATACACACAGAAAAAAATCAAGTTAAAAACGTAGAAAACAAGGTTGATTAAAAATTTTTCGGTGCTGATTTTGCTTCATACGTTTTTCATGTTAACTTAACCTGATTTTACAATAACTTGCGAACATCATTTTTTTCTTTTAAAATAAATATAATTCATGTTAATTTAACATTTTAAGTTGAAATAACGTGAAGTTCATGTAGAATCAAATTGGTTTGAGTGTGATATAACAGTGAGAAGAAGCTTCAGAGACAACATATGCATTTATTTAAGAATAATTCAAAACTTTCTTACCCCTGTAACACACGTTTCACTTATTTTGTATTCTCCTTTGTTAACAGAAGCATTAGCAGAATCGCCCGATATGGTTTTCGTCATCATTCTACTTTGAAAACTTGATGTACTATTTAACTAAACAATTTTAACTAAAAGAATGCGAGAATTGTATTCTTTTTATAACATATTTTAAAAATGAAAATAAGAAAATGTACATACTTAAGTATGTATGCATGTTAATTTAACAAGATACACTTTTGATTTTAATATAAAACAGGTTTTTATGGATTCAATATTGAATCCATATTTATTTATATTTTAATATTTTTTTTTTTATTTTAACATTGAATAATATTAAATAAACGTGATTTAAGGTTATTTTATTTAAAATTAATATGAAATAATGATAAGTATAAATAAAGGGCATACTTTTGCAGAAATTTACCATGATTCTCAATCAACATTTTTCCATGTTAATTTTACATTGGTACTTTTTTCTGTGTGTACATATAGTATGTACTAAGTAATGAACAAATAAATGTTCTCCTTAAAAAAAATACCCTTATTTTAAACTGTTGTCAACCAAATGATGTATACGAAAAAGCTTGTTCTCTCTTTATGTGGTCCTTTTTGTTATGCGTTAGCAAAAAAAATCAATGTTGTTATTGTTGTTATGTTATGACAATTTAATCTCATATTTACGCTCTTAACTGAGTAATGGCAAAAAAACATAGTTTTTTTACTCAAAACCTACACTGCCCCAGTAGGCTAGCTGATAGTGAGCTAGTCTATCAGCGCCGAGGTTGCGGTCTCGGTCGATTCCCGCCAGCGACACTCTGGTTAAAAAAAAGTTGAATAAAAAACAACTTTGATTAAAACAAAAAAAAAAAAAAAAAAACTCTAAAAAATTAAAAAATAAATAAAAAAAGTCTATCAGCGCCGAGGTAAGCGGGATCGATTCCCGCCAGCAACTCGACTCTGGTTAAAAAAAAAAAATTAATAAGAACAACTTTGATTGGTCCAGATCGGTCCATAATTTACCATAGGCCCCATATAAAGCCCACTCTGGTAAATTGTTAAATACGCTGACGCACGTTTTTATAAAAATTAATTAATAATACACTGATATCATATAGATCCCACTCCAGAAATATTCGCACTGTCGGTGGAGGTATCAAAGATTCGGCACAGCCGAGTATAGCACTCTGACTTGTTCTACATACGCCTCGCAAAGAAAATGGAATAGATGATCCGCAACGTATACGTTTATGCAATAGTAACGAGGGCTTTACGAATTCTTATACAATTACAACTTAAACTTATAGGAGTGCTTACATTTAACGACAACTACAAATAATATCTAACTTTATTTATTTTCATAACAATATGGATATTGTCAGCTCAAATCAAAAACAGATAAAGTGTCCATCTCTTGGTATATTAGTATTTTCGTCCTAGATCAGTATATTTATTTTTTTAGGACTTCAGCAATAAATAAAATAAAGGTGTAGGCCAAGTCGACCCGTCATTTTACAAAGCACCCTTACAAATTTTTCCAATTATGAACAAGTAAGATATCGTCGGCTTAATATGCAAAAGTGCTAACTCCCTTTCAGAACATTTTACAGGAGAGACAAAAAACTTTTTATATTTAATTTTTGCAGCTTGAAAGGAAAACCAAAAATATAGTTGGTTTTACACACTTCAAGACTCAAACTGAACAAAAACAGAATGCTGGTCGACGAGAAGTAACTTTCTCTACTACACGGCATCCAAATCTCAATTTACTTAAAAAGTGGATTTAGTAGGTTTGCATATTAAGCCGACGATATGCTACACTAGGCTGTGCCGAATCTTTGATACCTGTCAACGAATATTTATTTTTTCAGGAGTCAACTTTGTTTGGGAAAACTTTCAAGTTTCCGAATAATAATCAAAAAATTTAACTAAACTTCTGCCTTTTACTCAGTGTACTGATTTTCTTATAAACTAAATCAAATTTGAGGTAAAACAAACTTTAAGAACTTTATTTTTGCAAAATAAAACAAGTAAGAGTGCTATTGTTAGGCTATTCCGAATCTTATATACCCTTCACCATGGTGCGATAAGAATAAAAATTTAAATAAACACCGTCCTTTTGATATAAATAAATCTTTTTTATGCCACGCCCCTTCTTCAATCACACCCACATTTTGTCAGATATTGTCTATTGATAACCAAGAAGCTTGTACGTTATTAAGAAACTTTTGCTCTTGCAGTTCTTCAGATATACAGAAATCCATACTGTCCAATCTATAATCATCTACAGGGTGGCGCAGAATGAGCTATATGATTTAAATGGTTTATAACTTTTTATTTATGCGATTATTATATATATATTTTTTTAATAGATTATTGGGGAATTTTTTGCAATTAACTTTGAAAAATTATATCCTATAAGTGATTTCCATTTTCTGCTTCGCACATACGTGCTCTTTTAAGCATATTTTCCAAAACTTTTCGCAAAATTTCGATTGTTGGTTTTTAGTTGGAGTATTGTTCTTGGTTTGTTAATGTTTCTATACTCTATTTTTCAAATATCCTTAAAGCAAACTGTCAGGAGCTGGTTAATCTGGTGAACGTGGTGAACGTGGAGGCCAGTTAAAACCGCTTGTGCTCGAAATAATGCATTCGCTGAATATCAACACAATATGAAAAATAAAATTCAATTATTTTTGTACGTTGTTCGATCGTGTAATGATTAATAATAAATTCCCCAAGTCTCCTTTACAAAATGCTGAAAAAAAATAAAGAAAGAATAATAATTAAAAATTTATAAAGAATTGAAACTCATGCTGCGCCACCCTGTATAATTTCTCCAATCCAGTCATTAGTTTTAGAGAGGTTGTGTATTGTTAACCGAGTTATATGTACCAAATTTGGACGTTTTTTCGCTGACCCTTTTTAGATATAAGTAAATTTATTTTGTGTCACGCCCAACCTCCATCCCACACACATTTTGACCCATGTTGTCTACTGACAACCAAAACGCTTGTTCGTATCTTGCAAACTTTGTCTCTTGCCGATCTCCAGATAAATAGAAATATACAGGACTGTTCTAAAAATCACATGATTTCAAATCACATGCTTTTAAATTCACAGTTGTTATTTTGTGGAGTTTGAAAATCACACCGTTTTTGTGTTTCTCGGTTTGCTGGCTACAATTTAAAACCGCTTAAACATAAAAACAGGACACCACAATATCGCATGACTGATTTTAAAATGATTTGAATTAAAGTGATTTTCAGAACAGGCCTGATATTATGTCTTTATATTTGAAGTGCCACGCCCACTTCACCAATCATGCACACATTTGTCGGGTGTTGTGTATTTATAAGCAGGGTGCCTGTACTTAATTTGGAAACTTTGGCTCTTGCACTTCTCGAGACATACGGAAAAAAACAAAAAAAACAAGGGATTAATGGATAAGACTAGAGGCAGTCATGATTTATTGCTAATATCTCAGCCATTTGTAGACGGATCAGGCTGAATTTCAAAAGCAAAATTTAAGGTAGTAAATGTAAGACAAATATAAACCAAGGAAGTCATATCTGGGGTCTTTGGAAAATCCATTTCAACAGACAGACAGACAAACAGCCGGACATCAATAAATCATCTTCGCTACTCTCTAGGGTCTTGGATCAATATTATAGAAATTACAAACGGAATCACGAACCTTTATATACCCTTTTACCTTCGGTGAAGGAAATAATAAAAAATAAAAATATATAAAAGAATGAATAGAAAAATCTTGTACAAATTCAAAGTTTATGAAATATGTACTTGATTGCTGTTGCTGCAACAAAGTCATGACAACAAGCAACAAATAATTTGTACACATTCTTATTTTGTTTTCAAGTTTTATTGTTGCACGCAACAAAAATAAAAAAAAAAAGAAAATTGTGTCAAGTAGGAAAAAAAGTTATTTGGAAAAGAAAACAGAAAAAATAACTTTGTTCCACAGAGAAAAAAGATAGAGCAGAATGTACATACACATACATATAAAAAAAAATAGAAAATCGTAAATATTTTTTTGCTGTTGTTTTAAGACAACAAAAAAGGAAAACATTTTTGCATTGTTTAGCAATTTTTTCGTAGCATCAAAAACTGTTGACGTTTGTAAAATAGTTTTTTCAATTTGTCATATACGCTAGTATGTTTGTGTGCTTGCACGTTTTGTTAAAGAAATATGCCAGTTAAAATTGTAAGCTACTGAAGTAAATCATAATTGAAATTACAACATTGGTTATTACAAAACATTTTATTGTGCTATCGATCACTACCCAGCTAGCATTTTCAATCGTCTAGGAGTCCACTGGGAATCTCAGAAAGAGTGTTTTTGATCGTCGACGAGCTCATTTTTTAATTGTAGACGATTCCTCGCACGGGAGAAACTGTAACACGTGCTGATTCGTATAAGAGATTCTTCCATAACGCAGCAAAAGACGCCTATATTAATCGTAAAGGGAATCGTTTATGATGTATGTAGAGATTATCTAACGAGTCTCTGAAAAAACATGCCAAGAGTCGTATGAGACTCATGTAGGGATTATTTTACAACTCCTGAAATGCCCAGCCGTATAATTGAGCTACCTAAAAAGGTACATCAAGCGTCTTTTTCATGTTAAAACGTCTAGCCTCCATACAATTTATGTGAAATAAACCTTAAGCTCGCGAAATAAACACCATCCTGTCGGAAGATCCTTTTCTACATATCCTTAACCCATTAGAAGTTTCTAAGCAACAACAAAGAATTTTTAATCAATGTACCATTATTTCTGTTCACAACAATAATACCAACAGCAGCTAAAAAATAATTTGTGTTTCTTTTTAATTTTTCTGTACAAAAGAATAAGTCTGATTTGTATTACAAAAGCAGTGTGAAGGTATGAACACTATTTTAATAATATTGAAAACAATATTGAATTTTTTTTTGGTAATTTTTAATTATTATAATGAAAATCGTATCAAAATAACTCACAGACAGAAAAAAAATTACTTACATAAAAAAACAATAAACTTAGAGCAGTATAAATTTGACTGTACTCGTTTGAGTACACTGACAACATGCATAGGTAAAAAAAATGTTTTTTTTTGTTAGATTTTAACTATGAGTGGATAACATTTTACATCCCAAAAGTGATTCAAAAGTTTTCGTAAATGTTGAAATTATTGACAACGACGTCGGTGTCGATAATGGTATTGAACAGTTGGCACCAAAGAAAACTCGGCAAGACTTTGCAAAGCAAATAATTCATACTTGGCGCAAATACTTTTCATCGCAGAGCTCAACCCCTCAGCAGAACTCGGAAATTTGTAAAAGATGAAATAGTGTATGTGAAGAAATATTTAAAAAAATCTTTGATCCCAATGTCTTTGATCTTATAGCCTTCAATTGCTGAAGTCGAATCGAACTGGCTTTCTTCGAATCAAATGCTTAGCGGTGGCCAAAATATTCCAAAAGACGAGTCAATACTTAAATATTCTGGATACCATCCCGCTAAGCAATTCATTCGAGGAAAGCCCGTTCGATTCGGCTTCAAAAACTGGGTTGCGGCTATTGCTATAAGCTTTTGCTGCCAGTTAGATTTGTACTCCGGAAAATCGCATTTGGAATCTTCTTATCCGTTTGCTTCATGTGTTGTTAAGCATTTGTTGGTGTTTTTTATAGCTTTTTACTAGATACAATCTTTATGCTGATCTTTGATATTAAGAGTAACGTCTGGGTTAATGTTTGCAGATTAATCTCAAGTTGGGGCTGGACACTCCCCTAATAAACTACAAAACCATTTGCGGTACACTTTTTGATATTTAAGAGTTTGTTGGCAGAATAAGAAGTGCTTAAAAACACTTTGCTTTGTTTTATTGAAATTGTATTGACAATAGAATTTTCATATTTCAAAAACCCTCTCATTTAGGTAGTGCAGTAATTGTTATATGACTCTGACAGAGAATCGCAAAAGTACCATTCCAAGATTAAAAGACGAGCGTGTCAAAAAATTTATATAAAAGTAATTAAAAAAAAAAAATTAGATGTTTCTGTTTTTGTTACTCGTCAGATAATTATCAGAAGATTTTCTTGGGAGTTGTATATTAAACATTATCTTCAAATTTATGTATTTCAATTAAATGTAGTCTAAAAAAAAAAAAAATTAAAAAGTTTTGGCAGTTTGACTTTTTAGTTGAAGGAAATGAATGTTTTCGTTTAAAAAAAATTTTAATCACAAATTATTCCTTGATTTTTACAAAAAAAAAAAAAAATCATTTATAAAACTCAATTGGACAGAGAAAAAGTCCAGATTTTTAACAGAAAATAATTTGGAATTCAAGTATAAGGCAAGTGTAATCAAAGTCCAATTTTTCATTTTCAAGCCTTGAATTGCACTGGAATTCAACGGCATACCTCAGCAACCTGCAATTCCAAAAAATATGGCTCGATTAAACCATATTTCAGCACCAACAAACTATGGTTGGGGTTAAACAATATTAATATTTGTAGGTATTGATGAGTATGACCTTAATATGATTAAAATTTCAATTTTTTCAATATGCTTTGAGTCAAGTTGTAATTTTGTTTCGTTTGTTTTTATTCCTGTTACAAATCAAGTTATATATTAATTTGTTTTTTTGATATTTTACTTGTCATGTTTTACTTTTATAAGCTACTAGCTTAGCCCGGTGGGCTAAGCCCTGTGGGCTAAGCTAGTAGTATCCCCCATTGAATTAATATTTTTACCACCTTAATTTTTATTTTCAAAGGAGAAGTTTACTATAAGAATGACTACTACCAAGTTTGAACATTCTCACTATAACAGTTCTTAAGATATGCGATATTTAACATTGGCGTCTTATGGGGGATACCACTTCTTCTGCTGACATCTTATTTCAATTTCGCTTCCTAGAAGATCCTACTGCAAAAAGTTAAAGAAAATTGGTGCAGCGGCTCCTAAGATATGGGATACTTAATCTTGGCATCTTATGGGTGGATCCACTTCCCCTAGTAGTCTATTTTCTTTTTGGGGCTCACTTGATGTTACTGTAAATATCAGGAAAATCGGTTCGGTAATTTCGGAGTCTATAAGCCAGCAAACAAACATATAAACAGACAAACATTTTTCATTTTTATATACAGGTATATAGATACTTTAGAATCTGCATTGAAAACATTACCTTATATAAACTGATTATATACTACAGTGTCCAGCGAATAGGGCAGTAAGTATCCTTAGTTCAGGTTTTGCTAGCAGATCACCTTTAATAAAATTATCTCCAAATATGCACTTGTACTTTACGCGAGTTATGGAATCAACCACAACATCAACAACACATCCAGCAACAAAACCACCAAGACAAAATACACACATTTTCTCACTTCCTGTACAGACAAAATTATAAGGAAATTTAAATAAAGAGTAATCATTTTTTGTAACGCACTTAAAGGGTGGTTATATTTTAAGGTGTTGAATGTGAACCACACCTAAACGTCAAGTTTTTTTTTTCATTTCATTAAACATTTCTCAATTTCACACTAACTCAATTTAAACCATGGAAAGATACATAATCGAGCAACGCGTTAAAGTTATTCAGGCTTATTATGAAAATGGGCGTTCAAATCAAAATGCATATCGTGGACTAAGTGATTTTTTCGGTCAATTAAGTCATCCAAATGTGCGTACAATCGGAAAAATCGTGCAAACATTTTAGCAAACCGGGTCTGTAGGAGATGTGAAAGACTTGCATTTACACGCTTACAAGGTACAATTGGCTCAAGAGCTAAAGCTTTTTGACCATTCCGTCCTCAATGGTTAGATTGGTGGCTTGAAATGGCAGCAGTGGGCGTTCTATTTTCGAAGAAAATCATCTTCAATGATGAGGCATATTTTCACATCAGTGGATTCGAAAATAAGCATAATTGCCGCATTTGGGCGAATGATAATCCAAGAGTGATTGTCGAAAAACCATTGCACCCACAAAGAGTGACTGTTTGGTGCGGTTTATGGGCTGGCGGCATCATCGGGCCGTATTTTTTACAAAATGAGGCCGGTCAGGCAGTTGCTGTGAATGGTGTTCGCTTTCGTGAAAGGATAACGAACTTTTTATGGCCCAAATTGGAAGATATGGATGTGGACGATATGTGGTTTCAACAGGACGGGGCCACTTGCCACATAGCTAATGGAACAATGGCTCTATCTAACGTTGTGGCGATGTCAATTGGCCGCCAAGATCATGTGATTTGACACCGTTGGACTTCTTTCTTTGGGGTTATTTGAAAGAAAAGGTGTACGTCGATAAGCCAGCAACAATTCCAATATTATTACCAATATTATCATAATAAAAAGAAATGACAATTATTTCCTAAGTTATTTGTGTTTTATTTAAAATCAACATCGGCCCTAAACATTTTTTTAGGTAACAAGCAATAAAACCCTTCTCTATTTAGTTATTAAGAATTTTTGTATGTAATGAATAAGAATTTTGTAAAACTTCAGAACACACTTTTGTCTTTAATTATATATATATATATATTCGTTCCTTTTACTCCTCTGGGGAGCATAGGGCCACAGGTGTCATTGCAGACCCATGTGTCTGAGTTAATGAAATGGAGTTATTTAAATTATCTTTAATTAATAAGTTTCAACTTATAAATTAAACAAATAAATAATCAATTGTATTAAAACCATAAAAGTGAAAAAGTTATTTTTCTTTAACCTCCTCTAAAAGAAATAACGTAAATCGCGCAACGTTAACATGTACATACAACCATCCAATCCGCCGTGCAAATAGCCAGTCATCTTTTGATTTCGAGAATTTGATTCTGAGTGGATCAGTAAAATACTAAAGCTTGATTCACTCATTGATTCCGAACAATATATCTGTCCGGAGAAAATTCGTTTTACTGAGAAATACGTGTGTAAACGAGGCAATTGATTCGTTTAAATCAATTTAAAATTATTTTCAATTTACATTTTTTTTTTATGAAAATTTATGGAAAAACAATAAAAAAAAATTTTTCCGCAAGTATACTTTGTGATTTTATTATACATATAATAATAAATGCAACTTTGGCTGAAAAAATAAAATGTTAAAATTTTCCCGGACAAAAATTAAAATTAACCAATTCGAGTTGAAAATGTTTTAAACAAAATTATATCTCTCTCGCTTCGGAAGAAAAACGTAAAGCTGCATATAAAAAAAATTGACCGGACAAAAAATTTTGTCAAAAACAGTGGGTGTCTCTAACTTAAAACGTATTCCTTAAAACAAATAATGTTACGCCACCAATTAACCAACTTTTAGCCATAATTTGCCATAACGTTGGCAACACTGTAAAGAAATATAAATTTTTGAATATTTTGAACAAATGCGTGTATATTAGGGTATTCATTCGGTTAACCGTTAATCGGTTAACCGATTAATTACAACCCGATTAACTGATCGGTTAATTTAAAATTGGCTTTTTTCGATTAACGATTAAACCGGTTAATTTTAGTCGATTAACCGATTAGCCGATGTAACAAAATTTTTGATTTTTTGTTGTATTAAACCACATTTTTTTGTGTTTTTAATTATGGGTGAGTTCCAAAACGCCAGTTGCAAACCAACTCGCTTTTTTAAATGCATTCTACAATGCAATCAACTAAAATTTTACAACTTTATCTGTAGCAAAGTTAATTTTTTGCTGCCAAAACGCAAGCGCACCAAAAACGTTGTGTTAAGAAATATTTTTTCATACAATATATTTCCTTCAAGAAATTCATTCGTAAAATACAATACAAAAACAGAAATTAAGGAATTCGGAAATGAACTTTTTTGCAGAATGCTCGGTGCTGAGCTTTGCCAGGATGAGTTAGGTGATGACCTGCAACCTTAAGAAACTCACGATGGTAACACAACAACAGAATTAACCGAAACAATAAGAAGTGTTAAAAATTTTAAAAAATATGTAAATATGTATAACATAGTTATGAATTATGTATTTTATTGTTTGCTCGTTTTAGTTAAAGAATTGATATGTTATTGTTTTTTTTACTAATAAACTCCAACTAATAAATAATTTTTGATTTTTATTTATTGAAATTACTTAATTTATAAAAAAAACTTTATTAATCGGTTAACCGATCAATAACAAAATTAACCAATTATTAACCGATTAAACCAAAACCTCGATTAATTAATCGAGCGATTAACCGATTAAAGCAAAAGCCCGATTAAATGAATACCCTAGTGTATATTAAGGGTATAACTTTTTTGGACATCTTTCTCCTAAAGATTTATCTTATGGGCAATATTTAACTGATTATAAGATAACCACACGCAGCGGAATTTCAAAATGCATTTAAAATTTTTTTCGTTGTATTTTTGACTAACTTAGATATTTTTCAAAATATGGTACATATATAGGTATATATAAGTCTGTAAACAAATAAGAACAATAAATGATAATGACTATATAGGTTTTCAAAAATAAAAAAAACACGTATTTATTATATAAAATTAAAATCTGTGTTCTTTTTTAACAATCCCAAAAAAAAACTAGAAATGCTGTCCTTCATATTTATGCTGTTAACGGTTTTACTTTAAGATTTTTATTTTTATATACTATCTAGCGGCTCTGGCTTCGCTCGATAGCTGATTACTAATGATCGATGGAGCAGTTTTCTGATTTTAGGGCGGGGCAAAATTTTCTTTTCATTACAACCTAAGTTGGACCATGGCGATCATTTTAAAGAAAAAATCGTCCAAAACGGTCAAGCCGTTCTCAAGTTATGCGATTAGCAACACACAACATTTCATTTTTATTATATAGAGATTTGATAAATATACAAAAAGTTATTTGCCTAATGTATATATTGACTAGATTGTAACTTTACATACAAAACATCCTTTCATGTTTTGTTTAATTGATTTCAACAACATGAATGACATGTGGCTAGTTGTGCACACTGATGTTCACATAATAAACTGTTTGTGTTTTAACCACTAGAAGTAATTGGAAAGTAAAGTTTGGTTAAAATTGGATATTTTATGGTCAAGCGCGTGTGTAAGTGTGAGCTTAATTATTATATTTTTAATGTAAAATAGTATTCACACTAGGGCTACAACTTTTTCACAATTTTTGCGAATATCAAAAACGGCAAAGTATAGTCGTGTAGAACATTAATAAAAAATATGATAATTTTTTCGGATTGTTAAAAAAGTTCACGCAGGGATCGGGTTGAAGTTTGAAAACAACCATTTTTATCTCACAGAAAGTTTAAAAAATATACAGCTGATATTTGTATATATATTTCTATACGTATCACACTAACCCTTAAGTGAATGGCAAAAAAACACCATTAACAGCATTGCAAGGTACCCGGGTACCTTTATGGAATTAGTATTAAAAACTAAAATTTTTTGTTGAAATATATATAAAAAATCACGAAAAATAACTCTGAGACTTAAAAGAGATGTTAATTTTCTGTAAAATTTCAATTTTTGTAAACGCACTGGGCTATGCAACGTATTAATGCTAAGGTATGAAAGTTTAAAATTTAACGTAAATTTTTCTGTATGCATATCAAAGTTAGCAAATGTGAAACAAGAGACTTGTAAATTTTACTCCGGTGATTTCCCTTTTTGCAAAGATGCAGTAATTTAATTTTTTTATGTGTATTGCTTAAGTCTATCTTAGATTTTGACCAAGTGAAGGTAACATTTAATGTTTGAAGGTACCCGTGTAGCTTGCCATACCGTTAAGGGTGTAAGGTGCAAACTGCTTCACCACGCCTTTTCAAAATAATTTTAAAGCTAAATAATAATTAAAATGTATTATTAGTTATGAGTTCTCAAGAAGTTTTAAATAAGTGGACGACTATCTGTTTATTTAAAAAAATTAGGTTAAAAATGCCAAAGGTACCTGGGTACCTTGCTATTCACATAAGGGTTGAACGCTTTTTTGGAATTTATCCACTGCTTTAGATTTAAAAATTTTCCACCGGCTACAATTCATCACGGTTCAAAATTTCTTGGAAGGTTTTAGAAATTTGCTTCCCTGCGTGATGTTTTTTTTCGCAAAACGACGGGAGGCCAGTGTTTTCATTACTGAAACAATCATGGCCACTCCGTGGTGCTGTGCCAAAAATTTGGTTATAGCCCTAATGCGCACATTGAAATACTTCTGTATTTTTTTAGGAATTTTTTCACATATGAAATACTATAATCCTTAAAAGCTCATCACAACGAAATAAAATTTTTAGATGAATTTTGTCATAAAAAACGAATACATGTTAAATTTTGTGCCAATTTCTACATTTTGCATCCAATTTAAAGAAAATTTTTGGTATTTTGTCGTAGACAGGAAAAATATTCTTCTGAAAACCCCATTTTGTTATTTTAAGAGATTTCGATCACACCTCCAAAATCAAGAATAATCGATAGAAAACCTTTTTTTGGGACAATGTAGACTAGGTAGCTCAATTATTAGGGTTTTATAATATATATATTAGGGTGGCCGTTATTTTTTTTATTTTGATTTCTTATATTCTCCCCCCCTTAATCGGTTCAGTTTTATGTAAAAAAAAATAAAAAAAAATTTCGTAGCGATAAGTTGTGTTTTAGGGGGGCGTCCGTCCCTCAAAGTTTACCATCAAGCCATTTATTCAAATGTAATTTGTTTGCATATGACTATCTCTTTAAAACAACATTTTACAAGAATATGATATATGGGAATATTTTAGCTCTTCTAGTCAACAACATAAGCGTCTAAGAAAGTTTTTTGCTAAAATCAATATTTTAGAAAATAATTAAGAAAATAAAAACAAAATACCAAACATTTTATATACGTTTTATATATATAAAAGGTGGATTTAATGTCAAGTGACACCAGTTTTAGTACTGTTAGATAGTAGCTTAGACACAAATTTTCAACAAGATCGGTCAAAAAGTTTCTGAGTTAGAGGGGATCAAAGTTTGACATTTTGGCCATACAGGTGTTCTTTCTCATCCATGTAACTTATTACCTATTGGTGTAAGCAAAATTTGTCCCAAGTAGCTTAGATAGCTTTTTGATCAAACTTTTTAAAAAAAATGGTTTTTGTTTTTTTAAAAAATTTTTTTAATTTTTTTTTTTTAAAAAAAGTTTTAAAATTAAAAAAAAAAAAATTAAAAAATATAAAAAAAAAACAAAAAAATATTTTTAAAAAAGATTGATAAAATAGCTATCTAAGCTACTTGGGACAAATTTTGTTAACACCAATAGGTATAAAAAGGAAGGAAATGGAATAAAAAATGGCCCAAAATTAAATCACAACTTTTATTTTGGGACTATTTTTCGTTGAGTAATAAGAAATGCAAATTTTAAGAAATGAAAAAAATTTTATGTAAAAGTTTCTAAAAATTCCTTCCCTCAGTGAAAATAATTTAATGAAAATTAAATTTGATAAACTCAAGCCTAATTAAAAAGAATATCAAAAAATTAAAAATTAAAAGTTACTTACGAGTAAAACTTTGAGTGTTTAAAATTCTTATTCGCTTTAGGGTTTTATTCGTATAATATTTCTAGCTTTTCTAAAATCTTAGGAAAAGGTTTCCTGATGAGCTGGCCTAAGCAACCAGTGAAATGCGCATAGAAGCTAGCTTTCCCTCAACAATAAATTTCAGTGTATTTATCAAATATGGAAAATTGGGAATTTAGCACGTCATACAGAAATCGTATTAAAGATAAATTTTGTATTCCCGTAAATAACTTTGATAATATACTCGCATGTGCCCGTGCAGAAAACTGAATTGGCAAATTGGTTTTTTTGTTGTTTTCTTACGAAGACAATAGAATGAAACAATTTGTTTTTTAATTTTGTTTTTTCTTTTTACCCACTTATAACTACAATTCGAGTCGGAAAGAACCCAACCAATTGTAGAGGGATGTAAGAAAAGATAAACTCACTGTTTATTGTTGGTGTTTTGTTTAAGCTTTGATATTGTTACTTACGAGTAAAACTTTGAGTGTTTAAAATTCTTATTCGCTTTAGGGTTTTATTCGTATAATATTTCTAGCTTTTCTAAAATCTTAGGAAAAGGTTTCCTGATGAGCTGGCCTAAGCAACCAGTGAAATGCGCATAGAAGCTAGCTTTCCCTCAACAATAAATTTCAGTGTATTTATCAAATATGGAAAATTGGGAATTTAGCACGTCATACAGAAATCGTATTAAAGTTAAAAATTAACAGTTCAACTAAAAATCAAAATTGTTCTTAGAAATAGCTATGGCACAAGCTCTAATGTTTACATTTGTACTTTAATCTGTACAAATAAAAATGTCGACGAAAGTGGACAAAAAAACATAATAAACAAATGTATTTAGGTTTTCAAGACAAAGTCTTGACAGAAAGAATACGAAAAAACAGAGGAAAAAGGAGGCAACATGTAATTTGAAATTTAAGTGATAATAACAGCAAATTTCGGACCACCAGTACTACTGATTAAATATTGATGTTTGACTGTTGGCTAACGGGCACCGCAGTGGTGCAGTGGGTAGAACACAAAGATCTTCTGACGATAGAAAGTGGTGTTTCTTGAAACATGTAAAGATCAACCCGGGTTCAAATCACAGCTCAGCCAAGAAAAATTATCAATAAATTTTAATAAAAATTCCAAGTTGTAAAATTCCTTCCCTCAGTGAAAATAATTTAATGAAAACTAAATTTGATGAACTCAAGCCTTATTAAAAAGAATATCAAAAAAAAAAAATAAAAATTAACAGTTCAACTAAAAATCAAAATTGTTCTTAGTTTCTAATAATAGTATAAAAACCCGTATTTTTATACCAAAGTGGAGCAAATCCTTGCCGTTTATACAGAGATGCTTTAGTTAGCGAAGCCGGTGTTTGTTATAGTTACCATAGAGGAAAAAAACCTTGTGCCCGGCCGAAAACATCAAAACGCCCAACCATGCTATCAATCGTACGGTTCTTAAAACCAAAACTATATAACTATTCGGATTTTGAAATAGGGATTATAAATTTGGGATTTTAGTTTCGGGCATATGAACTTTGTAATTCATTAAATAATAACTTTGCTTACCCTGTAGATTGCTTCATCTTCTCAGTTACCGAATATCATTTATTCCTTTATAGATTTTGAACGAAAGATATTTTTTTTTTTATTCTGTATTTTAAGCTTTTTGACACAAAATTAATTTTTTACTATGATATACAAATTAATTTTCTATAATAAAACATAAAACAAATTGTTAATATGACAATTTACAAATATATTAATTAGGAAAATTGTTAGAAATATTAGAAAAACTTTAAAAAATTTTCTTCAATTACTTAATAACTTTTGTTATTGTTTTCTGTGAATAGACTGAATTTTTTATATTTTTGTTTTGAGTAAATTAAAAAACGGTTTTTTATCGAAATTTTTTAAGTTTTTAGTGCATATTTTGGATTTTTTAGTGCATATTTTAAGCGGATGTTTTTTCAATTTTTTAGTGAATGAGAATCTCATTCCTACTAATAAACATAGTAATAAATCGAACCTATTTTTGGTACTCTTTTTACCTAAAAGTTTTCTCTTTGTATTGACTTAAACGTAATAAATGAGTAATAAATGAGCTCCCACTGCAGTTTTGAAATTTGTGTGGGAAGACAAATATTATCAAAAAGGGGAAATAGGGGAAAATAATTTTTTTTAATACAAATTTTTTAGTAATTTTAATTAGGCTTAAGTTCATTAAATTTAATTTTCATCAAATTATTTTTATGAAGAAAGGAATTTTATAACATGAAAATTAATTAAAATTGTTATTGATAATCTTTTATTCTTGACCGTGGCCGGGGCTCGAACCCGGGCCGGCAGGTTACCATGACATGTTTCGATCGCAACCACTCGATCTCCTCAGATGGATTTGCCGTTTTACACTCGCAGCCATCGACGACTGCTGACGTCAATAGTCAAACATCAATCCTTAAACCAAATTGTATTTTAACCTTTGGTAGATCGATGATTATACATTTTAATTGATTTTACATGTTCTTCCTTACTTCTGTTTTTTCGTACTTTTTTTTTAATGTGGTAATTTTTAAATTTTCTATAATATTGAAATTAGGCACATAAAATTTTAGGTACAGGGTTCTGAATGTGAATAAGAACTTTTAAGATGAAAAATGTTCGCACTAATTTGTTCTTCAACTGGTTAATATTTGACACAGAAACATAAATTTAAACATGCATGGTCCTGAGTGAATAAGAACCTGTAAGGGGGTGCTTTTTGGTCCTTTTTCATTCTACAACTGGTACTTTTTTAATTTTCATCGTAATTGGACCTACAAACATAAAATTAAACATACAATGTCCTGAGTGGGTGAGAATCTATATGAGGGAACTGTTTGGTACATTTTTGTACTTCAACTGGTACATTTAAATTTCGTTAATATTGAACCTAGAGATAATAAAATTAAACATGCATGGTTCTGAATGAATAAAAATCTGTAAGGGGAAGCTTTTTGGCACTTTTTCGCTTTTTCACTGGCACTTTTTGAATTTTTATTAATACTGAACGTAGAAACAGACAATTTAGCATGCAGAGTCCAGAGTGATTGAGAATTTATATCTTATAAGAGACTTTTTGGTACTTTTTTGCGTTTCAATTGGTACTTTTTGACTTTTTTTATTTTATTGAATTTAAAAATTTAAGCCTTCACGGACTTGAGTGGAAGAGAACATATGTATGGGAGCTTGGTCCCTCGCCAATCGATCCACTAAAATTAATAAAATAATTTCATATATACTTATATGTAGGGCAAGATAGAAAGATTTTGATTGAACACAAATTCCGATCATAAAAAAAACAAAGAAAATGAGCTATATTTGTTAGGGCTGTTTTTGCTTATTTTGGCGATATCGGCTTGTTTTTACTTATTTTGCCATTCTAAGATAATTTTTAATTTTTTTCATACGAAAAAAAACTTATTTAATAAAATTTTGCAAAAATCGTTATTTTTATTTTTTTTATGTGCAACTTTTTTTTATAAATACTGAAAAATCAGCCATTTCTTCGCTGTAACAACTCTGGTTAAAAAAATCGTTCAACGTTTTGGTAATATTTTGTGCTTTCCTTGAACAATATCATCCCAAAAACCTATATTATATCTGTATGTTATTATAGCTACAGTAAAGAGTGGAGAGGGTATTATGCATTTGTGCTGATGTGAGAAACACCTTAAAACGTTGGCCCTAAAGTATACCGATCAACTCAGAATTACTTTCTGAGTCGATCTAACGATGTCCGTCCGGCTGGCTGGCTGTCCATGTAACCTCGTGCGCAAAGTACAGGTCGCAATTTTAAAGATAATTTAATGAAATTTGGTACGTGTGTTCTAATTGGCACAAGGGCGAACCGGTCCATAATTTAACATATCCCCCATACAAGAGGGTCTTTGTGCCCACTATCAAACCAATTTTTATGCAATTTAAGACATATGTAGATATATCCATATTTATATGGAGACGTAAGGTATGCATTTTTTAATAAATAGGACCACGAGGGGAGATTTAACCGATTTTAATGAAATTTAAAACATAGATAGATCCCTATTCATATAGCCATACACTCGCGAAACTAGTTTTTAAATACTGTGGTGTTGGGTATCATACGGTCGGGCTTGACCGACTATACTTTCTTACTTGATTTTTATGCAACTCTGTCTTAGCGGTACTGTAACGTACTTTTAATAGTGTTGTGTATAATTTGTATGTGTTTATGTTTATAGTATTAAGCATTTTTATCAACTTATTTTATTATTTGCTTGTTTAAGTTCTTTTCTCTCGAAAATTCCATAGCTGTATTCTTACGATCAAATTCCTCAGTCTGTAACGTCTTTTACCATCATACTTTGTAACGTCTTATTTCTTCTTAAAAATAGTTTTTGTATAAAGTAACGTCTGGTAGTTCCCCTTCTCTCTGTTTTTGGTATAGTAACGTCTTATTTTTTGGCTTTTTTAATATTGTTTTAGCTATTAAGAATTTCTCTGTATATCAGCTTCATTAAAAAATTAAGGATTTTCGGTATTAAAAGATATTGGGGATATTTTGGGAGGCAAACGGAATTATGAGTCCAATCGTATAAAATATACTTCAGAGCAAATACTCAATTTTAGATATGCTCCCTTAACATCTGTAGACGTAGAAAGTACTTTTTCTATGTACAAGAATTTGCTGACTCCGAACAGACATAGTTATCTTTTCAAAAACTAATTGCATCAACTTATAATTTACTATAACAACGTATTAAACGAATAAAGTGGAAAATAAACAAGTTTTAATTGCTTTTTTTTAATTTTAACAGCTTATTTTCATGTTTTTAAACGCTTTTTTTAAGAGCTTAAAACTGTTTTTAGTGCTTTTTTTTGGTTGCCCTACTTATATGCATGTTTTCTTCATATTTTCATAAATAAATATGTTCGCATTTCGACCACTCGTTCTAATAAACTTAAATACTGAGGTGTGGGTCTTAAAGACACTTTGCCACACAGCTGAATACTTATATTGATCACGACAGCTCTTTGCAATCAACCTAGAAGCATATACAGATAAGGTAGATAATCTTGAATTATGTGTCTCTGTCAGACTACGAGTCAGCTAAAGAGGAATAAAGAAATTTGGTACATCATGTTTTCTTCATAGCAATACAAATCTATTTAAAATGGCAAGAACTTGTTCTTAGTATCACCTAATAACTATACAAATATTCTGCCAACATAAATAGTTGTGGCACAATACTCACTACATGAAACACTAGACTACATGAAAGTGAAGTTCGGCGTCAATCTTTCTTTCCTAAGAAGTTGTAAATGGCGTGGCCAATTAAAGTTGGCGCAAATACTTTCTATATAATTAATTTTTCGAAAGTTTTGAAGTTCCAGTTTTGATATGCTAGAACTTACATAAGTAACATTTTAAAATTTTTTTATGTTGCTGTAGGGTATCATAAAGTTGAACTAAGCGAATATTCTTATACTTATAATTTATGTAATGTATATTTTCTATTTGAATTCCAGTTTTCTAAAATCTTTACAACTTCTTGAAAACAAAAGCACAAAATCTAAGTAACTTTCGTTGTACTGGCAAATGCAACTGTCATTAAAAGTAAAAAGTGCCCCTTAAAAAGTAAAAAAGAAAACAAACTAAACAAGTCACATGCATATTTTCAGATTTTTTTTTCTGTCTTTTTATTTTCTTGTAAGTGCAAAATTGTTTTTTTTTAGGTTTTTATTTTAAGTTCTTTACACTTGGATTATTTATGCATGTAAAACTTTGAATTAGAATTGAGTTTTTGCTTTGTTGTTAAACAGAAATGCGAAAATGTGTCTGCGGAACTTCGAGCGTAACGATGGCAGAAAAACAGATGGACTTTAAAGGCAAATGCAAATGCTTTTATTACGAACAACAGTCTTATACAACTTAAATTCTAACCTGTAGGTTGCAAAGGATGGATGCTAAGTGAAATAATGGACTGATTAGGCTGTATATAAACAATTTTCCCTTTATTTTACCTAAGTTATTCTATTTTGCGCTCCATAGCAACGGCATTGTGGATCGTGGCAATATTAAATGAAAGAACTAGTTACTATTATATTTTTGTATTTGTTTTCAAGAGTAAGTAAATTGATTGTAAAATTCTCAGCAGGTGGGGTCGCAGGAGTTATGATGGTAACACTCAGTAAAGTATGTGCAGTAATACAAAAAAATGTTTAATATTCCCTCTGGTTATCATTAAAGGAATTTCAATTAAATGTTAACGTAAATTTTACGACGAAGCCCTGAATTTAAGTACGAATATTTTTTTAGGAAATCAGTAAATTTTTATGGAATTATATCACTTCCTCTGCTAGATTGCTTAAAATGGAAAATGTTAAAATTAAGTCTACCTAGTTAATATGCGTTTGCATGAGTTTCTTAGCATTCGGATGTTTTTGTTTCAGTTGTTTCCAATGTACAATTGTGCGTTGAGTTAGCTTATGTTTGTATTTGCGGTTTCTTCTATTTCCTACATCCGTTTCTGGTAAGCACATACCCATCTAGATTTAAACACGTACATTTTTTTCCCTTTCCTAAACAAATGTTTTTTTTTTCTTTTTTTTTTATTTGTAACGATGTATACAAAGGAATTAGGGTAATATTCAATAGTTCGAAGAACTAAATAACACACACTAAAGTTCTGGTAATTATCCAATCCAATTTTTTGTTACAACGGTATCTCTCATAGTTTTGATATGTTTAAAGGAAAACTAGCAGAAAACGTATTTGAACTACACTAATATGTACACGTGCACGTGTGAGAGCAAACATGTTAACCACCAAGATAATTCTTGTTAAACGTACACACGAGCTACAAAAAAGGGAGAAAAGCACTCATCTAAAAAATTACAAATTTTTGAAAAGGAAACACCTCTGAGCTTTTTCGATTTAATTTGAAATTTGCCAAAAATGTTGAAAATTTAACAATTTATGTCTGTGGAAATTATGTTCAAATATAGTGTGTAAATGTTTGAAATGTTAAAAAAGTGTGGCGTCACCGAACGACTAATAATCACTTTCCGTTAATACCCACCATCATTTTTAATCAAAAATTTTAATCAATTTTAATCATGCAACAAAGTTTTAGGCATATTATTTTACATAATGTTAATAGCAACATACCAGTGATGCGCTGAAAACTTAACATAAATGAAGACGTATAACAGCCATGAAATTGCTTTATGTCTTGACTCCGATCGAGATGTGTACGCCTGTATAAAAAACTAAAGATAAAGTGTAATGTAAACAATGCTTTATTTACCTAGGACCATGGGACATTTCTATCTTTTACTTTTTGAAATGTTCCCAAATTTATTTGCAACCATTTCTTTCAGATTGAATTTAATAAAATAGATATAATTTAGTAATAGAAAAGTTTAAGACGTTGCCACCGGTCGATAAAACCGTGTATTTTTGCTTTTCTTTGCACGTATTTTTTACTCCCTTTTTTGTGTGTTAAACATGCGATTAAAGTTTCCTGTAGCGTTCGAAATTTTTAAAAAATTCTTTTATTTTTAAAGTCTGACTGGAGAACATCTTCTTCAAAGCGAAGTCAATTGTGCAAAATTTTCAAAAGTATTCACATAACCTTATATTGGATCTAAAGTTTGGTTGAACGAAAATTCAAGTTTATGTAAAAGAAGTTCTAAGGTTATCGGTCAAAAATAAAATTATATAACATATAAAAAAACGTGATAAAAAATTCCGCTATATAGTTAATCTGTCCAAGGCGCATTCAACGCCAAATGCGGACAAGTTTACGTAAGTCGTCCGAAGAGTGTTAGTAAGATCGCTAAAACTAACTACCATTATCATCTGGTGTACCTGATCTCACAAGAGACGGTGGACTGGCATCTCAACCCCTCAAACACGAAGAGGATTCAACTCCGCAAAAATACTACCTAGTTACTTGGATTTTAGTTTGGATAGTTGCTCAACACCATAATTTTCGTCAATTATTTCACAAACCAAGTGGTTCGCAGCCAGCACCCCTTTTCAAAGAGAAGTCGTCTATCAACCTTTTTATTTCGTTTGTAAAGAGATCAAGAATTCCTGTCTATGCTGGACACACCAGCACAGACAGGAGGTGTATACAAGTCAACCAAATACATTATACGTCGAGCCTTCTCAAAAGTTGTTAAGCTTATCTACAATTGGATGCATAACGTTATAATAATTATTTATTTAAGTATCTGTTTTTTCTGAAGTTGCATACAATTTTACAATATTTTTTCAATCATTTTCCGTTTTTTTATATTTTGCAAACAAACATTCTTCGTTTCGAATAATTATAGGTACGCAGAGAAAAAAAAATAATAAGTCTAATCACCTTAAAATTAAATTCCCATTAACTTAGCAGACATCCCATATACTGAAGGCCTTCATCGTACGCGGAGTAAAACTGGTAAGTGATCATAGTATTTTTTTTTCTTTCCTTGATTTGCTTCCTTCATTGATTATCATTTTTCATTGATAAACAAGAAATAAGTACATTTTATCTCTTGCATTGTTTAATTGTTTATGAAACAAACAAAGAAAAAAGAAAACGAAAATAAAAATTAAAATATAAAACCAAAAAAATGGTAACAAAATAAAAAACTAACAACTAACACTACACTCACAATATTATTACAGTAACGGACTGTAGTTTATTTAAGAAATATTCCGTTCAGTCATTTTTAAATAAATAAACATTTAAAATTCCAAGCAAATTTATTTTTAACTGATTCTAACAGTTATTCAAAAAACTAAGTGCATATTAATACGGATTTTCAGTTGCAGTTAATATTGTCCGTTGATTGAGTTAAATTCTTCTTTATGTTAAATTAAATAAAAATGTAATTTAAACCAACGAAAAGTTCATTTAATTTTTACTGTCAAAAATTCAACCGCGAATTCCGTAAAACCAAATCAATATTCAGTTATCTTATATTAATTAATTGTCAAAAAATTAACTACACATTCCGTAAAAACAAATAAATATGAAGTTATTTTATAAAATTTTACTGTCAAAAATTCAACACCATATTCAGTAAAAACAATTAAATATTCAGTTATTTTATATAATTTTACTACCAAAAATTAATTTTTACTTATCTATAAAAAATGAATTGCTTGTTTTGTGTAAGCAATTCCCATTTTCTATTTGTTAAAATAATTTAGTTAGATACATCAAATTTTAAAAGTAAAATAATTGCGAAGCCATATCGGTCATGCTGCTGATGTCTTATAATTGAGAGTTCTTCTGTAGACAACGTGGTGAGTACAACAAAAGTAAAACAAACGTGTGTAACTGGGTAAGTAAATAAAAATATTCTCCCTCTCTCGCTTATAAGAAAAACAAGCGGACAGGTGTCTGTATGGTATTTTTAAGAAATTCGGCTCTTTTGTGGAGTAAACGAAAATGTAATAAAATAACTGAATATTTAATTGTTTTTACTGAATATGGTGTTGAATTTTTGACAGTAAAATTTTACAAAATAACTGAATATTTATTTGATTTTACGGAATATGGTGTTGAATTTTTGACAGTAAAAATTAAATGAACTTTTTGTTAAAAATAAATGAAAAATAGGTAGACCGGTTTTTAATTGAACTTTCATTTATTTTATATTACAATTTCAGTTAATTTTACGTACAGAATATTGTGAGTGTATTAATAGTAGGATAACTTTGATCATCATACTTTTATTATTTATGCGTAAAGTCACAATATTGGCAATTGTTTTTGCTCATTTCTCAATTTTGTTTTATCACTCGTTACTTAATTTTTCATATAATCTTTTGGTTTGTTACTATTTATTTGAAATCGACACAACATCTCCATCAATTTTTTTTTTTAATCTAATACATTCCCGGTACGACAAAATCCGAATATTTATGCACCTATGACTTACTGTAATATGAATTACTGTAATAATTTTTTTTCGTTTTGAGAAATAATTTAAATTTTCTATACAAAACATAAAATCCATTTCTTTTTATATAATGACTTATTAAATAAAGCTAAATTGAATTGAATCGAAAATTATGCGGTTCTAAGGTAAAATACTGGTTTTCTTGACGAAATGAGCTAAATTTCGTTTGAGGTAATATTCTGTTCGGGGTTTTGATACCAAACTTACGGCAAGAATCGGAACATTGGATAGAGAGGGAAATTTATAGCCATGACTCTATTACATCTTTGAGTCTTATTAAAAATGCAAGGACGGAATAGGGTTTAATTTTTTATTAATACTTATGGGAGTCTATAATAATATTTTTTTTTTTTGCTAATTAGCTTGATTTTACTACAAGGTACAGCAAACCCCCCAACCTGGCTGAAGCTAGCAGCTAAATAAATGGCTCCCCTCAGTTATTTTGTAGTAGAATTCAAATTTACTAGGTTTTAACTAAAATCTTACAACATCAAATGGTAGGTTACATTACAACCTCTAATGTTTTTTTTTTGAACCCCATTAATGTTACTTTTGGGTGTAAGTGTTGTATATAAGTAGGCGTGTTTAACATCGCTACGTTACTATGAGTGTGAGTCGTTTGAACATGTTTTAAACACAGGTTTGAATAAATTAGTTTTTGTATTAAATTTGTTCGAAGAACAAAGATTATTGAGAGCTTAATCTTCTCTTTCTATGGAAATATTTTGGTTACATGTGCGTTCGCTTTTTACATTTTTTTCTTTTGAATCCAGCATACGAAAACAGAATAAAGCATTGCATTCATTTCTTACTTTTTTGTATATTTATTCTTTACCAAAGTAATCATTGGCGAACCGAATGCCCAAACCTCTTTATTGAAGCACAAAGCTAAGCGATGATTAAAACAACATAGAAAATTAGATGCGCATATTTGACTGAAACTAACAGCGAATGTGTGTGTCTGAACAGATTTTGTTGTATGAAGGCAAAATAATGTATTTATGGTGATTTTTTTTGCAATCACACAAAGCAGTTCTCAGATACCCATACAAACAGTCATGTGTAGGTAGAAGATTGCGACCCAAATAGTTGAAATGTAAAAATTTGTTCTCTTAACTCTTACTACATTTATGTTATGTCTTTTTATTGAGATGATAATGGGCTCATTTGATTAGTTTCGATATAAAAATCCCTTTCTGGCAGTCCAACTAAGCTACCTAAATAAGATCGGCAAGCGTTTTTGAATGTTAGAACCAGCGTTTAAAAAACTGCAGCCAAAGAAGAAAAACTGCCATTTCTTCCACTTCTTTATTTGTCATTGGCTAAAAAAAAAAACTGTTGCTTTTACTTCTGATTTATTAAATGTCGACAGTCGCTATCAAACCAACTGAAAAAACGAAAATTTGAACACAAATTTGTTTTTTGTTCGACAGTTTTTGGTTGTTCAGTTTTATTTACTTTTTATTTTTAGTGACCTTCCCGACGCACAGTGGGAAATTTTACGAGAAGGCGGCCAAAATTCCATAACTTTTGACTGGATCGGTATTTTTTTATGCGATTTTTTTTGCTCGATAGGTGCGATGTTAGGCTTTAATTTGCGCTATAAAACGTAAAATTCGACTGATAGAAGCAAAAGTTATGGGGAGTTCAAAATGCATTTTCATTTTTTTGTTGAGTTTCGGTGTAAAAGTTGAATATTTCATATATGATTTTTTTATAATTTATCATTATTTCTCTTGTATTTTACAACTGATACTTATTTTTTATTGTCGAACTTAGATCCTGTCAGAAAATGCCAATATTTGGCCCCTGGACTCCTATTGGAGTTCAAAATGCATTTTCATTTTTTTGTTGAGTTTCGGTGTAAAAGTTGAATATTTCATATATGATTTTTTTATAATTTATCATTATTTCTCTTGTATTTTACAACTGATACTTATTTTTTATTGTCGAACTTAGATCCTGTCAGAAAATGCCAATATTTGGCCCCTGTAAATTTTTTAGTCCCAATATTCACAGGGGCCAAAGGTTGGCTTTTTTTTGGAAAGACGAGTTGTTATAAGGATAAAACTGAAAAGGAATATTTTGAAAAATGCCCAAATAGCATTCTTGGCTATCGATAACATTTTAGGTAATTCAACTTTTACTTTTGGTTTGAGATGTATGTGTATTTTATTTTATTTTATTGGTTCGCTTTCGCTGTTCTGTATACTGATTTTTTGTCCGTTTTAAATCCAAAAATAGTGCAAATGCTTCTTCTGGAGTAAATTTCATTTCTTCAGTTGGTGTAGGCATACTTTTTAAAATCCTCTTTGTGCGTTTAGGGCTCGCTTCCACTCTTTTTTCAATTATTGCAATTTTTGTTTTCTTATTTTGCGTTGGTTGAATTTGATGCAGAAATGAATCCTTTATCATACTATGAGAAATTTCTTTATTGATATTTGCTAGCTTGCGTCTTCGTGATCTTTCACTGCAATTGTCAATTTGTTTTGCGGGCCGACCCACTTTTCCAGTTTCCTTAGCAGTTATTGACAGCTTCTTAAAAATCAGATCATTTGTTAGCCATTTTTCGTTGCGTAAGTAAAACGTTTTCTTGTTTCTAGAACATTTAAGGTACCGTTTTCTTAATGTTAATAAAAAATTTTTAATTTTTATCTTATGAATCTTATGAAAGAATGGATTATTCATTATGTGTAACACAAAATCTTTTTCATCTTTCTGTTGAAAATATATATCTGCGAGAACTTTATAACTGAACTTAGCCATTGTTTAAACAATAATGAAGGTAAAATTATGAATGCATGCACTTTTATACTCTTGATAGAAGTTTTTTTAAATGATCTTTTGTTACCACTTCTTTGAAACATAAAAACTCTTTTTTAAATACAAATTTAATCTTTTATTAGCATTTCTTTGAAACATAAAAAAACCCCTGTTTTCACACTTTTTAAAAGGATAACATACCGGCAAAAAATTAACAGGTAACATATAGGTAATTTTCACGTAAAATATAACTGCGTGCTAGTTTTCTTACCATTAACCTGCTCTTCCATTTTTTTAAATTAAGTTGCAATTTTCAGGTTATTAAACTATGTAGTTTATGTTGCGACTATTTACTAATGTTTAACCTCTTAACTTACTCAGAAATCTAACGTGTCAGTCTATTTATGTCGCCTATTCGTTTTGCAGAATCCGTTCACGCACAATAAGTTCATAACAACTGCAATACCTTTACATTCTCCAAATTAATTGATAACCTGACGTGCTAGATAATTTATGTGGCCTGAACTGCTTTATTTGTCGAAAATTCTTTAAGATTCACCTTCTTTAATTTCAGTAATGTTTCCTTGCAGGACTTATTTTTTGAACCGAATATCTTACCTTGGGTCACAGAAATTGCTGTAGTTCGCAAGGTCGTATCCAGACGTGCGTACAATGGGGTATAGAAATGTAGGTTAGATTCTGGACTACAAGAGAGTATAGGTTTTTTTTTGACGCATTTTGACGCTCAGGACTTATGCTCTATAAAGTAGGAAATTTCCGGGAAATTTTGACATAAAAAAAAAAAAAAAATTAAAAAGTTCTAGAGGTCGCAGAGTTTAATGCTTTAAACCACGTATAGCTAATAAAATAAACTAATACACAAAACTTATTCTGTCAAAAAATCTTAAAAAACAAAAAAGTTATGAGCATTTCAACTTCAAAAATTGACTCAGAAATTCAAAACTATAACCAATTATTGAGAAAGTCCATTTCGGACCACCCTGTTCTCAATGAAATAGTTGAAATAGGGTTTTAATTTTTTGGCTCCCGAGGTTCACTAGTATTTACTTTCACATGAATAAAAAAATTTTAAAATCGGAGAACAAAAAAAAAAATAATTTTGGCCGCCTTCTCAAAATATGAACCAGTGTGCGACGGTAAAGGATCGATAAGCTTTTATCAATTTTTTGGTCTTCTTTAAGGGATTAGGAGCTATCAAAACTGCCAATTCTCATACCATATGCTCGGAGCCAACTTTAACACACTGATGACCCATACGAGTCGTAGCTTTCTAAATAAGCGTTCTGGGGATTGACCTCTAGCATCCGGTTTACCTTCGGCTATGGCTTTAATGGTGTTGCATTACACTTCTAAGTCCAAATAGCTGGTTTTCAAATCACATAAACGGCTGTATGCATTCATGGCATATTCAACATGTTATGTGTCTACGGAAACCACCATAGAATTTTCCCAAATTTTCCAGTTGGTGTAATTGCATTTCAATGGCTATGCTTAAACTTAATGGGCTCTTTGCTTATCACCAAATTTACTCAGGGCTTTGGTTAATTGATTCTAAGACTCAAGTCCTTGCTGCAAACATTTTTACAAAATTTTGCGCATTTGCAGCATGTATTTTAATAATTAACTATTATATCTATTAAATAATGAATTCGCCTTGATTAACCTTAATATTTTATGTTTTCGCCTGACTTCATTTTTTTTTGGCATTGTACAATGATTTTACAAAAACAAATTGCTTTAGAAAAAATATGAAACGTACAAACCCTATATTTTTAATGAACTAGTGTTAATTACAATAAAAATTGCAGTACAAAAGGATAAAGTGTACATCCAATATTAATGCTTATTGGCAACCACACAAATTAAATATTGCAAATCGTTTCAATCATCCGGAATATTATTACTTTAGCGTTATGTGTAAAATTTAAATTTAACTTTATAGTGGCTTTAGTTAACCATCTATTAAATTTATCCATAACACAACTGCGTAGACAACATTTGTATTCTCTAAACTTATCAATGCCTGACCATAGATCCGCTCGTTCGATTTTATATAAACTTTTAAAAATGAACCTAGGGGATATTTGGAGTGAAAAAATGATCACTTCCAAATCCTTTTTTACTTTTTATTTTTTTTTTTTTTTTGCGGAAAGATAATATTAAAATTATTTAAACGTGCATTTATATATAATTTGAACGCGTCAAATTTCATTAATTTTCTTTGCGCCGTTGAAAACAAGCCATAAATGGTTCCGACTGCGTAACTTTTTGAAGGATTGCGTCGTAAAAACAGATATTTAGCTTAAAATTGTAACGCTTAGTAGATTTATTATACAAATCGGTCTAAGAATTAGTGGTTACATCATGGTTCGTACGATTATTTCCCCATCTTTAGACGAATATTTCTGGATTTCGACAAACTATATAAGCTATTCACTGGGCGCGGCCTATTCACTGGGCACTGTGGTTTTAGATACCTCATTTTATATAAAGTAAATTCATTAAATTCATTGTCGTGGCTGTACTAAACGTCGCAGAGTATATATTTAATCGGAAAACAACCCACACGTCATCTTTGTCCACAGTGTAGCGGTAATACATAATACGAATGATGGGTGTTCCAGACGTATTTGCATCCTGTACCCATGTTCTGTAACTATAGAGAGAACTTTTCCCATCGAAAAGATGTGAAACAAAATATTCCATCGTTTCTCGAAAAGTGAGAAAAAAGTGTGAGATTACGTCGTTACGTTATAAATGTCAAAACATTGCACGCGAAGCCGATGCGACATTGCAGACGTTCAGAACGCCAGTCACACATATCGTTGACGGCGACCAAAATTGAAAATTTTTCAACGACGGCGGCGAAAATACAACCGTCGGCTATACCAAATAATGTATAGCGACTTTCATGTTTGTTGTATGCAAACGAGCTTTGAAAACATTCGTATATTTTATTAAAATGTTAAAAGCAAAATAATTAAACAATAAAAAAATGTGCCAGGAACAAAATATTATTATTATTATTCTTTGTATTTTGCATTTTGAATTGTTTTTTAGTGTTAAAATTTTTTCTCGCCCTATTTGTATTCGTGAGTTTATTTGACAGTTCATAGCATGAACTTTTCTCACAAAAATATTACGGACAAACTTTGTCTGTAAATTGGCGAGTAATTTCCTTACGTGAAAGCTAGTACTCGCCACAAATAGTTACAGACATTGGTCATAGTCGTATGTTCTATTTATAGTATAAACATCTAAACACTGTTAAAAAAGTAATGAATTTTAAATAAAGAACAATTAACTAACTAACTAACTACAAATGTAAGTTCTTGAATTGTTTTGCTGTCTTAACTTTTTGGGTGTTTAAATACCTATTAGGCAGAAATGGGTTAATAACTATTCATATGTACTTAAGAAACAAATCGAGTTATTAAGTCATTAAAATTAGCAGCCCTACAAGAAGACTACCGGTCATTTTACTAGTTATATAACCGGCAGTGTTGACCAATATATTGGTTAAAGTTTCTATTAGTTTATTAAGAGCAAAATGAAAAAACTAACCGAAACTCTTGTGTACATGTGATTTTGCCTCTCTTTCTAACTAATGAAATCCACTCGACTACGGAACATATATCTGTACTGCTTGCTCTGCTGCTTTTTATTAGTCAATGATAACCAAAACAGTGGTTAATGCTAACTAGTTTGTCATAACGTAAATATTGGTTAGCACTAACTAGTTATTCATAACGTAAAAATTGGTTAGTACTAACCTTTATAAAAAATATATTATTTTATTTTTAATATTAAACAAAAATTTTTTATTGAAACAATTATAATCCAATTAATAGTCAGGAAATTAGGCTTCAGAAAAATAAGTACCACGTATCGCTATTTCTGTGGCTGCTTGGTTGGTAACGTTTCACTTCTTGCGTGGGTCTGGAAATGGAGGAAGTAATACAAGAAAAGCAGGAGTCGTAGCATTAATAGATGTATAAAAAAAATTATATTTTCTGAGAATCAAGTTCATTTATACAATATATTCTGGAATTTTATTTGTTGAATGGCTTTTAACTCTCAACATATTTTTTCCTGTCTCTTGTGGTTTTTGTTTTTGACATTTCTTGTATAAATGAAACAAGGAAATGGGTGTAGTGACAAAAACAAGGAGTTAAAAATAAAACAGAAAAATTAAAAGACATTTTTATACAAGAAAAAAACCTTATTAACCTGTCAAAAAAGCTTAACTCTATGATTGTGGTAGTAAGAAATGTGTTTAATTTGTTGTTATAACCCAGCGGGAAAACTCAGAAGACCTTCTTACTTCAGGCCTTTTTAAAGGACTGCTTAAAAGATTTTTTGATTCAATTACTATTCTTATCTAACTGCTAAAGAAGGCCTCATAGAAGGCCTCGGCTCTTTCGTATAAAAGATAAGATACACCTTCCACACTCGCTTCTATGAGAAGGGAGTAGAGAAGGAGTAACATTTTTTGTATTGTTTTTTTTGCACAAGCAAAATCAATTTTTTTGGTCCCGTTACCCTTCTTATTAACCTGCTGTAGAAGCGAGAGCAGAAGGCCTTCTCCGCAATGACAACGTGTGTAAAAAAGATATGAGTATGGAATGGAGCAAGAAGACCTCCGTACTCCTTGTTTTTCCCGCTGGGAACTTGCAAAGTAAGGAATAATTTTAAATTGTTTTTTTTTTTTTTTTTGAGAGAGAGTCTTTGTTCAAGCCAACCTTCTACAGCCATGGTCTTATTTATTAACATTTAAATATTAATTTAAAAAATTCACAAAACGTGCCAAGTTTTTCTAACAAATTGTTTGTAATTTTATTTTGCATAGAATACATGGAATACATAAAATACATGGAAATAAGATTTGAAAAATCATCAGCAACAAGTTATAGAAAAAATTACGAAATTTGTTAAAAGTGCTTTCAAGCACTTGGCGTCATTAATTTTTAAACGGAGTAATACGAAAGTCTAAATGCTCAACTTGCGAATTCTAATTTAAAAATTAATGTAAAACTTTGAAATAATCGTAAAAACGTTAAAAGTATCCTGAGTAGCCGAAATTAAATAGAATAAAATGTCATATATTATTACAAAGTTTACACTATCAAAAGACTTGGGAAAAATATGCAAGAAATATCTGGCGTTACTTAAGCCTAGGGTACACGGAATGTGAAAAGCTACATGCACATGTGGGTCTTACGTAATTTAGTCGTCATAGGCATTATGTGTTGTCACATCTTCTTGCTAGGCAACTACGATGCGCCGCTTGCCACAGATAAGCCCCTTGGTAATGTAATAAATGCATCATATCACTCTGCATCGAAAAGGGAAGTTTTGAAAAACTTCATGTATGAACCCATTGGACCCAAATTGGTGCCAGCCATATTTTTCCAAACCTAAGAATTTTTTTTCTTTTCATAAGAGGCCCCATACTCTTATGTTTTCCACATTTTAAAGCACTGCTAAGTTTTTTCAGCATAGAAAAACCAATAAACTGCAATTAAGTTTAAATTTCCTTTTTCACTTTCAACATAAGAACAGACGTTAACGCTGAAGTTTTTTTATTCCAATACCAGGATTTTCATCCTAATACTTACCATCTTTTCAATAAAAGTACAATAAAAGTTTTGCTAGACAAAAGAAATGAATCGTAGATGATCATAACAACAGAAAATTTAAAATGACAATAGACTGCCCTGTGGCAGTTTAAATAAAACTCAAACTACAACTCCAATACAGCAAGTTTAAAATATTTTCGTCAATGAGTTCTACGTAGGGAATATGTATGTTAAATGTTTTATCTATTAGTAATCTTCACAAACAAAGCTACACCATATGTGAGAAGACTATTTGAAGTTTCTGCTGGTGTTTGCAAAGCCAACAAACAATGGCCAGAATTATTCTCTGAGGCGATTGTAGCATGCACGCCTGTGTGGCCAAGTAATTTAAAAGTACATTATTTTTACAAAGTTATAGTATTACGATAAAACTCTGCCTGAACTAATGTTGTACTTAAAAATTTTTTTAACTAAATGAAACTACCAGCATTAAGAAGTAAGTAATGGTACTTAAAACTATTTTCGGAATTAGTTCTTGTCTAGGAGTGAGTTTCAAACACGGACTGATGAAAAAAGGCTTTTGTAAGGTGATTTTTGTTGCAGTAGGATATTTTATCTATATATGAATATAATAATATTGCTTTTTGGCACAAAGACTCTATTTCGGAACGAAGTTTGAATGTGCGCTTTTTCGTAAAATTATCTAAAAATTTTGACTTGTTCCTTTCGCACAACGTTCAAGCACAACTAGTGTTTTTCATACAGGATTTCCCGGGACAAAAATCCCGGGATCACGCACATATTTCGGGAAAAAAAATTCCGGGAAATTTCTGAAGGAATTCCCAGGATTTTTTTTATTTAGTTATGGCACTTTACTGCTGTTATAGTTGTAAATTAGTTGTGTCATTAAATTAATCTTAGCCGTTAGGTAAAAAGGTCTTAACGCATTTGAGTTTTTGATTGGCTTTAATTAATTTTTTTCTTTATTTTGCTTGGCTTAAATCATTTTAAACTAGCACAACTGCTTCTAATCGTTATCATCTGCTCTTAGTAGAAAAGTCTATGAAATACACCAGATTAATGTTTTCAATTAAACAAAAACCTACAGTTTCTGACTTAAGACATTTTTGCCAAACGCCAAACAGAAGTCAATTCATATCCGATAAGTAAGGCAATGAATTATGTTTAATGCTCTAAAATTTCGATAGAAGAAATGTAAAAATGTACAGAATTTTTTAAAGACCCAGATTTTTTTTATAAGAACGAAAAAAATTTGTTTCCACTTGCTTCAAAAAATGTATTAATTTTATATGCACAGCAGCTGCATAAAACATTTTTCGGATTAGATTCTTTTTAAAAAGGAATAATAAGTTTTGAAGGAATTGCTAAGAAAACCGAAAGTTTCTAGAGGTTATATAATGTTCTTTTGACTGCAAAGGCAAACATCTGTAGAAATAGAACGAGTTTTCCCATTGACATCTTCGTGATAAAAGTTAGAAATTAGCTTTCAAACGATTTTGTAAATTCTTATTCTGAACTAAAATCCTATTTAAAAAAACATATTTTGTAAAAATTTGTTTAAATAATTTAACTTTTTTGGTTTTGTATTAATGCTTTTGGCTTTGAATTAATTCTGTGGCAAAAGGTGCCTATGTCTATTTGCTTAGTTTTAAAGGAGAACAATTTAAAACTTTGAAGGTGGCTTTTGGAAATTTACTCCGAATTTAAGATAATCATCAGTTCTCTGCGGTTATAGTTTTTTAAGTTGTTATTCCTAAACACTCCCAATATCACAGAGGGGAAGTTTTTATTATTCCAAATGTTATTGCAATTGAAAAAAGATAACCAAAAAGTCATTTTGCTATAACTTTCTTAAAAATCCTACAAAATAAATGAAATTTTGCCCATGCGTAGTTTTAAGCATGCATTTCTTAAGGTGTCATTAAGCACTTTTTCCTTTTTGCCACAGAAATAAAAAAGTTCAAGGCATTTATAAACTTATTTAATTGATCTCAGGAAATGTTATTTGTTCAAAAAAATCAAATTAAATAATATTTTGCATCGATTTGTATTAAGCGGGAATTCCCGGGATCCCGGGAAATTGAAAAATAAATCCCGCTTTCTCGGGAAAAGAAAAACTCTACGTACAACCCCAAAGACAGCTCGATGGACGGACGTTAGCTCGACTTTGAAAGCGATTCTTAATAGATCGGTGCCCTAAAAGTGGGCCAAGAGCCAATATTTTTATATGACACACAAACACTTAACATGTCCACTATTATAATATTTTCAGCTAAATCGGCTCCGCGGCTGCCCTTAACGAAGCGCCTTCTCTATATCGAATTTACTAATTACACAAATGCACTATGGTATCACAGTGGATATATGATTTCTGAAGATTGTTAGCCTTTTTTAAATTTTTTTGTAATATTAAAAATTAATGAACTTTTGTAAAAAAAAAAATTGTCTAGTTAAATTTATTCATTATTGGGGCAAATTTTTTTTTTAATAATTTTATATTATTAAATAAAAGAACTTTTTTTTTTCCTTTTGAGCTCGAGGTCCTTATATTAATATCTAGTAAACAATATTCCTAATTAAGGCCGATATTAAAGAATTATGAAAAAAGCAAATTTTAAACTTAAATTATTGGTTTGGCCTACCGACCATTTTTTAAAAAAAAAATGGTGTATTCATATATTTTGAATACCCCCTTTCTGAATCCAAAATCAGTTTTACAAAATTTTTTATGTTTTCTGAGATATCAGGAATTAATTTTGCTTCATAATAACTATTTTAAAAATTATTTAGTATTGTTTTGCTCTACACGCCAGTGTTTGGCGAATGCAGAAAATTTCTTATAGAAAACGTAAAAGAAAAATTTAACTCTTGCGTTGCTTCATTGTCGTAAGAAAAAAAAAAAATAGTCAAAGCGAAATCAAGACAAAATGACAACAAGAAAATAAATTTCGCTCTTGCTTCGCTTCATTGCCGTATGATAAAAAGTAGTAAAAGCAAATGGAAAATTAAATATCAACAACTCAATACACGGCAGTAAGTAAAGGTATGAAGCACAAAAATCTACTTTTAAGCAACAAATTAAGATAAGTGGCGTATACGGCACAAAACAATTATTTTCACTTTGAGTAAAACTCTTATAATTTTTAATTTCGTTCTTAAACGTTCACAAAAATTTACATTTTTCTTCAAAACATATGCCGGAAGCAGTGGTGAAAATACAAAAATTTCTATTGGTTAAATTTTTAGAAAACTTCATGTAAACCTTCATTGTCGTTTTAATCCATTACGACTTTTTGGCATATACGCCAAACCAATAATGACGATATATAATTTGTTTGTCGGTTTTTGATCGAATAGTTTTTTAGAAGCACAACAAAAATTTTTTTGTTTTAAATTGCAAAAACTAGTAAAAATTAATAAAGTGAAAAAAGCCAAGATTTCAATCTATGTTTTCTGATAGATCTTATAATGATTATTTGTTATATATTTTTTTTTTTGTAGGGTCATCTCAAGTTACATATTTTTACCAATTATTTTTTTGGTGTATATAAACGAAAATTTTTTTCATTGTGCCAGTTTTTTTGCACTTTTTTGATATTAAATTAAGATTATACTTTCTTTTAGGTATGTTTTCCATATTATATATTATTCTATACTTTTACCCCCGTATTCATAAACGATTATTAAATTTAACAAACGTTTATTAACGAAAATTTTCAAAGAAAATATGATTTTTTAAACCTTTATTGACCATTTTCATATTAATTCGAATGTGTATTCTAAGTCAAATTACAATTTTAAAAGCTTTTACACTTTAATAGTCTTATTCCTTCAATATTTTTAAGGAATATTTTCTATACACTACCTTTATTAAATTTTAAATATTTTTATGAATAAATGCATTAGTATACTAATATACTTACTATACTATATACCATATATACTTGGAAACTTGCGAAGTATAACTTTCACAAAAGCCTTACGAGTTTTCCCGCAAAACGTCTTTAAAAGAGAGTTTCTATGGGCCGTTTACGGACTCCGTAGTAAACTGTAACAGAATTGTAAAGTCTAACTTTATTTTTAATCCAAATTCTGATATTTTAATTAGGCTAAAGTTTATAAAATTTAATTTTCATTAAATTATTTTTATGAAGAAGGAATTTTACAACATGAAAATTAATTGATTGACAGAAAGTACGAAAAAACAGAAGTAAGGAAGAACATGTAAAATAAATTTAAATAGATAATCATTCAAAGCAAATTTCGATCTACCAAAGGTTAAATACAATTTGGTTTAAAGATTGATGTTTGACTATTGACTGCCAGCAGTCGTCGATGGGTGCGAGTGTTAAACGGCAAACTCCTCTGAAGAGATTGAGTGGTTGCAATCGAAACATGTAAGGGTAACCTGTCCGTGAAAGCTTGGGTTCGAGCCCAGCGACAGTCAAAAATGAAAAATGTTCAATAAATTTTAATTAATTTCATGTTGTAAAATTCCTTTTAATAATTTAATGAAAATAAAATTTGGTTAACTTTAGCCTAATTAAAAATATCAAAATTTGGATTAAAAACCATGAACAGTTCAACAAAAATAACCACAATACTAATTTAAATATTCGTTTTTTGCTAAAGATAGAAAGTTTTTAAGCTTTATTGGCATTATATTTTTACTAAGGTTGACGATTTAACTTTAAGTTAAAGTGGAATGGGAGCAGGAAGGTAGACTCAACTAATATAAAAAAGCCATCTCTGAAACGTGTAGAAATAAATTTAATAATATTAACTGTCGTTAGTAATCTAAAAAATATGGGTATAATTTAATCCTATCAAACATTCAAAAGTAGCAGATGTGAGATGCTTTCCTGTAAAATTATACAGTTGATACAATATCATTAACCTAAAAACCTTCTGCGATTAAAGCGTTAAACAGCGTTTCTAAAGCTAATCAAAACAAATTGACTTAAGTGTCTGTGCTGATAATAGGGCAAGCTTATTGTAAAAAGAGATAAAACTTTTTATTTATGTATATGCTCTTGTTTTATATATTATACAAAAGCTTAATCAAAGCGGAATGTTTACTGCAGCACTGTTTTACACAATAAATGAGAGCAAGTAAAGCGGAACGTGTAGTTCTAGAAAAGCAAAAATATAAAAGTGAATAACTCAAGTTTATTTTTTTAATAAAATTTAAGAAGTTCTCTTTTAGCACACCTCGTTTAACTCAAGTAAGTTGAAAAGAAAAAATTTCCAATAAACAAAAAATTGCATATTGTAAATAATATAACCTTAAAAAAATTTACTTTACAAGTGAAATAAGTGTTCATTGAAAACAACATTCGCATTAAAATTGGCTATAAACTTGTTATTAGATTAAGTTATAAAATATAAAATTACAATTATTGTAATATTTTAAAGCAAAAATATTTCTATTTTTAGCTTTTCTAGAATAAAATATTATGAATTAAAAGTTAGCCGTCTTTAATTAGATTTTTTCTAAATTCCAGGTTGATGCACGAAAATAAAAGTTTTAAAATTGTAATTTCAAAAGATTTTGTTATTCGTGCTTAATTCCCAGTTTTTATTATTGATAAAAACACTTGAAATTTATTGTTGATGGGATAAGCTATTCCTATGCGCATTTCACTGGTTGCTTAGGCCAGATCATCAGGAAACTTCATCCATAACGTTTTAGAAAAACTAAAGATATTAAACCAAATAAAACTGTTAAGCGTATAAGACTTATAGCAACAGTTCTACTTGTTACAATATCAAAGCTTAAACAAAACACATCAACAATAAACAGTGGGTTTATCTCATCTTACATTCCCCACTACAATTAGTTGAAATTCTCTCAACATTAATTGTAGTTGTAAGTAGGTTAAGAAAAACAAAATAAAAACAACAACAACAACTTTACAAAAGATGTTGACAATTAAGTGTTTTTTTAGGCCGTGCACTGCCTGTTTATTATCAAAAAGTAATTTCAATTTTTGGGAATACAAAATTTTAATTTCAAAAGATTTTGTTATTCGTGCTTAATTCCCAGTTTTTATTATTGATAAAAACACTTGAAATTTATTGTTGATGGGATAAGCTATTCCTATGCGCATTTCACTGGTTGCTTAGGCCAGATCATCAGGAAACTTCATCCATAACGTTTTAGAAAAACTAAAGATATTAAACCAAATAAAACTGTTAAGCGTATAAGACTTATAGCAACAGTTCTACTTGTTACAATATCAAAGCTTAAACAAAACACATCAACAATAAACAGTGGGTTTATCTCATCTTACATTCCCCACTACAATTAGTTGAAATTCTCTCAACATTAATTGTAGTTGTAAGTAGGTTAAGAAAAACAAAATAAAAACAACAACAACAACTTTACAAAAGATGTTGACAATTAAGTGTTTTTTTAGGCCGTGCACTGCCTGTTTATTATCAAAAAGTAATTTCAATTTTTGGGAATACAAAATTTTAATTTCAAAAGATTTTGTTATTCGTGCTTAATTCCCAGTTTTTATTATTGATAAAAACACTTGAAATTTATTGTTGATGGGATAAGCTATTCCTATGCGCATTTCACTGGTTGCTTAGGCCAGATCATCAGGAAACTTCATCCATAACGTTTTAGAAAAACTAAAGATATTAAACCAAATAAAACTGTTAAGCGTATAAGACTTATAGCAACAGTTCTACTTGTTACAATATCAAAGCTTAAACAAAACACATCAACAATAAACAGTGGGTTTATCTCATCTTACATTCCCCACTACAATTAGTTGAAATTCTCTCAACATTAATTGTAGTTGTAAGTAGGTTAAGAAAAACAAAATAAAAACAACAACAACAACTTTACAAAAGATGTTGACAATTAAGTGTTTTTTTAGGCCGTGCACTGCCTGTTTATTATCAAAAAGTAATTTCAATTTTTGGGAATACAAAATTTTAATTTCAAAAGATTTTGTTATTCGTGCTTAATTCCCAGTTTTTATTATTGATAAAAACACTTGAAATTTATTGTTGATGGGATAAGCTATTCCTATGCGCATTTCACTGGTTGCTTAGGCCAGATCATCAGGAAACTTCATCCATAACGTTTTAGAAAAACTAAAGATATTAAACCAAATAAAACTGTTAAGCGTATAAGACTTATAGCAACAGTTCTACTTGTTACAATATCAAAGCTTAAACAAAACACATCAACAATAAACAGTGGGTTTATCTCATCTTACATTCAAAATTGTGATTTTTAGTTGAACTGTTAATTTTAATTTTGATATTTTTTTGTTTTTTTTTTAGTTAGGGTTTGAGTTCATCAAATTTAATTTGCATTCAATTATTTTTTACAACTTGGAATTTTATTTAAATTTATTGATAATTTTTTGGCAGGTACCGCAGTGGTGCAGAGGTTAGAACTCAATGAATTGAAACATGTAAATTCAACCCACACAGAAAAATTCTCCAAAATTTTTCACCAATTAAAGCATTAATCAAAATTAAAATCAGTTTTAATTAAAAATTTAATCAAGTGAATTAAACTTTTTATCAAGTGAATTAAACGTTTAATTAATACTATTAAGCGGTTTAATTGATACTATTAATTTGTTAACTGGTGCAAATTTAATTAATTTATTAATTAATATCGCAAATTTTTTAATTGAAATCAATTTTTATTTTTTTCCGTGCAGGTTCGAACCCCAGCTCAGCCAAGAAAATTATCAATAATTTTAATAAAATTGCAAGTTGTAAAATTCCTTCCTTCATTGAACTTAAGCCCAACTAAAAAAAAATAAAAAAAATATCAAAATTAAAATTAACAGTTCAACTTTTTTTTTTAAATTTATTGCAAGCAGTTCGTGTTTTTTTAGAGCACAAAAATAGAGAGACATATAAACATCGACTATAATATGTATCAAAATAAAGCATTACATCAGTATAACAGGGCTGTCAGATAAGGCGATTTATGGCTAAACGTGGCGATTTTGAAACGTGTTTGGCGGTAGGATTTTCCATTTGGCGACTGGCGATTTTTGATATAACTGGCGATTTACTGGGTTTTTTTTACCATTACTATAATTTCAGCCATTTTTTTAGCAATTTGTCATTTTTATACCCTCCACCACAATTAGTTGTGAAGAGGGTATACTAAGTTTGTCATTCCGTGTGAAACTTTTTTATTATTCATCTCAGACCCCATAAAGTATATATATTCTGGCTGCTTGCGTAATTCTAAGTCGATTTAGCCATGTCCGTCTGACTGTCCGTCTGTTGAAAACACGCTCACTTTCGAAAACTTCAAAAGAAATAAACAAACTAGGTGTCAAATTGCTTGTAGTTATCCTAAGCAGTTTGGGATTGAATTTCAGCAAAATCGGTCCAGTAGGACCAGAGCTATGAATCAAAATGTGGAACCACCACCTTCAAAAACTTGATAATTTTGTTACAAAAACTAACACAAATGATGCAAAATTCACGGAATGACATAAGATTTTGCACAAGTCCGTTTTATTCGACTAGAAATGACACTGTAAAATTTCGCGAAGGTCGGTCCATAATTTACCCTAAGCCCAATATAAACACTACTCCCGGAAAACAGTTTAGTAAGCCTAAAACCGTAAAAAATAAAAAAAATAAAACCGTAAAAAAAATAAAAAATTATAGGACTATAAATGATACTGTGAAATTTCGTGAAGATCGGTACATAATTTACCCTAGGCCCCATATATGCCCTACTCCCGGAAAACAGTTTAGTCTCCTAAAACCATAATTAATAACAAATCGTCACAGTTTAAGATAATAATAATAAAAAGACATCATACAGATATTACTCCTTAAACATTCGAACTATAGCACTCTAACTTGTTTGTTATCATTACTAACTTAAAAAAAAAACTGGCAGCTTTGTTCACATGATTTTTGTTTTGTTTTTTTTTAAGTGAATTTTATATTCAGTCACTATTTAATTCTAACAGTATGTATGCAGGTCAAAATACCAGTAATAAAATCGGTGAGGCTGAAGTGTATGATCTTATAGACTTGTCTACATAGCTTAAATTTTTTTAACAAGGTTTCGTCTAAATGTGCTACATTCCCATTTCATACTATTGATAAACTAAATTTATTGTTGAAGGGATAAGCTATTCCTATGCGCATTTCACTGGATGCTTAGGCCAGATCGTCAGGAAACCTCATCCAAAGATTTCAGAAAAACTATAGATACTACACATATAAAACTGTTAAGCGAATAACTGAATTTTTAACTGAATATATGATATATGTGATATTAAAAAAAAAAAAAATAACAGAAACAAAACAAAATTTACTTTCCATATCCAAAATTAGGGTTCCCATATTTTTTGTAAAAAACTTATTTTCGCCTTTTGTTTTTGTTTGGCTTCAAAAAATTTACTAACTGTTAGATAGTGCCTCGGTAGGCTAGCTGGTAGCGAGCTAGTCTATCAGCGTCGAGGTTGCGGGTTCGATTCCCGCCAGAGACTCTGGTTTCCTTCCTGCAGACAAGCATAGAGCTTCGCGGGATAGCTTAGGAAATTTAAAAAAAAAAAAAAAAAAAAAATATCGGCGGTAGAAAAATGACTATCTATGAAAATACTAGATTCATTAAATTGCCCACCGATTTCTGCACAATTTTTGATTTTCAAAATGCTTTCATTGACCGCATATTTTCTGAAGTAAGTACACAATACAAAAATCATGCTTGGCTGGCAGAAAAAGCCATTTTGACAGCAAAAAAAATGTATTTTTATTAAATATCAGCAATACTATAGTAACTGTTAAAATTTTAATGTTTATCGCAATTATAAGTTTGGGTATTTTTGCCTAAAAAATAATTATTTTTCTAACAACTAAATAATGATAACTTTCAAAAAAATTTAAATTTCTTATAACCATATGTAGTGTGTTTGACTAGTCGCTGTTACCATACCTTCTGTATGTAACGCGAGCTTCATACTTTGTTGAAGCAACAATGTCCACACACGCCAAACTCATTGGTGGGATTATGCTGACTAGCACATTCCCAACAATGTTTTGTAAGTGGCATTGAACAAAGTATCATATTAATGATTCTTTGTTCAAAATAAATGCCTTAGTATTAGTGTAATTTTAAGTATCTAGACTTAAGAATAATTTTTAAGAAATCAATTGTAAAGACAAGCAAGAGAAGAACAGTCGCACAAGCGGCTGTTCAAAAATATAATAAAGAAAGATAATTGTTATTAAATAATTAAAAAAAAATATACTTTGAGTTTTATTTAATTTTTCTACATCTTTACATGGCGATCCTGCCAGTCTGGTCGGCCAAGGACCAGCCAACGAGGGAAAGAAAAAAGTGGTGGAATCTCAGAAATTATTAAAGTGGTGGAATCTCAGAAATTAAAAAAAATATAAAATACAAAAATGTTGAAAGTTCTAAGTAAAATAAAAGCATATATCTAACTTCTAAAATTAAAAATAAAGTAGTTAAATAAAAAATTAATGAAAATTTTTAACCTCACAACACCTGATAAACATCGTTATATATTTCATATTAAAAATATAAAAAGGATTTACAAAAAAAAAAATAACTAAATAAAAGGATTTAAAAAAAAAATAACACTTCACAACAGCATAATTAGATCCAAAATTCTTTATTTAATCCATTTTATTTAATTTTTTATATAATTAAAAGTTTTAATTTTTCTACAAAAATCATATTTGATAGAGCAAAAACAATTATTTTAAACAACAAAACTCTTGTGTAAAGTAAATAAAAACAAAAAAAATTTTTTTAATGTTAATTTTTATACAAACAAAAAAAAAATAAAATTAACGTAAAGTAACTTAATGTTTTAATTAAAGTTTAAAATTAATCAAAACTAATTAAATACTTTAGATGAGGTTTTTAAGTTAAAAAAAAAAATGATGCGTGATTTAAATTAAATAAATGAAATATTTTTAAAATTATTTTTTATATATACAACTTTTAATTTTTATTTTAACAACTAACCCTAACAAGAAAAATTAATAATCATTATTAAATAACCATTAAAAATGGTATAATAAAATAAAAATCAATAATTAAATAATACTTCTACTAAAAACTAATTCACCGCTGTATACATACGTGTCCCTGCAGTGGTATAACCTAAAAGATCTAACCGTTCTCGATCATCATTTGGTGATGACCGACTTATGCCATGACCACTAATCACCCTGCAACAATGGTGACGGTCGTTATGACATAAGTTCCTTTAAATTTAAGAACTAATACGCCCCAGGACATTAAAGACAAACTAACAAGTCGCTGGCCGTGTAAACTTAGTCTAAGTAAAAATTAATGTAAACTTGCCATTGCAAATGTAAACGGTCTAGCCACTAACGGACGTAACAGTTCCAAAAAGCTTAGCTTAATCATTTCAACTCTCTTTTCGAATAAAAAGTATCTTTATTGAGTAATACCTATTTATGGTATTAATATATTAACTTTCTTTGCTTTTTAAAAAAAATTATTATATAAATTTTTCGCATTTATTTTTTAAATTAATTTTATAAATCTCTCTAAGTTAATTTACCTAAAACCTAATTATAAGAAGGCCTCGTCACTTCCAATAGTTTGATTATACCCTTCTACTGGAAATAATGATAATTCTTCCACTAAAATAATTCAGTGGATAAAATTTATATTCTTTATTTAATAAATCCTTCTTTTATTTTATTTAAAATAATTTATATCACTCTTATAAAAACTCCAGTTGTTTGCGATACAATTATTATTCTTATTTGTATCTATTTTTTAATTCAGCACACTCTGCTATAAATGAATTCGACAATTCAGCCTTATAAATAATTCAGCCTTATAACTAATTAACATTAATCAAAGTGAATCCTCCTATAGTACTGATTTTGCCAAGATATCGCTGGCACATCTTCAAATATTACTATAGTCACTAGATTAATACCAAAATTGTTTTCTATTAAGATAGACACATCAAACCTCTATATAATTCCTTTTGATTGTCTTTATTAATAATTAAACTCTTACTCATTTTATTTTTTTTTTTGCGTAATAAGCTAATAATATTCTTAATTTTTACAAGTTTTCATTACAATGGGCGGTACGGATTCAAAGGTTGAAAAACCAAACGCTAATGTCATTAATGACATCATAGTAAAAGTTGAATTCCCAGCCGTTTATTTTATAATAATTATTTGTCTTATAGCTACGCAACTCTTAGTTACTCTTTATCAACTACACAAAAGATCATTGAGAAAGTCTTACACCAGAGCCGCCTCCTTAGCAACTAATTTAGACAAAGTCTAACCTTTTTATTGTGCGAAAAAAAGGATTCCTAGTTTTATCAGTTCTTACATATTAATAAATAAAGTTCCTTGTTTATTTATGTTAATAAATAATTTAAATAAACAACACTTTGTTAAATTTTTTTTTTTTATTATTTTAATTCTATTTTTTTTTATTTGCGTTTAATAATACAATTCTTACTCCTTATTGATTTTGATTTTATCAAATACTTAAAGAAATTCAATCATCTTATATGTTTTACCCTCTTATGCAAATTGTCTCATAATTCATGGAATGGGAAACAATTGTATTTAAAGCTAAAGCAATAAGAGAAGAATTTCTTAAATCTCATAAATGCTTAAACGTTGACAGGGATACTAAACCTGAAACTGTCAATAAGCATATAAACATCCTCCAAAATCAGTTAGAAAAGCTTAGAGTACTACTAAATACAAATTATAGTAGATTAACAAAAGCACATCAAACATCTGCTGAGACCTTTTATTCCGACCTACGTGAAAAATTAATTTCCGTAAGTTATAGGAAAAATATTAAAGTTTTTGTCCCACACTCTCTTCACGAACCAATAGTGTTCAATCGCTTACCGGAAATAGAACAAAAACAAAAATCCACCATGCCTCAAACACTCATAGAATTCCTAAATACTGCCTCAAGGTTAATCCCAGATTTCGATGGAAATTCTGAAAACCTGCAGAGCTTTATCGATGCTATTAACCTAGTAGATTCGATAAAGGAAACTCATGAGTCAGTAGCTGTTAACCTCATTAAAACAAAACTTAAAGGAACAGCAAGAAATTTAATTTCTTCTGAATCAACATTATCCGAAATCATTTCCAAACTAAAAGCTACAGTAAAAGGAGAATCCGTTGATGTCATTAACGCAAAATTAATGAGCGTTAGACAAAGCGGTAAAAACGTTAATTCTTATGCCAAAGAAATGGAGGAATTAACGAAAAAATTAGAAACTGCCTATATTAGAGACGGATTACCTCATGAAATAGCTAATAAATATGCTACTCGTTCAGCAGTAACGGCAATAACCAAAAATGCGTCCAACGACAGAGTCAAACTGATCATGGAATCAGGAACATTCTGCAACATGAATGAAGTACTAACTAAATTTATAAGTAGTTGTACCGAAATATATGGTCAAGAAAATTCAATCCTTAGTTATGGTCTTAGACGCCCAGGTGCTAATAATAATAGTAACCTAAATAGAAATACTACTTTTTCAAACAACAATTATAGGAACAATAATAATGGTTCCAATCGGAACAGAAACCTAAGTAACCGTTATAATGGTAATAACAACAATAATTCAGGTTCTTATCGCAATAATAACAACAATTATAACTCAGGTTCAACTCGTAATAATAACGATAACAGAAACCGCAATACAAACCACAATAATTATCAAAACCGAAATATCAATCTAACTGCAGAAGACAACTCGGGAAACGGGCAACCACCCCTAAATACTCAGTAGAATCCAAAACATACAATATCAATTTAAATTTATGTAGCTATTTGCGCTGTAGAACTACTCTAAATGATACTACTTCTATCTTTCTAATAGACACTGGTGCTGATATTTCTGTCATCAAGCACAACCAGGTCTTAAATGAATCTATAAATGTCTATAACAAAAAAAACTTAAACGGCATTGGCCAGGGCATAATTTCAACGTTAGGTAGCGTACGTTCAGAATTAAAAATAGACAAATATTTGATAAAACACATTTTCCATGTAGTTAAAGATGATTTCAAAATACAGGCAGATGGAATTATTGGAATGGACTTCATACGAAAGTATAATTGTATTTTACAATATTCCAATGATAAAGATTTAATGATTATTAGATCAAATGAAGTTGATCATGACATTGGAATACCACTTAGAAACGGTCCTTCCATAAATTCAATATCACTTCCTGCCAGATCTGAAGTTATAAGATCAATACCTTTTGAATCACCGGAACAAACCGTTTTGATACCATATCAAACAATTCAAGACGGCGTTTATGTCGCCAATACTATTACTTCTAAATCAAACCCTCTAGTAAAAATTATTAATACCACTGAGCAAGATTTAATAATTTCTGATATTAATCTTGTTACTGAAAATCTCAAAGATTACAAAATCGCGAAACAAAATGTTATGCCTACTAACTCTAAAGAAAAAATGGAAAGACTGTCTAAGAACTTTCCATCTTTCGTTGAAAAAGATTTAAAATCCTTATGCCATAAATTTATAGATATTTTTGCCTTAGAATCTGAACACATATCGGTTAATAATTTTTATAAGCAAAAGCTTAGAGTGAATAATACACAACCTGTTTATATAAAAAATTACAGAATACCCCATTCTCAAAAAGAGGAAGTAAACAACCAGGTTGATAAGCTTATTAAAGACGATATTATTGAACCATCAATTTCAGATCACAACAGCCCCATACTTCTAGTACCAAAGAAACCTTTGCCTGGTACCACTCAAAAAAGATGGAGATTAGTAGTAGACTACAGAGCAGTTAACAAAAATTTGGTAGCTGATAAATTTCCCTTGCCTCGAATAGACGATATTCTTGATCAACTAGGTAGAGCTAAATTCTTTTCTTGTCTTGACCTGATGTCAGGTTTTCACCAAATAGAACTTGAAGAAGAATCTAGAGATATTACATCCTTTTCCACTGATAAAGGATCTTTCAGATTTAAAAGATTGCCGTATGGTATTAAAATAGCCCCTAATTCATTTCAACGTATGATGTCATTAGCCTTCTCGGGTCTATCTCCGGCACAAGCATTCGTGTATATGGATGACCTAGTAGTAATTGGTTGTTCTAAGGAACACATGTTACGTAATCTAACAAACGTATTTGAATTGTGCAGAAAATATAATTTGAAATTACATCCAGATAAATGTTCATTTTTCTGTACACAAGTTACATTTTTAGGCCACAAATGCACTGACAAAGGTATATTGCCTGATGACAGCAAATTTTCCATAGTACAAAACTATCCAACACCAAAAAATGGTGATGAAGCTAAACGCTTCGTAGCCTTTTGTAATTATTACCGAAGGTTCATACCAAATTTTGCTGAATCATCCAGACATATCACTAGATTGTCGAAAAAAAATGTACCTTTCGAATGGAATGAAGATTGTGAAAAATCATTTCAGTACCTCAAAAACCAATTACTAAGTCCTAAAATTTTGCAATACCCCGATTTTTCTAAAATTTTCTTTATTACCACAGACGCAAGCAAACACGCTTGTGGCGCTGTCCTAAGCCAAGAAAAACACGGTACACTAATGCCAATTTCATACGCTTCTAGATCTTTCACTAAAGGCGAAAGTAACAAATCTACCATAGAGCAGGAACTAACTGCAATACATTGGGCTGTAAAGTATTTCAGACCATACATTTACGGCAAAAAGTTTGTGATCAAAAGTGATCACAGACCACTCACCTACCTATTCTCATTAAAGAATCCATCCTCCAAGCTCACGCGCATGAGACTTGACCTCGAGGAATACGACTTTGTAGTCGAGTATATTAGGGGTCAGGAAAATACAGTGGCAGACGCGCTGTCACGCATAGAGTTTCAGGATATTAAGAACATTGAAGTCAACACAGTTCTGAAGGTTACAACCAGACTTCAGACTAAAGCAGGCGTGTCAATTAAAAATAAATCTTCTATACCGCCAACAGAATCAAATAATCTTAAAATTTATGAGGCTATAAATGCCCATGAGCACCGTAAAATACCTAGATTGTATTTTACTAAGGATAAAGTAATTATCCATAAAGGGAAGCAAGTTCTTTCCGATTTTAAGTTGACGGACCTCATTATTAATAGAAAAGTCGACCTAGGTCACCTCTTTCTAAAGCTTGCAAAAATAGCTAATAATATTGGTCTAACAACATTGCTACTCTCACTAGATGACAGTATGCTATTTTACCTAGGAACAGATATTGAAACCTTCAAAAGTAAAGGTAATATAATCTTGCAAGATTTTAACTTAACTATTGTGCTCATTCCAAAACTTACTAAAGTTTCTTCTGATTCTGAAAAACTAAGAATTATGCATAAATATCATGATGATCCCATTACTGGTGGACATCCAGGCATAACTCGAATGACAAAAAAAATTAGACTTCAATATCATTGGAAAGGCATGACTAGAGACATAGCCAAGTATGTCAAACATTGCCTTCAATGCCAAACCAACAAAACCACGGTTAAAGGCAAGGAGTCTCTCGTTTTAACACCAACTCCTTTAAAAGCTTTTCAAAGAGTGATTATCGACACTATAGGACCTCTCCCTCGGTCAGATTCACAGAATGAATACGCTGTGACTATAATGTGCGATTTAACAAAATACTTAGTGGCTATCCCAATAATTAATAAATCTGCCAGAAATGTAGCGAAAGCCATTATGGAAGATTTTATTTTAATATATGGTCCAATGAACACCATAGTAACGGATCAAGGTACTGAATATATGAATCAAGTACTCACGGAACTATGCAAACTGATGAAGATAGAGAAATTAAACTCTACAGCCTACCATCATGAGACGCTCGGTACTGTTGAGAGATCTCACAGAACATTCAACGAGTATTTAAGATCTTATGTATCATCAGACAAATCCGATTGGGATAATTGGTTAAAATTTTTTGTATATTGTTACAATACAACTCCATCTACAGCTCATGGATATTGTCCATTTGAATTAATCTATGGAAAAGCCCCCAGAGAGCTAGATTTTACCAATACTAACAGCATAGACCCAATATATAACGTTGATGCATATGAAAAGGAAGTCAAATTCAGACTCCAAGTAGCACAACGTAGAGCCGCTAGTCTAATTGAAAATGCTAAACTTCTAAGACAGAAGTTCTCCAATGAAGATTCAAATCCAACCACACTCTATGTTAACGACTCTGTTCTAGTCCGCAATGAAGGAGGGCATAAACTGGATGCAGTCTATAAAGGCCCCTTCACAGTAAAAGAAATTGACCTCTTAAATAATGTCACATTGATGGATACTAACGGTAAACTGTTCACAGTCCATAAGAACAGAGTCAAAAACCTCCATAATGGAGAATTTTCCCCTAGTAATGTGTAGTCACTCAGTTAGACATGTTTTTTTTTATTTCCCATTTTAATTATAGTGAACCTATAATTTTTCACATTAACGCTAATAATTACTTTTCAATAAGTTTTCTTTTGACCGCTTCTTTTGACTTAATAAAAAAAGAAACGGCCTCCTCTCCTAAATATATAATTTTACATAAAGCATATATTAAACAAATATTAATTTAATTATTTTGTATAAATACATAATTAAAATATTTTTTTTCTTCTCTTATATATATAGAATATTTTTTTTTCTCTTGATAATTGTGATTCAAAGTTAGAAGAAACCACTTCATTAACTTTATCGCATTTATTTTTTTTTTGTAATAACAACAAAATATTTTTTCTCTCTACCCTAATTCAATGTTAGAAGAAAATCTCCTATTAAATTCATTGCATTTATTTGTCACTTACAACAAGCCTTTTGCATTTATTTGTCACTTACAACAAGCCTTTTTTTACCACTTCATGAGTATTAAGAATTTGAAACTGAAAACTTTTTTTAAGTGTTTTCAATTTTTCGAAAAGGGGGAAGGAAATGTAAAGGTCACAGGAACTGGACAACAAAGCCCCTACTTAAATAAAAAAAAAAAAATGTATACCAAAATTTTTGTAATATATAAAAGAATAATCAATTATTCGTATTGATTATTCTTTTCCGAAAAAGGGAGGTGTAGTGTGTTTGACTAGTCGCTGTTACCATACCTTCTGTATGTAACGCGAGCTTCATACTTTGTTGAAGCAACAATGTCCACACACGCCAAACTCATTGGTGGGATTATGCTGACTAGCACATTCCCAACAATGTTTTGTAAGTGGCATTGAACAAAGTATCATATTAATGATTCTTTGTTCAAAATAAATGCCTTAGTATTAGTGTAATTTTAAGTATCTAGACTTAAGAATAATTTTTAAGAAATCAATTGTAAAGACAAGCAAGAGAAGAACAGTCGCACAAGCGGCTGTTCAAAAATATAATAAAGAAAGATAATTGTTATTAAATATTTATTAAAAATATACTTTGAGTTTTATTTAATTTTTCTACATCTTTACACTATTAACTAAAGTAGGGGTTACGCTTATTTGATCGAATATTTAATAAGTGTGACCGTAGCTTTAAAGTTTTAAACAATTTTTTAATTGTATTGATTAAAAAAAATATTTTGATTTGTGTTTACCTTTTATTTAGCCACTTTTGCCGGCGGTCACATTTCAATTAAACCTATTGATTGAAACTCAACAGAAAGAAAAGCTCAAACTTACAAATTTGTTAATTGATATGATCAATTTGTTTGCAGGCGGAAAATCCGTACGGAATTTAATTGATAGTACAAATTTCTTATTATTATATCTATAAATTGAAGCTGGTTTTTAATTTTTTCTGTGTGGGCGTACTTCTTTTAGTACTGTAGACGTGCCAGAAACATTATATGGAAGAGAATCATACCTCGAATAAGA